>NW_026844094.1:1614695-1680215 GCF_029531705.1 Pantherophis guttatus | reverse complement strand
AAGGAAGGGAGGGGAAGGAAAGAAGGAAGGAAGAAACAAGAGGAGGGAGGAAGGAAGGTGGGAAGAAAGGAGGGAAGGGAGGAGAGGAGGAGGAAGTAGAGGAGGAAAGAAGGAAGGTAGGAAGGAGAAACAAGAAAAAGGAATAAAGGAAGGCGAGGAAGGGAGGGAAGGAGGGAAGGAGGAGAGGAAAGAAGAAAGAAGAAGAAAAGGAGTAAGGAAGGAACAAGAGGAAGGAAAGAAGGAAGGGAGAGGAAGGAAGGAGAGGATGAGGAAAGAAGGAAAGAATGGAGAACAGGAAGGGAGGAAGGAGAGGAGGAAGGAAAGAAAGGAGGAAGGAAGAAAGAAAGAAAGAAAGGTGTCTTTGCTGTGTCTTCTCCAGCTTTTCCAGAGCTGCCATTTCTAGCCCGACCTTCTCCAGAACCTCCTTTGAGGGACTTTTCAAAAGTCCCATTTCTAGCTCCCAACCTTTTGACTGTCCTCCAAGCAAAGTTCATCCATCATCTAATTCAAGGCGTCTCCTTCGATCGTTTTTCAGATCATGCCCAAAAAATACAAGACCAGGTGAGCATTAATAATCATGGAGCTTCGTTTTAGAAAGAGGAGGTCATTAACAGGGACAGACGTTCTTTGAACCAAGAGCTGAGACAGCTCAACATCAGGTTCAAAAACTCTCCTTCAAGCCACTTCAAGGATGGGAACGAACGCTGGAACTTGTGTTATTTCCCCCCCAAAACTTTTCCAGCACAATCCCATTTGCTATTTTTTTTTAAAAAACCCAAATCCTAAACCACATAAGATGGTCAAAATTCAGCACTCAGAAGCCAGGAATAAACCCCCATCTGCACAAACCAGCTTAGGAAAAGAAGAAAAACGAAAGATTAAAAAATAAAGATTTTTTGTCCCTGGGCTGCCCATTTCTGCCTCTATCGACCCAAAATGAGCCGACAGGATCTTGAGGTCTAGAAACTTGACCCGGAATGCTGGTCCCTGCTTGGAAAGGACGGGCGTCTAACGTGAAAGGAAAGATGGAACCTCTGCTTCAGCTTAGCCACGATGATAGCTGTCATCCTGGTTAGGCAGAACAGCAGGGCTGTGCTGGCCTCATTAGAGTCGTTCACCGCCTCGACACACACACACACACACAATCCCTCTGCCCACACACACGCACACACAGACACACACACAACCCTCTGCAGAGAGCAAGACACAGGCACACTAACCCACACCCACAGCATGCAAAGTTAATGAATGCTGATTTTAAAGTTTTTTTTTCCTTGTGGGCATCCTGCAACAACCCCATAACTCCCGTCTTACAACTGGGGTGGGAGGGCGGGGAAAGTGAGGTAAATGCAATGTGGGGAAGGGGGGAAGAGTTATAGCTCTCTGGCATTTGGAATCCCCCCCCTCCCCTTCCCCGGCCAGTTGAAGCCCCTCGTTTCTATTGTTCAGGCTCTTTTTCAGCGAAAAAGCCGTCCTCCTGTCTGTTTACAAATTCTAGAGCCAACCCGCTTCGCTTCGCTTGCCCTCTTGTGTGAAAAAAAAATTGAACAACGTACGGTCATGGGGTCTCTCTCCTGGCCGGGATGATGGAGTGCCGAGGATGCCTGCAAAAGCCTCTTTGCCCAGCCCTGGAGAACTTCTGCCTGCCTCCACAGCAGGGATGGTCCCGCTAAGTTGGGCATGGCTTTCTTTGGCGGCTGCCACTTCTTGTTCTCCTTTTTTCTGATCGCTCGTCTCGGGAATCAGCGCCAGTTTAGGATGGAATGAGCCCGGGCTGCTCAGTTCTCTCTTGACTGTATCACCACCAGCACCGCCGTTCTGCTGGTCCCTCTTCTTCTCCTCCTCCGTGGGGAGAAGAGGCTCCTTCAAAATGGGGCAGAGGGGGGCAGCATTGACCTGACTGGGATGGTGGGCAGAGGTCTGCTCTTCGGAGACGGTGGCCGATCTTTTCATTGGTGCGCTTAGTTTGCGAGGCGCGACGCACTGAGAAAAGATGCTTGGTGGGGACTCCCGGTCGGGAACAGTGACCGGCTCGGGGTATTTGTCCACAAGGTTGAGGGCGGGGGGGACAGACAAGTGGGAGCACTCCGACATGGCGCGACGCATCGCCTTCCGCTGGGTGCCCCCCCCGATTGAGAAAGCCGCTGTCAGGGGCCGAGTCCAGCTTCTCTTCCAGCTCAGCCAGAAACCTCTCGTCTTCTGTCTCAGGGAGAGTGCCGACCAAGCTGCTGCCCTTCCCATCATCCTGAGCCAGCTCGACCGTGGTCGTTGGCGGCCCCAGCTTCGGCGCAGAGCCGAAACCACTTAGGAGCGAACCGTCCTTGAGGAGATCCACTGGGCTGTGGGCAAGGGCTCCATTCTTCGGCCCGGTGGCTTCAGACAAGACCGGGTTGAAAGTGGGGGCCCACGCCCGAATCTCTGGTTCCATCGGGCGACTCGGAAGGTCTTTCGGTGTCTCCGGACGGCCTTTGACGTCAACCTCTCCCGACTTTGACCCAGCTGCCTTCTCCTGATCGGTGATACCTCTATTAGGTTCCAGGATTGAAGACTCCCTCAGGCATCCAGCCGGCTCGGTCTGCAAGCCGGCTAAACTGAGGATGCCCAGACTCTCTCCGGAATGGCTCTTCTCGGACCCCGGCATCCACTTCTCAAGGTGACCTGAGGCTGGCTGGCATGGCTTACTCGGTGCCTCGGTTTCCCTTTTGTCCTGCGAGATGGTTTTGAGGTCCTTCTCCAGCTTCCCTTCGAAAAAACACAGCTTGTCCTCATCGGTGAAGCCTGCGCTTTTCCCCAGGCCGTCCTGACGGGGCTCCGCCGGGTGGACGTGAAGCCCGATCTCGCTCAGCTTACCTTCCGTCCGCTGCCACTCAAACGCAGCGGCGCCGAATTCCTTCGGTGTGCCCATGCAGGCGAATGCGTCTGAAAAGCCGTCGGTGTTGGGGGTTTTGCACAGCTGGCTGTATTCGGCAAGGGGCGCAGGGGACTGGTTAGAGAGCGACATCGCTGCCTGCCTGCTCGCCTGCTGCTCCTCGCCCGTCTCCGAGCTGGAACGCCACCCAGCTGGGCTGGCGGGCACCGTGATGCGGTGACGACACGCCAGGCCCCCCCCTGTGGTCGCCTTGCAGCAAGCGATCCTTTATACTATCGCCGCTCTCGTTTAAAACGAGCGTTTGCACAAAACGAGCATTTTGAAAACTCAGGTTGGGTGGGATCTCTCCCTAACTGTACGGGGGAAAACGGTGCGTGGCGAAGGGCTATTATCTTTTAAACCAGGGTTAAGGAAGGGAGGATGACAGCTTGGTTTAACGCCCCAGGTACGCGACACGAGGACTTGAAATCTGTTTTTTCTTTTTTTCTTTCAGCCCAAGGACCTCACATCACCGTTTTTCTCTCTTTTGTGTAACCGCGGACAAAAGACACCATTCAGAAAAAAACCGTTCAAAGGAAACGGGTGCCCGAGCGCACCCCGTTAAATGAAGATTTAAACGCGTGACGTTAACAGAACAGCAGCATTGAAAGGGGGTTCTGTTTTGCTGGGACATCTGTGAGAGTGGCAGGACGTACGGCACAAACAAATAACCCACAACAACAACTGGGGCACCAGCTTTTTGCAAAGGGGGAAAAGCTCCGGAGGGAGGGGAAGGATGGAGTTTGTGACAGATGGTACCGCCTGTGTGTCTTTCCGCTACAACGGCAGCACATATGGGGAAGAGGCTCCTACCCAGACCCCCACGAGCAGCTGCAGAGATGGGGAGGGGATACAGGCAGTCCTCAACTTACAGCCGTTCGTTTAGCGACCATTCTGAGTCAAAACAGCCCTAGAAACAGCGACTTAGGACCAGTCCTCGCACTTACGACCGTCATAACACAATCAAAATTCTAGCACTTGGCAACGGGCATTCGTTTGCAAGAGTTGCGGCGTCCTTGGGTCATGTGACTCTCAGTTGTGACCTTCTCAAAGTCAATAAGGGAATCCAGACTCACTTAATGACCGTACGATTCGCTTAACGACTGCAGGAATCTAGATTTGCTTAACAAGGATGGCAAGGGAAGGCCATAACATCGGGCACGACTAAGGACCTCCATGCTTAGAAAGGGAAATCCTTGTCTCCGTTGTGGTCATAAGTCCAGTAGGTTTCCACTCGGGGGTCAAGTGGTAGGTTGCTAACGATTCACCCTGGTTTAGGCAAACCAGTAGCAGTGGTGGCTGGAGGCTCTGTCCACCCACTCGGATGTCATCAAATATGACCTGTGCTTGCGCAGAAGCGTGTGGGCGAACCAGTAGTAAATGAAACCCATCACTGGTCAAGACACAGCCAGTCCTCGATTTACAACCATTCGTTTAGTGACTATTCAAAGTTACGATGACACTGAAAAAATGCACTTGTAACGGTTTTTCACACTTATGACCATTGCACCATCACATGATCAAAATTCAGACACTTGGCCACTGATTCATACTTATGACGGTTGCGGTATCCCGGGGATCAAATAATCCCACTGTCCAATTTTCAGACAGGCAAAGTCAACGGGGGAGCCAGATTCACTTAACAACCGTATTAACTCCCTTAACAACTGCAGCAATTCACTTAACAACCAAGGGGCAATGAAGGTCATAAAATCAGGTGTGACTCACTCAACAACCAGCTTGCTTAACAACAGCAATTCTGCAATGTCAGCTGGGGAAGCCGGATTCGCTTAACGGCCGTTCTGATTCGTTGAACCACCGTAGGGGTTCACTTAACAACGGTGGGGGAAAAGGTCGTAAATTGGGGTGTGACTCACTTAACAACTGACTTGCTTAGCAACAGAAACTCTTCAAGATCAATGGGCGGAGACCGATTTGCTAAACGGCCACATGTTTTGCTATGCAACAAAAGCAGTTCACTTAACAACCATGGGAGGGGAAAAGGTCATAAAATTGGCCGCAACTCACTTAACAACTGCCTTGCTGAGCAACAGAAGAAGGGGTCATAAGTTGAGGACTGCCTGTAATGATATTAGGGGTGCCTTTGGAGAACCTAAACTCTACCTGGCCAAAAAAAGGCAAATCTCTTCAACTGGAAGGGACAGGATGGCCCACAATTCCCCACCCGGTGGTCCTTGATTTATGACCATTCATTCAGGGACTGTCCGAAGTTTCGACGGCCCTGAAAAAAAAGAGACTTATAGGCGATCCTCACACTTAGGACCGTCGCAAAAATCCCTATTTGCATGATCAAGCGGCACATATTCGCCAAGGCTGTCACGCGATCACCCTCCGCGAGCTTCCCGTCGCCTACACCAGTAGTCCTCAACTTGCCACCGTTCGTTTAGCGACGGCTCCAAGTTGCAACTGCCACAAAACGAAGAGATTTGATAACCGCTCCTCGCACTTACAACCGTCAAGGCATCGCCCCCGGGGTCAGGAGATCAAAATCCGGCTGCTTGGTAACCGGTTCCTACTTAGCGTTCCCGGGAGTCACGTAACTGCCATTAGTGAACAGACCAGCCATAAATAAATCGGAGAAGCCGGCTTCGCTGAATGACCGTCTGGCTCCCTCCACGACCCTCAGGGAGTTGCTTAACAACCATGGAAAAAAAAAAAAAAAATTGGTCGCGACTCACTTAACAACCACCTTGCTTAGTGATCATAATGTGGTTGTAAGTTGAGGACCATCTGCATTTGGCATTTTTAGGTCATACACCACCTGTGTATTCCCACCCCCCCAACCCCTTTATAATAATCTCCCCCCCTCCTTTATCACAGGAATCTTCCCTTTGACTTCCAGCCAGGCGCCACTAGGTGCCACGTGCCTGGATTTAATTGCCTTTGAAGCCGGAAAGCACAGCTCAACAGTGCTGTTTAAATACGGGTTGGGTGGGTGGGAGAAGGGAGGGGGAGTGTGACAACACACACACACACACAATGCCTGCCGCACTCACAACGCCTGGCAGTTTGTAAGGAGCTATTTTTATCCCGTCACAGCACCAATGTGGAAAAGCAGCCAGCCGCGGGAGAGATAGCGCGGGCACCAAGAGCTGGGTGCAGAGGGAGAGAGAGAGAGAGAGAGAGAGCAAACAGCTTCGGAAGTATAAAGTTGCGTAGTCCTTTATACACAATGCTCACACACACACACACACACACACCGGCATTCCCACCCACCCATCCCCACTCGAGAGAACTCTCCCTTGGGATTCCAGGTGCAGACTAGGCGCTGAACTAGCTTCCCAATTGAGTGGATTGCGATGTTTGCCACAGTAGAGTCTGGTTATTCCTCGACTTACGGTCACAACCGAGCCCCACCTTCTTGTTGCTAAGTTAGACGGTTGTTACGTGAGCTTTGTCCCACTTTACGACCTTGCTCGCTGCCGTTGTTAAGTGAATCTCGACAGTTGTTCAGCTAGCTGCATGACGTGTAAGCGAAGCTGGCTTTCCCCGTTATCCAAAGGTCGCAAAATGGGATCACGGGACCCCGGGGATGCCGCCACCGTCATAAATACGAGCTGAGGGCCAAGCGTCTGAATTTTGATTGTGGGACTCTTGATGGTCATATAAGTGTGAGGACCAGTCCTACGTCCCTTGGCTCAGGGCCATCGTCATTTGAAGCAGTCATCAAAGGAACGGTCATAAGTTGAGGACTATCTGGGTATGCAATGGGGTAGTCATGTGACCGCCCTGGCGAATACATGCCTGTTTTGATCATGTAACTTGGGATTTGTGTGATGGTTGTAAGTGCGAGGACAGGCTGTAAATCTGGGTTTCTTTCCCAGGGCCATTGAAACTTTGGACAGTCCCTAAATCAACCGTCGTAAATGTTGCAAAGGTTGCAAGTATGAAAAACAGTCGTAGGTAACCTTTTCCAATTTTGGCATACGGCCAAACGGTCACTAAACGAAATTTGTTAAGTCGAGGACTACTTGCACACAGAGGGCAAGAGGAAGGTCAAGATAAAGCAAGTCAAAAGTGGGCAGAGGAGTGGAATACCCATAAGGGCCCGGATACTGGATAACCATATCTCTGAAACGATGTAGGGTTTCCTGCTTAAACAGGGGGTTGGACTAGAAGACCTCTAAGGTCCCTTCCAACTCTGTTATTCTATTCTATTCTATTCTATTCTATTCTATTCTATTCTATTCTATTCTATTCTATTCTATTCTATTGTTTTTCTATTCTATTCTATTCTCTATTCTCTATTCCCTATTCTATTCGATTCTTTATTCTTCATTCCTCATTCTTTATTCTTTTTCTATTCTATATTCTATTCTATTCTATTCTATTCTATTCTATTCTATTCTATTCTATTCTATTCTATTCTATTGATTTTATTTATCCTGATTTGTAATTAGTTATAAATAAAGTGGCGAACATGCCTCTTTCTCCTTCCATCCTTCTCTTTTTCCCTATAACGACAACCCTGTGAGGTGGGATGGGCTGAGAGAGCGAGCGACTGACCCAAAGTCACTAAGGTGGCTTTCATGGCTTAGGCAGAACTAGAACTCACCGTCTCCCAGTAATCGGCCCAAAGTCACCCGGTCAACTTTCACCCTTAAGGCAAAACTAGAACTCACCATCTCCCGGTTTCCAGCCTGATGCCTGAACAACTAGACCAAAAATGGAAGTTCTGGAGAACTTCTAAGGCCTTCAGAGTTTGTATGGGTCTTATGGCTGAGGATAATGGGCTTTGTGGGAGACAGAACGATGGAGGGAGATGGACCCGACGGACCTCAGACCCATCTCGGACCGACTGCTGCTTCAACACACCTCCGTTTCTGTTGTGAGTTGTTGCTTCCCACCCACAAAAATTTCTATTTTTGTTCCGCTCTTCAAGCTAATACGGATTCTGTGCAACACACACACAGACACAGCAGCAGCCAAGGAATGGTTCCCAGCAAGGTCCTCCGTGCACCCGTTTCCAAGACAACCATACCTTGGAGGATCTCTTGCAGGTCCACCAAAATCCACATGCGATGAGGTGGCACCATGTGAGTCAACCGGAAGCACGCTAACGGATAAACTTTAGGGAGGGGGAGTTTGCATTGTGGGTCTCTGGCTTCACAACCACACTCAATCTTGGACAATCCTCACCGGGTGTGTGTGTGTGTGTGTGTGTGTGTTCAACCGTACCATCTGGGGGAAGGAGATGGTTTCATGTTTGAGGCTGGAGAAGGCCTCTCTTAGCGCTTTAATCGTCTTCCCAGGAAAAGGCCCTATTGGCAAAAGAGCCTTACCTTGGCAGTCTGAAGGTGAATGGACTTCAACTCCCAGAATTCCCCAGAATTCATCCACACCATCTTCAGTGGTCCATACGTGACCCATGCAACTTCAAGCTACTGAGATATGGCTGCCCACCTCCCAGCCTTGAACCCTACAGGAGTGTTCCTCAGCCTTGGCAGCTTTGAGATGGGTGGACTTCGACTCCCAGAACCCCCCGGTCGGCGTGGTTTTAAGTTGCATGGATTTCAAGTCCCAGAATCCCCCCATCGGCATGAATTAAGATGGGTGGACTTCAACTCCCAGAATCCCCCAATCGGCATGGAATTAAGATGGGTGGACTTCAACTCCCAGAATCCCCCAATCGGCATGAATTAAGATGGGTGGACTTCAACTCCCAGAATCCCCCAATCGGCATGAATTAAGATGGGTGGACTTCAACTCCCAGAATCCCCCAGGCAGCATGTTCAGAAAAGCACTGATCTGTATCTATCTCCACATCCATCCATGCATTGTTTCTCAACCTTCCCAACTTGAAGATACGTGAACTTCAACTCCCAGAATCCCCCAGGCAGCATGTTCAGAAAAGCACTGATCTGTATCTATCTCCACATCCATCCATGCATTGTTTCCAACCTTCCCAACTTGAAGATACGTGAACTTCAACTCCCAGAATCCCACAGTCAGTAAGTTTTAAGAGGGATGGACTTCAACTCCCAGAATCCCCTAGTCAGGACTGCCTGTACAACAGCATGCAAAGAAACAGAACAGTGTGTTTTTGACACTTTTGAGTTAAATGTTGTTGCTTTTACTTTTGACACCTTCCTTCCCCGTGCACACAAAACTCACACAACTCCAAGGAGCAATTTCATGCAGAAAACACAACTTGCCCCCCACCCCACCCCAAGGCGACAACAACTTCTGGGGTTGTCACAAAGATGTGACAGGATTCCCGTAAGTTTCTTCCATGCAAGCTAATGTTAAAGAGGTGTTGTTGAATGGTCTACACAAAAACACACACACAAAGGTAAGCCTTGCTTAGTGACACAAGCTCAGACCTAAGTTTTGCTGGAAAATGGCACCTCAGCCGTACCATGTTCAACGTGAATTGGAGTCTCCTGGGGTTGATAAAGGAGGGGAGGAGGTCCAAACCAGGCCAGGTGGCCACTTTCTAATATCTCCAGATGAACGGAGAAAGGCCACCACGAAGGAGAAACTCATAGACTGGTGAGATTATGGACCTCTGGCTCCAAACATGGTTGGATTCAAGAGGAAACCACAACCCACTTCAACCCACTTGGACCATGGAATTGTCTCCTACTCTGATTCACTACAGTGACTCAAGGATCTCCTGCCATGGATGGTACGAGATGTTCCTCAGAATCCATTTGGGGTTTTCTCTTGGAAACATCTACCCTAAAGGCCAGGATGAAGGCAGATTCGAAGTTACGTTGCTAACAGTCAACAGTGGAACCAAGTTATTCAAGACCGTTTGACCTCCTAGACTCCAACTGAGCAGGAAGGTGGCCTACAGACTCAGCAGACCCTTCCAACTCCACGGGTTCCTTCCCTCGAGGAGCGTTCAAGATTAGTGACCACAAAATACACACACAAGGCTCAGAAGCACACACAGGCAGAAGCTTTAGGGTCTCGGCTGCCAAGGTCAGGTCCAGAATGGGGCCCGTTAGCACGGTGACGCAAAGCAAGCTGGGCTCTCAAAGACAGCCTGGAATGCGGTCATGCCAATGAGGTTAGGTGCTCGTGCCAATGCAACCAACATGGAGTGAGTTCTCACACGCCAAGCTGGATGGAGGATGCACGAAGAGGCTGGCAGGCCATAACCACAAGCACTCACACACACCTTTGTCTCGCCTGTGGAGAAGTGGGCCATCGGGTTTGAGGGGTCTTCTCCTGCCTTGGTCTGGAGCTCCATCCTTCGAGGAAAGGAGAGACGGAACAGGGGGAAGTCCTCTTGACTTGGTGGGTCTCATGTAGCCTTTCATCGGTGGAGGAGCTTTGGCCCGGCCTGCTTTCTTGGTCTCGCCTGGTGGCCCACGGTCATCATGATCAGTGACCACCGGAGAAGTTGATGTTTGTGGTTCTCCAGCTTCCGATCTCAAGTTTGGCGCATCTTGCAGTTCTCCAAGTTGTCCTTTCTCCTCCTCGCTGGTTGGTTGGAGGAGAGGTTCTATCTTGGCCAGGTTCTTGTCGTCTGGCGCCAGATGATTGGAAGAGAGACCACTTCCTCCCACTTCCTCCAGAAGGATGTCTTCCAGGACCTTATCTGTCCTTGTCTTGCTTCCTAAACTGTCTAGAGACTCAGAAGGCCTCATTTCATCTTCTCGTCTATCTTCTGCTAACACTCCTGGCTCTGAGGTTCCACCACCGAGGAGGGTAGTCGTTATAGTTTGAAGAGTTGACACTTCCTTCTTGGATCCCTTAAGAGTTTGGGTTTCCATAGGGAGGTCACTACTTTCAGCCACCAGCCCAGGAGCCATCTTTAGCTTCTCCACCACTATTTCTGGTGAACCAAGTCCTTGTCTTTTGTCTCCAAGGTCCGTTCCTCCAGTTTCCTTTTCCATTTTGGAGAGACGGTCTGCTGGGGCCCGCTTGTTCTTCTTCTTCTTCTTCTCCCTGATGTCATCACCGGCTTTCATGACAAGGGAAGCTTCCGCCTCTCGACCTTCAAGCTTGGCCAAGTTCTCCTGCAGTTCCTCCAGAATCTTCTGGTCCCCCGGTTTAGTGTCTTGCAGGAATTTGGGGAAAAAAAACTGCTCTTGGCTTGGCTCGTCGGCCAACTTGGTGAAGTGTTCTAAAAACGGGCAGGTAGGACCTCGAGTTTTGGAGACGGCTTCATCAAGAGGTCCAGCTGGCTCAAAGACGTTTGTGAGGTCCTCTTCCCAATGCAGTTGACGTCCAGAAGGGAAGCTCTTGATGTTCCTGTTTTCATCTACAATCTCCACTTCTCCTACTGTGAAGCTCAATCCACCAACCTTACAAGGTTCTTCACGGTTGACGTCTTCCTTAGTTGATTGGGCAACCATAGGTTCTTGAGGGACAATCAAGGTCTTCTTACTTTTCTTCTCGCTACTCTTCTTTTCGGGTTTTGCAAGTGGGGTTTGAAGATCTGGAAGATCAGGGACCCCGTCTTTTTTCTCACTGGAAGCTGTTGATGCTTTGATCTTCATCTTTCTCTCATCTTCTACAACTGTCCCGGTGCCCAACTTGTCCAGCAAATGGATGGATTGTTCCAAAGTAGGCATTTCCTCAATGAAGAGCTTAGCAGGAACCTGGCCTATAGATTCTGATGTCTCCTCCTTGCTGCCATCAGAGGTGGGGACCTCCTCAATCTTAACTCCTTGATGGTGTTCACCAGAAGCTTCTGCCTTCATCTCCAAGTCCTTAGGAACTTGGAGACTTTGCCAGTCAGTCTCGTGTTTCTTAACTTCTTCTGGGACTTGAGGGAGGACAACATCTGGCTTGGATGGATCTTCTCCAGCTTCATCTTGACTAGCTTCCTGCCTCTTAGATGGTGTTTCTTTGGTTTTAGGGATCTCTGCTGTCTTAGCAGTGTTACCTTTCTCCTCCAAAGTAGACAGTTGTCCAAAGCCAACCTTCTTCTCCTCCTTTCCTCCTGTCGTTTCCAACGGTTTTTCAGCAGGGACTTGCACTTGGGCGGCACCTGGAACTTCTAGCCCTTGATTCTTCTTCTCAGGAGACCCTTCGTTAACTAAATCGTTTTTCTTTGAAGGCACAATCCCATCCAATGTCTTCTCCAGTGGTGGTTCTCTTGAGGGACCTTTGTGAGCTGTCCTGCTTTTCCCATTGCTGCTTCTCTTCTTGGGTTTGTTGGTGGCCCACATGAAGGTGGGATCTCCTCCAGGGGAGCTCGCCAAAGTGGGTCCCTTGTTTTGATTTGGGCCGCCCATTTCCTGGCCTTGGACTGTTGACTCCAGGAGAACCTGGCCTTCCGTCTGCTTTCCAGGGGCCTCCAAGATGAAGGGATATGCTGATGGAGGAAGGTCAACTCTTTGACCAGGTCTTGCTGGAGAACTTCTGATGTTTTCACTCAAGGTGACGGAAGAAGGACTTGGTTGCTTCACAGTGCTACTGTCTGTAGCACTGTCCAACTGCTGGCTGGTAGCTAAAATGGTAATCCCTTCTTTCGATTCATCTGCTCTCTGTTGGGTTTGGTCAAACATCTCATGATCTTCCACAGTAGAGAAAAATGGTTGTCTGAAAGAGCTCCTCTCCTCCGCTCTTCTGTTCTTCCCCATGCTAGATCTCTTCTTCGGTTTCTCTCTCACTCCTGGAGAAGTGGAAAAATTCTCTTCTGGGTTCCTGGTTGTCCAACCAATTTCACCCAGGCCCTCAACGTCTACCACCATTGAATCTTTGCTCAAGCCAATGTGTTCCTCTGGCTCTGGTACATGCTTTGCTTTCTTGCTTTTTCCATCACTACCTCTCTTCTTGGGTTGATCATGTCTCAACTTGAGACTGGTCGGATGTTCTGGAGGGTGGCCACCAAGGAAGTCTTCTGTTGGGTTGATGAAAAACACTGGGCCACCACCAAAAGTCTCAGGAACAAACAAGGGTTGGGCTGGATCTGACTTGGTTTCCACCACGAATGGAGTTTTGTCAGAATTAAAATCAGATTTTTTGCTCCGTGGTCTTTCTTTGGGAGTCTCCAATACATCCATGCTTTCTCCTCTGTCTTGATGAAGAGAAGAAGTCCCTTCTTGGGTTGGCTCGGCCAGTTTTGGTTCAGCTGGAAGAGTCACATCTTCCTTGACCTCCCTGACCTTCTTTAAGACCTTCTCAAGTTTCTTGGGTTCCTCTACCAACTCTTCTTTCCTTTCAAGACTTGGAAACTCTGGAACAACTTTCTCACGGGCAACCACGGGGTCTAGAGCCTGGACCTCAACCTTCTGCCCCACAACAGAGTGGGTCTCCAAAGTTGAGGCGTCAACATTTGAGTTCTTCGAAGTCAGAGGCCCCAACTGTACCCTTTTCTCAAAGGGACTTACTTCTTCAGGACCAGGAGGAGAAGTTGGACTTGCCTTCTTCTTCTGTTCAACATGGTGCTTCGGAAGCTCCTCAGAAAGTTCTTTCTTTGGACTTTTGGGCTGCCACGCAGAGCTGTCATCCCCGGCCTTTTTGGCTCGGCTCAATTCTCCTGGTTTGGGGTCCAATGAAAGTTTGGAAGGTTCTTCAATCTTCAGAGGAGGAAGGTATGGAAGCTGTTGTCCTTCCAGTTGCTGTCCTTCTTTCCCGAGCTTCTCCTTTCCAAGAACTTCTGCGGAGGCCCACAAGACCTCTTGAGGACTTTCCTGGAGAACTTTTGGAGGTTCGCCAGCAGCCGGAGGGCTTCTTACCTTCTTCAAGTTGTCCTCCCACGTTTCCGCTCCCCGTGGCTGCTGCCCTTTCTTCGGCTTTGCTTTCTTCTTCTTCTTCTTCAAGGCGGCCGACGCCTCGAGGTCCCATCCCTCTTGCAACAGCTCCCTTGAACCTTCTGAACCTCCCTTCCTCGGAGATCTCTTGCTACGGGGAGAAGTTCCACCGGTGGGACCAAAATCGGCCACGAAAAAGGAGTCTCCACCTCTGGGGCTGTGACTCTTCAGGGTTGGGGAACCTGCAAGCTGATCTTCTGGAGCATCTGCCAGAGTCATCTGGACAGGTTTCGCTCTGCCAAACCTGCGGTGGTCACTGGGTTTGTGAGCGTGTCTTATTTGGGCGGGAGGTCCACCTGGAATACAGGAAGGTCACTGAAGGACAGAACCCACCACGAAGAAAGAATCATGTTCCAAATGTTTACACTGCAGGCAACGTCTACTTAGACTGGATCATTTTGAGGAGGGGAGGGGTTTAAGCTTCGCTGATCCCTGCTTAGATGACACATTCTGGAGAGCTCTCATATCTACCTCAATCATCATCATCTTCATTTAACTACCCCGTAATCCCTTGCGGGAGTGGAGTCTGGGCAACTGAATGGAGCTAGCAGAGAGTTCGAATGGCCGGATGCCCTTCTTAGTCGCCAATGAGGAGTTTTGTTCAGCAGATATATTCTCAGTGTGCCAAGAGAGAGAGAGAAATATCTGCCTCTACCTAGGATCGAACTCACAGCCTCCTGATTGTGAGGCGAGAGCGCCATCTCTAGGCCACCACAGCACTCCATCACTTCTACCTCAATGAATAATATAATATAACCTTTAGGTTGATGTTATATGGAATAAAACTGGGATTGAATCTGGATGTTCAGCTTCACGTAACATGAAGCCCCTTCCCAGAAGGTAATAAGGAAAACTGGTCATCGCTTATATGTCTTGGATAGAAGGAAGTGAATTACCAATAATCTTCTCCGTTGCCCACACCACTCTCTCTACAGCCTTCCTGTTCGAAGCTGTAATGCTTCCCAACCACTCATCATCTCCTTTTAATGACTCCATAATCCCTTGCGGGATGGAGTCTGGGCAATTGAAACGGAGCTGAGTGTTTACTGGCCGGATGCCCTTCCTGTCACCAATGCAGAGTTATATTCAGCAGATATTCTCAACCTGCCCAGAGAGAGAAATATCTGCCTCTACCTAGGATTGAACTCACAGCCTTCTGATTGTGAGGCGAGAGCTCTGCCTCTAGACCACCACACCACTCAATGCTTCCTAAACACTGTCCTCACCACTCTCTCTACAGCAGGGGTGTCAAACTCAAGGCCCACGGGCCAGAACTGGCCTGCAATGTGTGGTCAGATCAGGGGCTGTCCTGGTCTACCCAATGCAAAAAGGAAACATGCCAGCAGTTTGGGAAGTGAGGTCAAGCTGGCCACACCCACCCAGTCGGCCATGCCCGCCCAGCCCGATGTCAACCACTGCCCTGATGCAGCCCTCAATGAAATTGAGTTTGACACCACTGCTCTACAGCCTTCCTCTCTGAAGCTGTAATGCTTCCAAACCACTGTCCTCACCACTCTCTGCACAGCTTTCCCATCCGATGCTGTGATGCTTCCAAACCAGACAGTAATGCAATAGGACGTTCTCTATTGTCCCTCTATAGCAGGCGTGTTAAACACAAAATGTGGTCAGATCCGGCCCGCGGGGCTGTCCTGGAAAATGTAAGGGGCTGTCCTGCGTTGCTTCAGCCCAGTCTACCCAATGTGAAGAGGAAACATGCCAGCAGTTTGGGGAGTGGCATCAAGCTGGCCACACCCACCCAGTCAGCCATGCTCAGCCTGCTCCCCAACCACACCCCTAATGTGGCCCTCAATGAAATTGAGTTTGACACCCCTGCTCTACAGAAAGTGGTAAGGAGAGTGATAAACAGATCGAACAGAATAAACAGGTATTCTTAACCCAACTTTTTAGCTTTCAATGGCTGCTTGTCCACATCTCCTATCATCTTGGGGATGATGGACATTGTAATCCAACGGTGGTAGGTTTGAGGAAGGGCTGAATGTCTTCACTATGCTAAAAGGGTTTTCCAGATCTAGGGTGTCCCTTTAACCAGGATCTAGACCTTGAAAGCTTCCACTTCAGAAGATCAGCATACTGGCAAGCTAAGACGTCTGAGACACAGCTAGAAATGAGATAGATAGACAGGAGTAGACTGGACAATCATTTGTCCATGATGGTATAAGGTCTTCTGCCTTAGACTTGACCTCCGAAGTTCCTTCCAGCCCTATGATTCTATGACTCTTCCTGCAAGAGTGGAAGGCTCAATTTAAGGGAAGAAATCTTTTTTCTGGACTTCCACACAACCTATTACTCAACCACAGAAGGTCATCAAAGTGTCTCTGAACATCTCAATCTCTCCCAGAGTTCAGAAGATGTATTTAAGGGGAGCAATGGACAACATATGGAACGTCCTTTTTCACGCAAGGGCAGGCCAAGGTCGTTAACGGACCCGCCCAAAAGTGTTGATCTTAAGTGTCCGGTTTCAGAAAGTAGACAAATGGTTCTCAGGAACCCACAGAAATAGGTAGATCAAAACAAGGAACTGCGTGGGACACAGGTATCAGGGCAACTAAGGTAGGACGTCCAGTTTTGGTGGACAACATTAGCAGGGGCAGGGAGAAAGCAGTGAAGGAAGAAGATGTTGTAAGATCTATCTTTCAGAGCAGAAGACCTGAGGTTCCTCAACAACCAAGAGGAAAGCAAGTTGCAAGAGAGAAAAATTGCAGGATGGAGAAGGAAGAGAAGGTCTCCAGAGAAGGTTCAGCTTCTACTTCTCCATAGATACTCACCTCCTTGTTCTGGAGGCAGCTTTCCTGCAGGTGGCTCCACTGGGTGGTCAGGTATTTCCTTGTCTTTGACCAACATGGAGTCATCAACAAAGGACCGTGGAGAGACCACGTGGGGTTCTTCTCCAAGGACAGATCCCATCAAGTCTGCTGAAGACAAAAACCAGGATCATCACCACAAAACGAAGAACTTTCTCCAATGACCAGAAGCATCGTGGTCCCTTGGCCAAACTCAGACTAGTCTTGCCCAAAGCGATGTTCTCCAAAGGTGCTGGAAGAACCATCTCCAGAACTTCAGGGCTTCAAAGAAACCTTTCCAAGAATTTCTTTTTTTTTTTTAAGGTTTTTTCCCCCAATTTTTAAAATACATACATTCCATCTTTCCTTAAGAAGTGTGTTGTCTGGGTACAACTATCTCTATGCAATATCCTTCAACATTTACATTCGCATTAATATTACTTCTCTAAACTTAAAATTACAATACATTAAACAGTTAAACATTGTAAAACTCTTCATTTTCTTCTTAGTATCTTCTAATAATAGTACAATAACATCATTAAACATAGTTATTCTCATCATACGTATACTAACAATTGTCATCTTATTTATATCTCTATCTTAATATATTTTCTAATTTTCTTTAATTTTCTTGATTTCCAAATTTCTTTTTTATTCTCTAAGCATTGATAAAATACTTCCCATATCATATAATATTCGGTTTGTTCACTCTCCTTAATTGCTAGTGTTAATCTGTTCATTTCTGCACATTATAATATTTTCCTAATTACCTTCTCATCAATGGGAATCTCTTCACTTTTCCAATGTTGTGCAAATACAATTCTAGCTGTGGTTAATACATGAATAATTAAATATACATTCTCTTTATTATAAATTTCAGGTAAGAACCCCAGCAGAAATATTTCTGGTTTCAACTCAATACAGTATGTTGTTTTGTCATCTTTTCCAACCATGTCTTTATTTTTGTCCAATGCTTCTTTGCTTCTTCACATGTCCACCACATATGATAGTAAGATCCAGGTAGCTGGTGGCACTTCCAACATTTAGCTGAGTTATCTTTAAACATCTTTGCCAACCTCGCCGGTGGAAGATGCCATCTATAAAACATCTTATACAAATTCTCCTTATATGCAGTTGACATCGTTAATTTATAATTCTTGTCCCACAATTTCTACCATTTATCTAATTCTATCATATAACTAAGATCTACCTTCCAAAGCAGAAGACCTGAAGTTCCTCAGCAACCAAGAGAAAAGCAAGTTGCAAAGGAGAAAAATTGCAGGATGGAGAAGGAAGAGAAGGTCTTCAGAGAAGGTTCAGCTTCTAATTCTCCATAGATACTCACCTCCTTGTTCTGGAGGCAGCTTTCCTGCAGGTGGCTCCACTGGGTGGGCAGGTATTTCCTTGTCCTTGACCAATGTGGACTCATCAACAAAGGATCTTAGAGAGTCCACGTGGGGCTCCTCTCCAAGGACAGATCCCATCAAGTTTGCTGTGAAGACAAAAACCAGGGTCATCACCACAAACCGAAGAACTTTCTCCAATGACCAGAAGCATCGTGGTCCCGTGGCCAAACTCAGGCTGGTCTTGCCCAAAGAGATGTTCTCCAAAGGTGTTGGAAGAACCATCTCCAGAACTTCAGGGCTTCAAAGCTGCAATCTATAAAACATCTTATACAAATTCTCCTCATATGCAGTTGACATCGTTAATTTATAATTCTTGTCCCACAATTTCTGCCATTTATCTAATTCTATCATATAACTAAGATCTACCTTCCAAAGCAGAAGACCTGAAGTTCCTCAGCAACCAAGAGAAAAGCAAGTTGCAAGGGAGAAAAATTGCAGGATGGAGAAGGAAGAGAAGGTCTCCAGAGAAGGTTCAGCTTCTAATTCTCCATAAATACTCACCTCCTTGTTCTGGAGGCAGCTTTCCTGCAGGTGGCTCCATTGGGTGGGCAGGTATTTCCTTGTCCTTGACCAACGTGGACTCATCAACAAAGGACCGTGGAGAGACCACGTGGGGTTCTTCTCCAAGGACAGATCCCATCAAGTCTGCTGAAGACAAAAACCAGGATCATCACCACAAAACGAAGAACTTTCTCCAATGACCAGAAGCATCGTGGTCCTGTGGCCAATCTCAGGCTGGTCTTGCCCAAAGAGATGTTCTCCAAAGGTGCTGGAAGAACCATCTCCAGAACTTATAGGCTTCAAAGGATCCTTTCCAATAATTTATGTGGAGGGCCTTCCAAGACCTCTTTACCAGTCCCAACACAACTGGAGAACATCAAGGAACACCAGAGGTTCGATGATCCTTGACATTTATCGTAGATCTGTCTACCAACCACACCGTTACGTCCAACTCAAGAAGTTCTTGTGCTGAACAGCAGGGCGTTGGGACACAACTCAGAAAGCCAAGAGAATACTCTTTACGTTCTAAGTGCTCTTCTGATCAGTCTCTGAAGTATCTCGTTGAAGTTCTCCAGCCCCCAACTCAAAATCTATCAAGAGCACCCCCGAAAGAAAAGGTTCAGACTTAGAGAAGAGAGGAAGAAAAGAGGTTGACTTAGAATGATAAGAAGATGACAGCCCATCACGAAGCTTTGATTTGTTTTTACCTGCAAGATGTGGAAGATGCTCTCTAGATTCGGTTGGCGTTGGTTGAAACAGATCTTCTGTGTTGAAGTCGGGACATGGGCTCTTTTCTTCTTGAGCAGGAAAGGGAAGTGATGGCTGGACCTCCTCTGTTTTTTGGGCTGGAAGGCTTACTGCCATTGGCTGTTGGCCAAGAAAACCGTCTTTCTCCTTTGGAGAGTGAAGGAATAGGCTCCCTTCTTCTGGTTTTTCCAGCGTGGGACAACTGTCAGCGGTGAGGACAATGATATCTTCATCTTCTGATTTTAGTTCTTTCGACACCGGGGTCTCCAGGAAGCCTGTTTTGGAGAAAGGAGGAAAGAAAGAGTTGTCTTTTCTACTCAGAAGCTACCCAGGTGTTCTTGAGTGCTCCACAGTTCTCCACTTTCCAAACCATCCATGGTCAGTGATGTGCCACCACCATGAAGTCAATCCGTCCCGTCCATTGGAGGTCCTTCAGAAATCCGGAACAAGGAATGGGTGACTGCCGTCCAGGTTCAAATCAGAAAAGGTGCATCATCGGAGAGATAACAGAATCCCAGAGTTGGATGGGACCTTAGAGGTCTTCAAGATGAACCACCACCACCCCAAGCAGGAGACCCTGGTGTCATTTTGGACAACCGGCTGACCAGATGTTGAGCAGGCTTGCTCCATCTACGAGCCAGCATATCCTTACAGAAGGGTCTTTTAATGGATTCCATTAAGGGAGGTTTCTAGGAAAATATGCATTGGAGTTAGGAAGGTGGTAAGGAGGTTACTCCACACACCCCACTCCCTTCTACCAATGGCACTGATGATGTTACCTAGTTGGATCGTGAAACGTCTGCAAGAAAACAGCCAAGCTTAGAGAGCACCAAGGACCCCACAGTCCTTTTCCTCCTCTTCTTCCTCTTCCTCCTCCTCCTCTCCTCTCCTCATACCACACTCCCTTCTAGCACTGATGAAGTTATCTAGTTGGGTCATGAAATGTCTGCAAGAAAACTACCCAGCTCAGAGAGCACCAAGGACCCCACAGTCCTCCTCCTGCTCCTCCACAAACCCTTCTGGCACTGATGATGTTCCCTAGTTTGGTCACAAAATGTCTGCAACAAAACAGCCAAGCTGAGAGAGCACCGACCCCACAATCCTTCCTCTTCCTCCTCCTCCTCCTCCTCTACCCCTTCTTAAGGAGAAGGAGATGGATGGATGGATGGGGCAGCTTATAAGCCCTTTTCCCATTCTTTAATTTAGTTTTATTTATTGATTTATTGATTGATTTATTGATTGATTGATTGATTAGCCCTTGGGCCATATCAAAGTGCAGAGTTCCAGAAACAAATTATTACTAAAATTTGATAAAAGCAATTTAAAATGGAATTGGATAAAATACGATTTAAAGTAAAATTGGAATAAAATCCAGTCTAAAAGTCTTCAATCCAAGGAAGTCTCTTCGTGCATCCAGCAGCTGCGGCATGGGCCAAGGAAGTGGCCCAATTCTGCCTGCCTGCTCCTCACTCAGCTCACCTGCTTGAGGTCCTTTCTGAAGAAGCAAGGGTTGGTCCAGCGAGGGTTCAAATCCCATCAGCTCCTCCATGGTAGGGACAGCGTCCTCAAATGCAGGAGGAACTGCAGAAGAAACAGACAAAAATAGATTTACCACAGCACATTATCTTCTTTTAAATATTTAGCAGGAAGAGATCATGGTGGACTTTGGTAGGACAGTCCTATTCTTATGGCCTCCCAAGCCAAACGAAAACTCCAAAATGATCAGCAGATCCTCCAGAAATCCGTTGCCTTGAAGGACAGAGATGGCTCTCTGTGGTGTGAAGGGAGAGAGGAAGGACGAGGAAGAGGATGGAGCAAGAGGAGGAGGAGAAGGACTAGTGTTCAAGGAGCTAGGTGGATTCCTTGTAGATTTCTCACGACCCAACTAGGGAACGTCATCAGTGCTAGAAGGGAGTGGGATTTGAGGAGAGGAGGAGGAGGAGGAGGGGAGGGGGAGGAAGAGAGGGAGAGGGAGAGGAACAGAGGAGGATGACTGTGGGGTCCTTGGTGCTCTCTGAGCTGGGTGGTTTACTTGAAGATGTCTCATGACCCAACTAAGGAACATCATCTGTGCTTCAAGGGAGGGGCGGTTTGTGTAGAGAAGAAGGAG
Source organism: Pantherophis guttatus (assembly GCF_029531705.1). Next base: position 1,659,006 of record NW_026844094.1, on the reverse strand, counting down.
GCAAAGAAGGGGAATGAAGAGGAGGAGGAGGAGACGAAAATAAGGAGATGGATGGATGGAAAAGATGAAGAAGACGGATGGAGAAAGTTAAGGGAACAAGAAGGAGAACGAAGAAAAGGATAAAAAGAAGAAGGAAAGAGGGAGAAGATGAAGGAGAAGATGGATGGAGAAGATGAAGGAGAAGATGGATGGAGAAAGTTAAGGGAAGAAGAAGGAGAAGGAAGAAAAGGATAAAAAGAAGAAGGAAAGAGGGAGAAGATGAAGGAGAAGATAGATGGAGAAAGTTAAGGGAAGAAGGAGGAGAAGGAAGAAAGGGATAAAAAGAAGAAGGAAAGAGGGAGAAGATGAAGGAGAAGACGGATGGAGAAAGTTAAGGGAGAAGGAGGAGGAGGAGAAAAAGAAGGAGAAGATGGATGGAGATGATGGAGAAGATGGATGGAGAAAGTTAAGGGGAGAAGAAGGAGAAGGAGAAAAAGAAGATGGATGGAGATGGATGGAGAAGACAGATGGAGAAGAGGGGAGAAAGTGGAGGAGGAGAAGTTGATGGTGCCCTCATGTCCTCTACTCAGTGGAGCCAATGAGCTGCATGGACCAAGTCACGAGATGCTTCCTGAGCCCAAGGGCACACCATCACCCACGTAGACAAAACCACCTTCACGCACAGGAGACAGAGACACCCAACCCAGAAGATGGACTGGAACGCTGGGGGAAGCCCTTTTCTCTCACCTGAGGAGACCATCACCTGCTCTGCTTCTGGAGGGCTCAGCTCACCAGAACAGGGAGCATCTTCAGCAGGGTGGAGCTTCTCCATGGGGACCTGGTGGACCTCTGTGAAGAAGACAAGAGGTGAGATGTTTCCACCTCAGAAGACCCATGAGGGACCTTGACCAGGTCAGTACTCTGGCCCCCAATTTGGTCTTCCACAAAATCTGGTGGGACATGAGGTTCCTTCCAAACTTCTCCAGAGAAACCAACATCTCAAGGACCATGCCAAGACCTGTGGACCATCGAAGGTCACTAATGGTGATCACATAAACCATGATTAATGCATGCTGGTTAATAAGCCTCCGAATATGGATCACGGGACCCCGGGGAAGTTAAGAGCGAAGACTCATTCTATGTCGCATTTTTCAGGGAGGTCGTAACTTGGAACAGTCACTAAATGAAGCGTTTTGTCAAAGACTGCCTGAACTTTCTGGGCCAGTACCCTGAGAACCTTCTTTTGCTGTCCCTGGTCATAAGTCCCTTTTTTCCGTGCCGTCGTAACTTGGAATGGTCAGTAAGTGAAATTACCTGTATTTTTCCTGCTCTTTTGTTGGGGCAAAAGCGGAAAAAATACAGGTAGTTCACTTAGTGACTGTTCCAACTTACGACGGCACTGGAAAAAGGGACTTACGACTGTTTGTCACACTTAACAACTGTTGTAGCATCCTCGTGGTCAGATCAAAATTCAGATGCTTAGCAACTGATTCCTATTTATAACAGAATCACTGGATCACATGACCTGATCTACTTTTGCAACTGTCTAATAAGCAACGTCCATGGGGAAGCCCGATTCGCTTAATAACCGAACAACCCCAGCGATTCACTTAATAGGTGACCAGAAAGGTCGTACAAATAGGCGAAACTCACTTAACAACTGTATCGCTCAGCAACAGGAATTCACCAGCGAAGTCAAAAAAGGGGGGGGGGAGCCAGATTTGCTTAACAACGGTGGCAAGCGAGATCACAAAACAGGACAAAACGTTAACACTGAACCAAGGTTTCACTTAGCAACGGAAATTTTGGTCGTAAGTCGAGGACCACCGGTGTTTGCTTCCCAACAAAAACGAATCCAGAAGGGCTGAGATTCTTCAGTCGCGGCAGGGAGTCCTCGACTTACGACCAAAATGGAGGCCTACATTTCTATTGCTAAGCGAGACAGTTGTTATGTGAGTTTGGGCCCAGATTACCATCTTTCTTACAATTGTCGTTAAGTGAATCACAGGTAATCCTTGCCTTACAACAGTTCATTTAGCAACCGTTCGATGTTACGATGGCACAGGAAAAAGAGATTTGGAACCGTGTTTCATACTTAATGACAGTCGCAACCCTGTGGTCACGTGACGGTTGGTGAGCAAGGTCAGTGGGGAAGCCAGACTCGCTTAATGACTGCATGACTCACTTACTAACAGCAGCTGGTGCAAGAAAGGTCGTAAAAGTGAGTCAAAACTCACTTCCCAACTGTCTCGATTAGCCGCAGAAATCTGGGGCACAATTGAGGTCGTAAGCCGAGGACTACCTCTACAGCAGTGGTTAAAATTAATAACACGGTCGTTAAGTGTGCCCTGGCTCACTTTGCCATAAGGAGAACAATTCGAATCCTGCAACCCAGCATCCAAATAAACTACAGGCAGTCCTCAACTTACGACTGTTTGTTTACGGATGGTTCGAAGTTACTACGGCACTGAAAAAAGTGACTTAGGAGCAGTTTTCACATTTAACGACCATCACAGCCTCCCTATGGCCACATGATCGAAATTCAGACGCCTGGCAACTGATTCGTATGTATGATGGGGGTTCATATGATTCCCCTATAGCAGGGATGGCTAACCTTTTTGCCATCGCGTGCCAAAAGCAGGGGGAGTGTCTGTGTGTGTGTGTGTGTGTGTGTGTGTGTGTGTTGTGCGCACACGTGCCCACACCCATAATTCTATGTGCCCCGCTCCCTCGCACCTGCACGCACGGCCCCCATACACTCCCCCCACTTTTGACATGTGATGGCACAGTGGGCCCATTTTTCGTCCTCCCCAGGCTCCAGAGCCTTTCTAGGAACCTGGGGAGGGCGAAAACGGCCTTCCCCAGCCCCCCTCCGAGGCCCTCCGGAGGCTGGAAACATCCTGTTTGCTGACTTCAGGCAGGACTGGAAGGCCGTTTTGGCCCTCCCCAGGCTCCTAGAAAGTTTCCCTACTTCCGGTGGGCTCAGAAGGCCTGAAAATAAGCCGAGTTCACATGCCCACAGATATGGCTCCAGGGCCACCTGGGGCACACGTGCCATAGGTTCGCCATCATGTCCCTATAGGTGACCTTCGGACAAGTAGAGTTAATGGGGAAGCCCGCTTCACTTAACGACCCTGCGACTAACTCAACAAATGCGGCGATTCACTTAACAACCCGTGGCAGGAAGAGTCGCCAAAGGAGCCTTTTCCGACCTTCTGACAATCTGGGGATGCCACAGTCATGTCACGATTGCATGATTCACTTAGCAACGGCTGCGATTCACTTAACGACAGGTGCTAAAAAAACCACTGCCTGGCTGAAATTTTGTGGACTGAAAGATTGCGGTCATAAGTCGAGGACTGCTTGTATTCCCATTGTACGTCTTGATTTTTCCCACCTTTCTTTCCAGTCCCGGGTTTACCTTCTTGGCTCTGATTTGGCGCCGGGCTGAGAAACGACAGGAGTTCTAATCCAGCAGCCGTTGGATGAGTGAATCCCAGAGACGGAGGTTCAGAAAATTCAGCTGTTCCAAAAGGATCTGGAAGAGACAAACCTGAGTTTGCAACAAGCCATCTTTTCTTTGCCTGTGAGCACAAACCAAGATTAGAAAAGGAGGGGGAAAAAATTATATAATTTTAAGATTTTAATAGAGGATTTATAGAATCCTCGGAGGGATTCTGGAAGGGACCCTGGAGGTCATCTAGTCCAACCCCCTGCTCCAGCAGACCTTCTGTTAAAAAGGCAAACCTGATGGTGAAAAGCTGACAGACGTCACTCTATCGGTTTTCTGCTTTCAATTTTGCTTCTCCTCGGATTTACGACCACAAGGCCAGGACAGAATTTCCATCGCTAAGCCAGTCTTACAACCGCAACTGCGATCAGAATTTCCGTCCTGCTCCATTTTGACAACCTGTTTTTCCCATGGTTGTTAAGTGAATCACTTAAGTTCTTAAGCGACTCGCAGGGTCGTTAAGCGAATCCAGCTTCCCTTCTTGAGTTTGGTTGTCGGAAGCTGGGAGGGAAGATCTCTAATGATGATCATATAATCCTGGTACGCTACAGCCATGACGGAGGAGGAGGAGGAGGAGAAAGCTTCCCGAGCATGGGGTTGGACTAAATGACCTCCAAGGTACCCTCCAACTTTATGATTTTTGGTTTTGACAATTAGGAGAAAACATGGATCACAGCAAAGAGAGAGATTTTTTTTTTTTGTAATCAGATGGGGAAGAAACAATCACAAGCTGTTCATTTTTCCTTTCTGCACTTTTGCTTCTTTCTTTCTCTTCCTTCTTTCCTCTTTCTCTTTCTTCACCTTTCATCTTCTTTCCCTCCCTCCTCATTGGTTTATTTTTCTCCTTCCTTCCACCTTTTTTCTCCCTCCCGCGCACACTCTCTCCCTTTCTTGTTCCTTTCTCCCCTCTTCCTTCTTTCTTTCCTTTCTTTCTTCCTTCCTTTCTCTTTCTTTCCTGTCTTTCTTTCTTATCCACTCATCCTTTTTCTCCTGCCTTCCTTCCTGCCTTGCTCTCTCCTTTCCCTTCCCTTCATACATCCACCCATGCGCTCATCCATCCTTTTTTACTCCTTCCTCCCTCCCTTTCCTTTCTTCCATCTATCCATTCTTTTTTCTCCTTCCTTCCATCCCCTCTCTCCCTCCTTTCCTTTCCCTTCATCCATCCACTCACCCATCCATTTTTCTTTCTTGCTTCCATACTTCCTTTTTCCTTTCTCTTCCATCCATCCTTCTTCCTCCCTCCCTCCCTTCCTCCCTCTTTCCTTTCCTTTCTTCCATCCATCCTTTTTTCTCCTTCCTCCCTTCCTCTGTCACTCCCACCTTTCCCTTCCCTTCATCCATCCATCCTCCTTTTTTCCTCCTTCTTTCCTCTTTCCTTTTCTTTCTCTTCCATCCATCCATCCATCCTTTTTTCTCCTTCCTTCCTATCACTCCCACCTTTCCCTTCATCCATCCATCCTCCTTTTTCTCCTTCCTTCCTTCCTCTTTCCTTTCTTCCATCCATCAATCCTTTTTTCCTTCTTTTCTCCCTCTTTCCTTCCCTTCCTTCCATCCATCCATCCTTTTCTTACTCCTCCCTCCTTCCCTCCTTTCCTCCTCCCTCCTTCCTCTTTTATTAGTACTTGTTAGCTGTTAATACTCTTTGCCAAACTTTTGATCAGAAAATTCATTTTTAAACAAAAAACAGATGGCAGCACACATGCAAATTAACAAGCCATCATGCAAATTAGAAACAATTAACCAGGAAGCAGAATTAGTTTCCAAAGCAGCCAAGAATAAAAGAGGTTGCCGGGAAGAATATCCCTTCCTGGCAACCGAGGACTGGGGGGGAGGGGGTTAAGTAAACACAGTGGAGCAGGACGGCCTAAAAATCGAGCACGTCAACAAAACGAGGACTGCAAAATGTACTGTGGGATTCTTTCAGAGCGCCAAAATATTGTCCCATCGTGTCTTCGGGAAGGAGACGCAGGTCGGGGAGGACGTCTTCTCGGGGCGTCGGGAAAACCTCTGGGGGAGGGGACAATTGACAGTCATGTGATTTTCCCGCGTTGGAAATCGGGGGCGTGTGGTAAGGTTCAGGTATGGGACACAGGAAATCCTCGAGTTATGACCAGTCGCTTAGGGACCGTTGGATATTCTCTCAGTTCTATCTGAATACAGGAAGTCCTTGACTTACGACTGGTCAGTTAGTGACTGTTGGATGTTCACACGGCTATAAGTACAGATAGTTCTCAACTTACGACCGGTTGAAAGTCGTCAACTTATGACCGGTCAAAAATCGTCAATTTATGACCAGTTAAAAGTCGTCCTCCTGTTCAAAAGAACTGGAGTTACGACCGGTCATAAGTCCTCAATTTACTATGCAACTCTATTTGGGACAGGAGTAAAAATAGTCTTTGACATACATCCTCTTGCTTAGTGGCCATTGGATGTTCTCACGGATCTATCTGACTACAGACAGACCTCGACTTACAACAGGTTGTAAGTCCTCAACATACAATGCAGCTCTATCTGGGACAGGAATACAGGAAGTCCTCGATTTATGACCAGTCGCTTAGTGATCGTTGGAAGTTCCCCTGGCTCTGAGTAAAGATAGTCTTTGACTTACGACACAGCTCTATCTAGGACAGGAGTACAGATAGTCCTAGATTTATGATGATAACAATTGAGCCAGACATTTCTGTCTCTAAGCGAGACATCGATGAAGTGTGTTTTGTCCCATTTGGCGACTTTCTTTCCACAGTCGTCCAGCACAGTCGTTCAGTTAGTCACATGGTTGTTAAGCGAATCTGGCTTCCCCACTGAAGTTGTGGAGGTCACAAAAAAGAGGATCGCGCAACCGACCTCAAGTCACCACAAGCGCCATAAATACAAATCAGTCGCCAAGCATCGAAATTTTGATCCCTATGCTGCGACGGTCGTTAGGTGCGAAAAACAACCGTTCCATTCTGCGCTAAACTTCGGTCACTAAATGAACCGTTGTTAGAGCAAACACAAACCGACGAACAGGCCAGGTTTCAAACTGGAAGCAGAGAAAGTCCTCCAAAAAGGAGTCTCTTTCTCCAACAAACCAAAAATAAAAAAACAGGCTTATGTTCTCAAAACATTATGTATTATGTATTTATTTTTTTTTAGCCTCGTTTCGAACTCGACACCCATCCGACAAATCATCCGGATAGTTCCTGACAGCTATCCTAGGACATCCCTGATGAAACAGAGGCAGTCAGGCGGGAAAACATCCCCGCTTCGACCTTCAAACAGCTTGTCTCTCTTTTTCCCTCCCCCCCCCCCTTAAAAATGGAGACGGTGGCCCTGCGGCTGTACGGATTTTGAGACGCGGCGGAAAAAATTTCCGTTGGCGAGACTAGAAAGGAGACTTTTGATGTTGAGATGACGGGGCGGGAAGTGATCGAGTTAGCGAGATAAGAGGCGGGAGGGAGGGAGCCAAAGAGAGAGAGAGGGAGGGGGAGGGGAGAGAGAAAGAGGGAGTCAGAGAGAGGGGGGAGGGATGCAGAGAGGGAGGGAGGAGGAGAGAGAGAGGGAAGGAGAGAAAGAGGGAGGGAGGCAGAAAGGGAGAGAATGGAAGGGGAGAGGGAGGGGGAGGGGAGAAAGAGGGAGGCAGAGAGGAAGGGGAAGGGAGGGGAAGAGAGAGGGAGGGGAGAGAGGGAGAGAGAGAGGGAAGGGGAGAAAGAGGGAGGGAGGGAGGCAGAAAGGGAGGGAAGAGAGAGGGAGAGAAGGGGGAAGGGGGAGGGGAGAAAGAGGGAGGCAGAGAGGGAGGGGAGAAGGAGGGGGAGGGGAGGGAGGGGGAGAGGGGGGAGGGGGAGAGAGAGTGAGTCAGAGAGGGGGGAGGGATGCAGAGAGGGGGGAGGGGGAGAGAGGGAGGGGGAGGGAGAGAGAGAGGGAAGGGGAGAAAGAGGGAGGGAGGCAGAAAGGGAGGTAAGGGAGGGGGAGAGAATGGGAGGGGAGAGGGAGGGGGAGGGGAGAGGGAGGGGGAGGGGAGAGGGAGGCAGAGGGAGGGGGAGGGAGGGGAAGAGAGAGGGAGGGGAGAGAGAGAGGGAAGGGGAAAAAGAGGGAGGGAGGCAGAAAGGGAGGGAAGGGAGAGAATGGGAGGGAGAGGGAGGGGGAGGGGAGAAAGAGGGAGGCAGAGAGGGAGGGGGAGGGAGGGAGAGGGAGAGAATGGGAGGGGAGAGGGAGGGGGAGAAAGAGGGAGAGAGGGAGGGAGGGAGAGAAAAAGAGGGAGGCAGAGAGAGGGAGAGGGAAAGAAAGAGGGAGGGAGGAAGAGAGAGGGAGGGAAAGGGAAGGGGTAAGAGAGAGAAAGGGAGAGAGAGAGCATCCCCCTCCTCCTCCACTCTGCAGACCACACTCTCCTTCCTAGCACTGATGCTGTTCCCTAGTTGGGTCATGCAAAGTCTGCAGGAAAACCACCAAGCTCAGAGAGCCCCAGGGGCTCCCCCAGCCCTTCTCCTCCACTCCCTTCTAACACTGAGGGTGTTCTATAGTTGGGCCACGAAACGTCTCCTCCTTTTCACTCTCCCCCTCGTCCTCTTCATCACACCCTTCCTTCCTTCCTATCTCCTTCGTTCTTCCCTCCCTGTTCCTTTTTCTCCTTCCTCCCTTCCTCCCTCTCTCCCTTCCCAAAACTGATGATGTTCCCTAGTTGGGCCACGAGACGTCTGCAAGGAAACCACCAAGCTCAGAGACCACCAAGGACCCCTTTATCCTCCTGCTCCCTTCTATCACTGATGACATTCCATAGTTGGGTCACGAAACGTCTGCAAGGAAAGCCCCCCCCCAGCCCAGAGAGCAAATTTTAAAGCACCCTGGCTGGGGAATTCTGGGAGTTGAAGTCCACCCCTCTTAACGTTTTCTGGGTTGAAAAATGTTGATATAAAACTAGGTCATTTATTTTTATTTTTTCTAAATCATTCAGGGTATTTACTGAGCCAACCGGAAAGTCCAATGTTTTTTTTCTCTTTTAAAAAGCCTGATTGGTCAACAGCCAAAATAAACTTTTTAATAATCGCTTTAGTGCCACAGCCAGTATTTTCCTTTGACCCCGAATTGCATCAGAAACTGGAACAAATTCAGCTTTTTATTCCTAAACCAGTTTAGGAATTTCTCTTTGCATCTCCAGTTGAGAAATTCCTAAACTATAAATTTCCTCCCCGCAGCCTGGAAAAGAAGTGAGATAGCCTTCCTTTCCTTTCCCCATATCCTGTAATAAACAATTAAAAGGATAAATCGATTTAATGGAGGACATCTGTATATCTCCTTCCGATAATTTCTCCCTTCCCGTTTTCTATCCAGGAAGCTATTTTGAGACAAGGGCTCTGCAAAAAAATCAATTTTTAGTAGCATCTGTTTAATGCACCGGCTGCATCACTAAGATAGAATGATTTAAAAATAGGTTTTTAATGCTTCCAATGCTAGGAAGATCTAGAAAGAAAAAAGAAAAAAAAACAACCAGGTTTTTAGGCTGAACAATAGGAATTCACAGGAGGTCCTCGATTTATGACCAAAAATGAGACCCAAATGTATGTTGCTAAGCGAGAGGGTGGTTAATTTTGCAGCAATTGAAACCTTCCTGGCTGCCATCATTAAATGATGGCAGTCAGGTTGTTTAGTTTGGAACACGATTCACTTAATGACCATCCGATTCGCTTAACAACCACATGATTCACCTAACGACACCATTTGCAACATTGCCAGCCGGCTTATGAAAAGCAAAGTCAAGGGAGGCAGTTGTATTCGTTTAACGACCGCATGATTTGCTTAACGACCGTAGGATTCAGCTAACAATGTCGTTTGCAATGCTGCCTGTCAGCTTCTGATACACAATCTCAATGGATGCAACCGGATTTGCTTAACGACCACATGATTCACTTAACGACCACATGATTCACCAAATGACACCATTTCCAACATTCCCACGTTGTTCCAACGTTTAATTTCGTTGACAATAAACTAAACTAAACTAAACTAAACTAAACTAAACTAAACTAAACACAGCTGGCTTTTGATCTGCAAAGTCAATGGAGGCTGTTGGATTCACTTAATGACCACATGATTTACCTAACGACTGCATGATTCATTTAACGACCGCAGTGAGTCTCAGGGAATTGATCTCTCGCTTTTTTCAACGCCGCTCTCTCTTACCTGTCACGTCCATCGGCTGAAATCTGAGCTGTGACTCAAAGCCATGGCTGCCGTCATCCATCGGCCACGAGTCGTTGTGATCAAGGAATTCTTTGTACGACATTTGTTCCTCCATGATTTTTCCGGAAGGTTCTAGAAAATAGAAAAGAAAAAAAAATAGTGGTTCTGTTATTGATACTCAATATGTTCTTCAAAACGCCTTGAGTACGGGCAGTCCTCGACTTACGACCAGAAGGGAGCCCCAAATTCCTTTAGTTAAGTGAGACAATCTCTTAAGGGAGATCTGCCCCATTTTACGACCTTTCCTGCCACCGTTGTTAAGTGAATCACTGCAGTTGTTAAATTAGTCCCACGGTTCTTAAGTGAATCTCGCTTCTCCCCACTGACTTCCCTTGTTGAAAGGTTGCAAAAGGGGATCACGTGATCCCGGGACGCTGCGACCGTCATAAATATGAATCAGCCCCCAAATGTCTGAATTTTGATCATATGACTACACGGGGGCTGCAAAGGTCGTAAGTGTGAAAAACGGTCATAGGTCCATTTTTTCAGTGGCATTGTAACGTTGAATGGTCACTAAATGAACCATCGTAAGTTGAGGACTACCTCTAAACCCAAAAGAAAAAACACAAATAATGTATAGATAGTCCTCGGGTTACAACAGTTCCTTTAGTGACCGTTCGAAAGCACAACAGTACTGAAAAAAAAAACACCAGATTTTAGGACCACTTTTCACACTTACGACCATCATAGTCCCGTGATCAAAATTCAGGATCTTACCGAAGGACTCATATTTATGACGGTTGCAGTGCCCTGGGATTGTACGATCCCCTTTTGCAGCCATCTGATGAGCAAGGGGGAACCCGGATTCGCTTAACAACCTTGTGACGAACTTCCCAATTGCAGTGCTTCGCTTAACGACGGTCAGAAGAAATGGGACAAAACTCATTTGACAAATGTTTCTCGTAGCTACAGAAATTGGGTGGGCTCAATGGCTGTCACATTAAGTCAAGGACTACCTGTATAACATAGGATGCAAAGATTGCAATGGTCACTATGTGAGACAAACAGGCAGAAGAATCTGAGAACGAATCCATGAACACCAAGTAACAGATAGAAGACATGATGAAAAACTCTTTGATTTCATGACCTGAAGACAGACTTAACCATAATTTCAACTGACCATTTTAGAACGAGCCAAGTTCAAAAATGCTGGGGAATGCCTCAGATAATCGGCCATCAAGAGACACTGTGATAAATATCATTTACACACCATTGAAAAGAGAGACAATCAACCAGTTGAAGATCCAAACACCTCCTTGCCTGCAATTAAAACCCGGATAAACTGGGATTGATACCAGACAAACTATCAAGAAGCAAAAAAGCTAACAATAAATCGCAACCGAACAAGAACCATCAGGAATAGGAGAGGATAGCAGAGCTGGAAGGGACCTCGGAGGTCATCTAGTCCAACCCCCCTGCTCAAGCAGGAGATGCTTAGAGTTACGGAATAACAGAGTTTGAAGGGACCTCGGAGGTAATCTAGTCCAACTTCCTCCTCAAGCAGGACGCCTTATACTATTCCTGGACAAATGGCTGTCCAGTCTCTTCTTGAAGACCTCCAATGATGGAGCACCTATAACTTGTGGAGGGAAGTCGTTCCACCCATTAATTCTTTCCAGTCAGGAAATTTCTCCTTAGTTCTAGCTTGGATCTCCTCCTTGACAAATTTCCGTCACAAACCAAATCACAATGTCAACCTGACAACACAACTTTAATCCAATTCTTTCTAAGCAAGAATTTATCTCAAGAACTTCTCCACTCAATGTATTTTTTTTCACCCCATTTTACATTTTTTCTGGGTCCTCCTTTCCCCTCTTCTCATTTTTTGGCCTGTTCCTCCACAACCTTCAACTTCTGCATTCCCTTGGTACATTTATTTTTTTTCCTGCAGCAAGTTCTCTAGAAGTTCGTGAGGTCATCCAAGTTGGAAGAAAAGGCAATTGAGGACATCAGAAGAACCTCGAGTTTCTATTTTCTTCTAAAAACATCCGTCTTCCTGACGGGTCAAAGGAGAGGACAGCACTGAGGAACAGAGAAGAAAGAGCTAATGGAGTTTCTTCTGCAGATTCCATTAAGTTACAACCAGCTATCTGGTAGAGTGCTCCAAAATGGACATCAGAGAACAGAGTAGAAGATGAAGTCCAGGGAGAAAGGAGGTGGGCCGACCAACCATGTGGTCACGCAATTCGAGAACTGATTTGAAAAGTGAAGATCCCACCATTGTGAGGTCCTGAGTAGTCTCTGAGCTGGATGGTTTTCTGCAGACGTCTCATGACCCAATTAGGGAACGACATCAGTGCTAGAAGGTGGAGCCATACTCCCGACTAGCATTGATGATGTTACCTAGTTGGGTCATGAGACGTCTGCAAGAAAACAACCAAACTCAGAGAGCACCCAGGACCCCTCAATCCTCCTCCTCCTCCTTTCCACAAACCCCACTCTCTTCTAGCACTGATGAAGTTACATAGTTCGGTCACGAAATGTCCACCCAAGAAAACCACCCATCTCAGAGAGCACCCAGGACCCTTCGTTGAACCCACACACCTTAAAGTGGCCAAGATTGAGTAACTCTGTTCCAGATCATAGTTATTCCCATGTTTCCAGCTCTCGCAACCCCTCCCAACCCCATTCCTAATCCAAAGTCAAACGAACAATATTGAAAAATCTAAACCCTTTCCTTTTGGTATCGCAAAACGGAGAATGACACAATCCCACCATGAATACATCCGTGCAAATCTAAGTTCGCAAGAGTCCTACCTTGGTGTTCCCGAACGACAACTTTAGTCAAGTTTGATTCTCAAAGGGACACCGTCTTGTGTCGTGTTCCGGTTGCGGGTTCTTTAATGGAGCTTTACCATTAAAGCAGAATATTTCTTTGCTGGATTTGCAAATTAAAAGGGCAGTCTAAATCCGGTGACAGGAGTTTGGGGGGTACCAGAATGCACCCCGTGGAAAGCCGCACATCAAAACCAAGCAAAAACACACACTAAAGGGATTCACTCCGCCTTTTAAAGCAGGAACAAAAAGAATTGTGTTTGTGTTACCGGTGGATTTTCCCTGCCTCTGTTTTTAAAAATGCAAAAACACAATACTGTCCAAAAATATTTGCATTATATACACAGTATCATTCAAATAATTATGCACAGTATTGTGTTTTGCATAGTGGATTCTTTTAAAAACCAGGATAGGAAAAATGAACCAGTAGCTGAAACACAGTTCTCATTCTCATCCTCATTTTCTCTCTCTCTCTTTCTCTCCCCACCTCCCTCCCTCTCTTTTATATATGTTTTATTTGTAATTTTCACTAATATTTTAATATTTTTAAATTACTCAATATACCACTATAATTCCAATATCTCGATGTCCTAGAAACACCAATAAGGCCAATTATTAATAAGATTTAATCAGTCCTGTGATTATATCTCTAAATCCCCTGAATTTATGGTCCTTGAAAGCTTTAAGTTTCAATATATTTTTTACACAATAATAATCATACAATCACAACTATCTGTCTAACTAGCTTTCTGTATCTATCTATCTGTCAAAACTATCTCTCTCGAACTTCGAATGGACATTCAAAGAATAGTTGTAAATCAAGGACTGCCTATCATAAGACGGATGCAAAGTTTTCCAATAGAATTATATCGCAGTATGATTTGCAAAATTTGCAAGGAGGAACTTTGGGAGGATTGTGGGGTCCTTGGTGTTCTCTGGGCTTGGTGGCTTTCTTGCAGACGTCTTACGACCCAGCTAGGGAACATCATCAGTGCTGTAAGGGCAGGAGGGTTGTGGAGAGGGGAGAGAAGAGGGAGAGGAGGAGGAGAAGCAGGAAGGACTGTGGAATCCTTGGGGTTCTCTGAGCTGGAGGGGGGGGTTCTTACAGACATCTCATGACTCAACTACGTAACAGCATCAGTCCTAGAAGGAGTGTGGGGTTTGCTCTCTGTTTATATACAGTCCCTTCCAGCACTGATGATGTTCCCTAGTCGGGTCATGAAACGTCTGCAAGAAAACCCACCCGGCTCAAGAGATCCCAACAAACCCCCCTCCCCAATTCAACCCCCAGCTACCACCATCATATTCTCTCCTACTGCAGTAAGATAAAACACCTTCCCTGGGTTATATCCCGCGCAAACCCCCCCATGACGTGGCAGCCTGTCAGATTTTATTTTGGACCCCCGCTGGACCCCGGCTTCTTCCGCCTCTTCCCAGGGTCCTGCAGGGCAGGAGATCCCCCCTCGGCGATCACAGCCGGATCCTTCTGGAAATAGCTTTTCCATCTGCCGCTTCCGAACAGGCCCATTAAAAAAAGTTGCAGGGAGATTTATCTCCACCGAGACGAAACTGGGTCAAGAACGGGGGCGAGGCGAGGTGTCACGCGAATTATCCAGCCATCAGTCGGGGTTTAATTTTAGCTCCAAAGAACCCCAGGGGTGGGCTGATTTTTTATTTTTTATAAAAGCAGAAGAAAGTTGGCTGGTCAAGCTGCAGCATCTGAACGGCAAAAGGGAAACAAACAAAAAAGTTTTCTTGGGATCGTCTTGGGTGGATTCAAAGCCCTAGAGGGGTCCTGCCAAAATCAGGCTGGTCTAGGAATGGCCTCTCGTTGCTCCAGAGGGGTCCCATAAAAATCAGGCTAGTCTAGGGATGGCCTCTCATAGCTCCAAAGTCCTAGAGGAGTCCTGGCAAAACCAGGCCAAGTCTAGGGAAGGCCTCTCATCCAGCTTCCTCAAGAGTTTTCCACAAAAACCAGGTCTGTCTAGAATGCCTCTCGTTGCTCCAGAGGGGTCCCACAAAAATTAGGCTAAGGGATGGCCTCTCATGGCTCCAAAGTCCTAGAGGGGTCCTGCCAAAGTCAGGCTGGTCTAGGGATGGCCTCTCGTTGCTCCACAGGGGTCCAACAAAAAGCAGGCCAATCTAGGAATGGCCTCTCGCTGCTCCAAAGGGGGGTCCCACATAAACCAGGCCGGTCTAGGGATGGCCTCTCATGACTCCAAAGTCCTAGAGGGATCCCGCAAAAATCAGGCCGGTCTAGGAATAGCCTCTCGCTGCTTGTTTTATAGGAGGGGGAGTCAAGGGGCCTACAGGTCAGACTAGACTGATGGCCAAATTTGGGGCATTGAACGGGGCAGTTGTGGAGAGGGTTGCTTTGATTTTAGCCTTTTTGACCATGGTCGCTAACCGAATTGCGGCAAATCCTCCTCCTCCCTTCATTCCCACTGATTATGTTACCTGGTTGGGTCATGAAACATTTGCAAGGAAACCCCCAAGCTCAGAGCGCACCCAGGATCCCACCGGAGGAGGTTGTAAAGTTAGATCCGTCGTGAGGGCAACCTGCTTTATGACCATCACAACTTACAAATGTAACGGGCAGGGTCTGTTACGGTCATAAGTCGAGGACTGCCTGTATTTGAAGCCGTAATCGCCCAGTCTGCTTCTGCTGCTACTTTTTTTTTTGCTCTGACATGAATCCATCAGGGAGGAAAATGCTTAAAATAGTAAAATTCCCGGAGCCTGGCAACCAGGTTTGTTTAATGCTAGGATTAGAGCTTGTTTCTGATCTGAGATTATCTGTCTCTCTGGGTCTCTCTCTCTCGTTTCTCTCTCTCTTCCTTTCTCATTCTTTTCTCTCTCTCTTTGTATCTCTGTCTCTCTCATTCTTCTGTTTCTTTCTCTGTCTTTTTCTGTCTACCTCTGACTTGGGCTCTCTCTTCTCTTTATCTTTCCTTCTCTCTCACTCTCTTTTTTCTCTTTCTCTTTCTCTATCTTTTTTGGTCTCTGTCTTTTTTCTCCGTCTCTTTCTACTTCCTTCACTCTCATACTTTTTTCTGTCTCTCTCTTTTTCTATCACTCTTTATTCTGTCCCTTTCTCTTATTTATTTATTTATTTATTTATTGGTTCGATTTATATGCCGCCCTTCTCCGGAGACTCAGGGCGGCTTACAATGTGTTAAGCAATAGCCTTCATACTTTTTCTATATACCTGCTTAGTAGGGCTTTCCCCCCCCCCAAGCGGTGTTCTTTTTTTATACAAAGTCAGCTTATTGCCCCAACAAACCGGGTCCTCATTTTACCTACCTCGGAAGGATGGGAGGCTGAGTCAACCTTGAGCCTGGTGAACCACCCATTTTTCTGCCTTTCTCTCTTCCTCACTCTTTTTCAGTCTCATTTTCTCTCTCACTTTTTATTATGTTCCTTTCTCTCTTTCCATCTCTCATTTTTCTGCCTCTCTCTCTCCCTCCCTCTCTCTCTCTCTCTCTCACACACCTATCTAATTTTTCTCTGTCCCTTTCTCTCTTTACCTCTGTCTCATTTTTCTCTCTCTTTCTCTGTCTCTGTCTGTCTTTTTGTCTCTCTCTCTCACACACAAACACCCAAAAACACTGCTGACCTAGATTTCTTTTTATTCCCAACTCGCACCGACAAGCTGAAAATGCACAAACCATCCAAGATTCGGGGTGAGAAACAGATCCGTGAATCCGTCACGTTTGGGCAAACCTGTTAATTCCCAAGAGCACCTAAACAAATGAAACCAGGTTCATTAAAGGAAGTCATTTGCATAATTTAGAAAGGTGTTGGCTTAGAAACCAGGCGACAGTGAGTTCTAGTCTTGCTTTAGGCATGAAAGATGACGGGCTAGCTTTGGCTCAAACACCAGGAGACTGTGAGTTCTAGTCTCGCCTTAGGCAAGAAAGATAGCTGGGTGATTTTGGGCTAGCCACCAGGCGTCGGTGAGTTCTAGTCCCAATTTAGGGATCAAACCCAGCTAGATGACTTTGGACCAATCACCAGGACAGAGAGAGTTCTAGTCCTGACTTAGGCACAAAAGCCCATTGGACAACTATGGACCAATCATCAGGAGACAGTGAGTTCTAGTCCTGCCTTAAGCATGAAAGCTGGCTGGGTGACTTTGGGCCAATCATCAGGAGATGGTGAATTCTAGTCCCACCTTAGGTATGAAATCTGACCAGGTGATTTACAAGTTCCTGCTTGTGGCAATATTGTTTCAGCCCTCTTTTTAAACAATTTTTAAACTATTTTAATATTTTAATATTTTCAATTATCTTTTAATTTTCAAAGTTTAAATTTGTTTTAAATTGATTGGGGTTTTAATCTGTCTGGGCCAAATTATTTAATTCGATTTTAGTTCTGTTTTTTAAATTTTGTAAGTATGTATTTTATTGTTGGCTGTTCACCGCCCTGAGTCCTTCGGGAGAAGGGCGGTATACAAATTAAATAAAAGTAAGGTAAAGTAAACTACGATCAACAGTATTATAGCTAAAAAAACCCTCAATTCTGAAAAATCCATTTTTAAAATCTTTTCACCACCCTAACAGAGCGGATTCGAGAGCCAGACGCTTAGACATGTTGTTGACAAAAAAAAATTTGTTGTTGTCACTCCACGTTAATATTTCATCTAAAGCTGTCAGAAGCATTTTTTTCCCTCCCAGGGGGAGAAAAAATCTTTTATTTCAGGCTCATAAACTTGATTGTGAAGGATTTCTTACATAAAAAGGACGCCGGGGAAGGTGAAGGACAGTACCATACAGAAGGAAAGTTAAGTCTTGCCCTTAATTGTACAGGTTTTTCTACAGATCCTCGACCTACGACCACAAGGGAGCCTAACATTTCTGTCACTAAGAGAGACAGTGATGAAGCGGGTTTCTGCTCCATGGGAGGACCTTTCCTATTACAGTTGCTAAACGAATCCCTGTGGCTGTGAAGTCAGGCATAAGATCCTTAAATGAATCAGTCGTTAAGTGAATTGGTCATTCATTGAATTAGTTAAGTGAATTGATCATTAAATGAACAGATTTGTTAAGTGAAGTGGTTACGTGAAGCTGTCGTTAAGTGAAGCTGTCGTTAAGTGAATCAGTCATAAGGGAATTGGTCATTAAGTGAATCTCCGCAGTTATTCAGTTAGTAACATAGTTGTTAAGTGAATCTAGCTTCCCCACTGACTGTGCTGAAGGTTGCAAAAGTGTTATGGCCCGTACGCGGCCTGTGCAGCTAGTAGCTGATTCCAACAGCAAGGAGGCTGGTGTGGTGCTGCGCCAGCAACCTGTGCAGCTGGCACACGAGTCGGGCAGTGAGGAGGCTGGAGAAGATGTGGTGCCAGAGGCAGGGATTCAGCCAGGGCCTTCAGAACCTCCAGAAGCTCCCATAAGTGAAGAGGACGAAGAGGAGGAGCCTCTTCTCGATACACGGGCACGCAGAGCTGCCAAAAAGCAGGAGTGGCTCCTCAGGAGGAGGTCTCCTCGAGAGTAAGGCTTGGGGCTAATTGGCCACTCCCTTAGCCTATTTAAGGAGGAATGCCGATTGCAGCAAGCTGTAGGGAACAACTTTAGTTCACTCTCCTTCGTGTCTTGTCTTGCTTATCTTATCAGCTTCCTGCAAATTGCTTCTGGGCATTCTGCCAACCACAGTAAGCTTTCAGTTATTATTCTTTGAATTCTTGGAGGCTGTTAATGCAGTTAATTAACAGCCGTTGTTGTAAAAGACTGGTTTATTCAGTAAACTAAGGTTTGAACGGACTTTGTGTGTGCTGCGTTCTTTGGGGTCCGTAGCTGGGGCAGAACAAAAGGAGATCACGAGACACCGTGACTGTCATAAATAGGAACCAGTTGCCAAGCATCTGAATTTTGATCACCTGATCAAGGGGACACTGCAATGGTCCTAAGTGTGAAACTCACTTGTTCTGAGAAGTCGTAACTTCGAATAGTCACTAAACTGAGGACTCCTTATCCAAAGGCGGAAACAACTGTATACCAAATGTAATTTTGCAACCTTCTTCCTGCCATAGTTGTTAAGTGAATCACTGCAGTCGTTAAGTTAGTCGCCCCGTTGTTAAGTGAATCTGGCTTCCTGCTTGTCAGAAGGTCGCAAAAGGGGATCATGTGATCCAGGGATGCCGCTACCGTCATAAATATAAGTCAGTTGCCAAGAACGGGAATTTGGATCACATGATCATTGAGGCTGGTGCCACCATCGTTATGTGTGAAACGTTGCATCGGTATTAAAGGACTCTATTACCCATGTTCCTCTTCCGCCAGGTTGTACAGAAGACTTGTGGTGGGATCCATACTTCTACAGACAGTCCTCGACTTACAACAATCTGTTTAGTGACCGTCATTGTGACAGCACTGAAAAAAGTGACTTTCAGCCATGTTTCACACTTACGACTGTCGTGGCCTCCCCATGGTGCCATTATCAAAATTCAGACGTTCGGCAACTGACTCCTAATCATGACCGTCACAGCATCCTGAGGTCATGTGATCCCCTTTTGTGACCTTCTGACAAGGAAGAATCCAGATTCACTTAATGACGGTGTGACTAACTTAACTACCGCAGTGATCCCCTTAACAACTGTGGCCTGAAACATTGTGAAATGAGGCAAAACTTACTTAATGACTGTCAGAAATTTCGGCTTCCATTACAGTTGTAAGTCGAGGATGGACTGTATTTAGAAATGAAACCACAATACAGATAGTCCTCGATTTACAATCACAATGGAGGCCAACATTTATGTCGTTAAGTGAATTTTGCCCCATTTTACAACCTTCCTTACCTCAGTTGTTAAGTGAATCCCTGCCGTTGCTCAGTCAGTCACTCAGTTGTTAAGTGAATCCGGCTTCTCCGTGGACTTTGCTCAACAGGAGGTCGCTAAAGGGGATCCCGTGACCCTGGGACGCTGCGACCGTCATAACTCGGAGTCAGTCGCTTGTCAGGAGGTCCCTAAGGGGGATCACGTCACCCCGGGATACTGTGACCATCGTAAATACGAATCAGTTGCCAAACCTCTTGAGTTTTGATCACATGGGGATGCTACAACGGTCATAATTGTGAATCACGGCCGAAGTCATTTTTTTTTTTTTTGAGGTCACTTTGAATGTTCACTAAACGGACCGTCGTAAGCTGAGGCCTGCCTGCATAACTACGAATCCCACCACAAGTCTTCTCTACATCCTAGCAGAAGATCAGTGCATCATGGGTAATAGAGTCCTTTATTCAACCCAACTTACAGTTCGCAGGAAAAATCAAATCCTGAGGGGAATAATTGTATTTTCTTTTTGATGTAGTCAGATCGATATTCTCGACCCTCTTTTGACTGACAGTTGATTGATCCGTCCGTCAAGCAGGGTTGACTTTCATTGACGGAAACCCAAGGGCTTTCTGGCTTTTGATCCCGATCGATATCCCAACCCTCAATTAAACCCTGGTGTCTCTGGATTGCACAGGCCTGAAACAAGCCAACAATCTTGGTTTCTCAGCAAAGACACCCACCTTGGGCTATAACTTCTTAGGATAACAGGTAATCCTTGATTTACGGCCGCGATTTCCCCTGCTAAGCAAGTTAGAGGAGGTTTCCGACTCATTTTGCCACAGTCGCTAAGTGAATCACAGTGGTCATTAAGAGAAATGCATGGACGTGAATTGGTCCCCCCTCCGCATTGACTTGGCTTGTTGGAAGCCAGCTGGGATGATCAGCGAAGGAGAGTCACCCTCGTAGATACCTAACTTTTGATACAGGTGATTGTGGAAAAGGCTGCGGCGGTCATAAGAATGAGGACTCATCACTTCTTTCAGTGTCGTTGTTAACTGTGATCTTACTGTAACTATGGTAAGATGGGTGGCCAATAAATTTAATGAAGTAATAAAAGAAAGAAAGAAACTGGACGGTTCCAACTTGGCTAACAGGAAGTCCTCGACTTACGATGGCAATGGCCACCCAAATTTCCACAGCTACGGGAAGGAAGACAGTTGTGGAGTGAGTCATACCCAGCTGAACTATTTTTTTCCCCCTAGTTGTAAAGAAAATCACTGAGGTCGTTAAGTGAATCATGTGGTCATTAAGTGAATTCTCTGATGGATTATGTTTCTCAGGGACGATCATGTGGCCCCAGAATGTTGCGACTGTCGTAAAAACATGTTGGGTTGCTGAGCTCCCTAATTTTGATTACACAACCGTGGGGGAATAGTGGAATGGTCGTAGGTTTGAGGACAGGTCATAAGTGTGAGGACTCGGCGACTATTGGCCAATCATCGGAAGATGGAGAATTCTAGCTCCGCCTTAAGCAGTCCTCCCCTCTTAAAGCATGCTGGCTGAGAATTCTGGGAGTTGGGGTCCAGACTGAGTTTGAAAAAGTCACTGGTTTAAGAATATTTCCTTTACAGATGTTTTTTCCATTCACTGTGTTTCGTTGGAGATTTCTAGTCTAATTACCTCCCTGGCAGAAAGCCTCTTCTAGTTATTTCAATGATCTTTTCTTTTTTATGTGTGAAAATTCTAAAGTAGATAAACTGATGCAAAGTGAGAAACAGTAAGAAAGAAGGAAAAGAAAGAAATCTAAAGCTAAAAATGCAAGAAGGGGGGGGGAAGGAGATATAAAATAGGAAAGGAAGGAAGGAAGGAAGGAAGGAAGGAAAGAAGGAAGGAAGGAAGGAAGGGAAACCAAAGATTTCTCTTCTCAAAGTGCTAGAAAGGAAAGAAAATAAAAAAGAAAAGAAACAAGAGAAATCAAAGGGAAAGACTAAGCTGCAGAAATGGAATATAAAAAGAAAAGAAAAGAAAAGGGGAAGGGAAGAATCAGAAAGAGAGAGAGAGAGAGAGAGAGAGAGAGAGAGAGAGAGAGAGAGAGAGAGAGAGAGAGAGAGGAAACAAAGTTTTTTTTTAAAAAAAAATAGAACCGAAAGAAAAAAGTTACCAAGAACTCATTTCAAATCTTTACATCAGTTAAAATTATGAATTTGCCTCATTTTCTACAATTACATCATCACTCCCTTCTTCCTAATCCTGTCTAATCCTCAAAGCCATCAATCATAACTTTTTTCTTTTTTTTTCATTTTCTAGAACAAGGTCCGTAAGCGATTTTCAGGCAGCAATAAACATATATATGTATATATGAGAGAGATCTATCTATCTATCTATCTATCTATCTATCTATCTATCTATCTATCTATATACACTGCTCAAAAAAATAAAGGGAAGACAAGCAGAAGACATCCGAGATCTGAATGAATGAAATAGCCTTATTAAATACTTTGTTCTTTACCTACAGTAGTTTTGTGTTCCCTTTAGTTGTTTGAGCAGTGTATAAACTACTGTAGGTAAAGAACAAAGTATTTAATAAGGCTATTTCATTCATTCAGATCTCGGATGTCTTCTGCTTTCTTCCCTTTAGTTTTTTGAGCAGTATATATATCTATCTCTCTGTACATATATATTTTCTCAACTCAAGGAAAAAAAATCAATTGTCAGGTTTCTGATCTTCTTTCTCCATCTGCCAGTAATGAAAAATTGCTCTTGTGCCCGAAAAAAAACAAACAACTGCAACAGTTGTTATTCAGCTTTGCAGATGTTGGTTAAATTGTGGTTTAATAAAAAAAATTTCCACCCGAGGTTAGCAGACAGATTTTATTAGTGGTTTATTTAGCAAAAAGGCTGACATACAAAGCGCAGGAGTAAACAGAGGCAATTGTTAAAAGAGATTATTTTTACAATTAATTATTGCAATGACGGAATAAAGCAGTTGAATAAATCAAGCATGGTCCCTTTAAGATGGGTGGACTTCAACTCCCAGAATTCTCCAGTCAGCCATGCCTGGCTAGCTAAGGAATTCTGGGAGTTGAAGTCCACTCATTCTTAAAAGGGCCATGTTTGAAAAACATTCCTTTGGGATAAAGACACAGTGATTTTAGAAGGCTGCTCCGACACATGGATTAAAGCATTTGCAAAAGGCAACTTCTAAATTTATGGCAGAAAAACAGAATTTTCTAACAGTTTTACCCTGCGACAAGGAAGACGAGAATTATAGCATTTTGAGCTCAGACAATCATTTTAAGCAAGCATTCCCCCCCACAAACTTAAAAAGAATAAAAGCAACAAAGAGGAGAAACTCAAACTATTAAGCAGGGAAAATCGAATGTTAAATTGAAAAAAAAAGAACAAAAAAAAAGGAAATACGAGATAATGAGATGGAAAGATTGAAACAGGAAGAATATGGTTTGGTTTGTCTCACACAATCATCTCAAAACTGTCTTCCTGGGGACAATTAGCCAAGATTCTTAGTTAGCCATGATGGGGCCGAGTTGGTGGGGCTGAATGCTGGGATTCCCGACTATTAGGTGGGAGGGAAAACCCACCACTGATTTTAAGAAGCCAAGATGGGGGGTAAGAATCCATATCTGAGACCTTCGCTGGTTTGGGAGACCACGAAGAGTTGGAGTCAGAGATTATTTTGTGGAGATGATCAATTAAGGTGATCAATTGTCTTCTGCTCCAGGAAGTAGAAAGCTAAGGGAGAGACCTTGACTTTCCAAGGAAGAACTGCTTCAAGGAAGCCTTCTTGAGGAGCAGTTCTGAAGTTCATGAGAAGGTCTCACCAAGATCATGCACGATCCTTGCCCAAGTCTTCTTTGGTATGAAGTCTCACCTACAAATCCTAGCACATGTATTTTGGGCCCAACTGTATTTTTGAAAGCCACATTATCTTCCTAACTTCTCGCTGGTCACAATCTACCTTGGAAGCCAACGTTCCTTCACTAATCTAATATCCTTCAAAGCCTTTGAGTTGGGCACACCTAGAATCCTCAACTGTTGCCTGCAACCGACCAATGGTGGAAAGGCTAACTCTTCATCCAGAACAGGAATCCAAAATCCAACTTTTGAATCCTTGACCCTATGTTTCTCCAGCACACACTAAGTAAGCTACCCATCCAGCACCTGTAAAGACCATGGCTTCCTTGTTTGCAGCGGTGGTGTTTGGGGGTCCTCAGGAACCCAAAAGTTCCACTAGCTCATCTACAACTCGATCATTACCCATCTCACTATGTATGGACTCACCAACGAGGAGTCCACCATCAAATTGGTTCTGTTAGTGTTCCTCAACCTTGGGTGGTTCCCCAACCAGCCAAGAATTCTGGGAGCTGGAAGTCCATCCATCTTCAAGTGGTTGAAGAAGACTGCTGTATTATATGATGGTGTGTAGAACTTCAAGAGATACGTTAGCCTCTGATAATTAAGGAAAACCCGTCTTATTTTACAACGAGATAGAAGAAATAATAGGACTTCCAACTCCGAGGACAGCATGGCTAAGTGAAACTAGCTAGGACCCTCAGGTCTAACACATTAATTATTCTTTAAATTAATAAACGAGGATGAAAAATGAAGGTGACACCCTACTCTAGGGGGAAATTTTTGGTTCAAAAAAATGGTGTGTGTTCGGATGAAGGCTGCTTTGTGATGGGATCAGAGCAGGACCCAAGATATATTGGGCTTGGGGAAACTCCTAGGTAGCTTCTCCATTAGCAGGTCCAAAGTCTTAACCTGGGAAGAAGACCATATCCACCCTCAACGTTCAAGTGGAAATCAACCTTCAGGATGCTTGTGAATGCAGCTGGGACGTTGGGCTCTACAAGGTTGACATCACAGATGTCAAACTCAAGGCCCATGATGTGGTTGGATCCGGCCCGCGAGGCTGTCCTGGTCTACCCAATGTGAAGAAGGAAGATCAGGCCAACATAACTTTGGCCCAGTCTACCCAATGCGAAGAGGAAAGATGCCAGCAGTTTGGGGAGTGGCATCAAAGTTGGCCATGCCCACCCAACTGGCCACACCCACCCAGTCTTCCCCCCCACTCCCCCGGCAAGGTCAACCACAGCCCTGATGCGGCCCTCAATGAAATTGAGTTTGACATCCCTGGTCTACATTCATCTAAGTGCCCCTACCCGATGAAAGAGGAGAAGACCATCCTTTAAATAAGGGCCACCCAGAAGACGTGAGCATTCAATCCCATGGCCTTATCAACTGAAAGAGAAGACCAAAGGGAGATCCCCTCTTCAGGTGGCCTGGCTGTCTCCAACAATGTCCTACCTCAAAAACTTCCAGGTCTGATTTTCCACAAATATCCCACCTCAAAAGCTTCTGGTCTGGTTCTCCACTATTGTCCTACCTCAAATGTTCCGGGCCGCCCATGATGGAGAAGCTACCAGGAAGCAGTTCTCCAACTCCTTCCAAAGCTGAAGGATAACTTTGGCAGCTCAATCCAGCCTCCCTGATGCTAGATTTGGGGGGGGGGGGGGGTCTAAATTTAAAATTGCATTTTGCTGGAAATCTGGTCTAAATTTAAATTGTGTTTCAACCAAGACGGATGCCTTAAGGCAAAAGGACCTCGTTCCTTTTAATAGCAGCGCCGAACATTCGCTCTCTCACCGGTTCTCTCTGTCTCCGTGAGAAATATGAACCTTAATGGAAAATGCATCTCTGCAGAAACAGCGAGCCTTTCCCTGCATAATTCATCCTAGTGTGTGTGTGTGTGTGTGTGTGTGTGTGTGTGTGTGTGTGTCCGCGCCATTTCAAGGAACTACTGACCCCACAAGCATCATCAGCAAATGCTGACACATTCCCCATCTTCAGCCATTCTGGATTTGAGTGAGCTCCGACCTTCGTCACGGAACTCAAACCACATGCGGGGACTCGAACCATCCCTTTACGAGCCAGTGAAAGAAATCGGCAAAAACTGGGTTTTATATATATATATATAATTATTATTATTTTGAAATCATATATTTTTAAAAAGAACGGCCTCAATTGATGGAGAGGCTGAGAATTCCAAATTTAGGACTCGGAAAGAGATGGTTGTTCGGGCTATTTCTGGGCGGAGAGCGGACAGCCAGACAAATTGCAAACGACAAGCTTAAAAACCTCGGGGATCAAAGTTCCTATCAGATCGTCTTGTCAGATCGTCATTTCGGGAAGCGACTCCGAAAAGGTCGGATTGTCGGCTTCCCTTCCTTGCTCAGCCCATCCGATCTGTCGCACCCAAGCTTGATTTGCTTGTGACAAGCCACAAAGAAGAATTTGCAACAACAAACAACAAAAAAAAAAAAGAAAAGAAAAAAACAGGAGCACAGACATCCCAGAACGAGGAAGGGCCTTCAAGCTGCATTAAAATTGCACGAAGGTTTCGGCTTTGACACAGAGAGGACATCTAGGTCCAAGGTGACCAGGGAAAGGTTGGCTAAAAACAGAAGGTAGATTGTTTCTCCAGGGAAAGCTGTGTTTGGATGGCCTACTTTTCCGAAATCTAAATTAGGGAAAACTGAGATTGCTCAGGCTTCATTTGCTATTTAAAAGGGGGACCCTAAAATCCATCTCCTGAACGTGAGAAAGCCGGAGAGGAGATGAGGCCGACAACTGAGTCCCTGTGAGTTTGGGGATGGGGGGGGGGGAGACGAGGCAAAGGAGAAAAGGAAGGGAAAGAGGGATGGTCTTGGAAGAGAGAGAGAACCAAAAGGCATGGAGGAAATTAAAAAGGGGATCAGAAAAAGGGGGGAACCAGAAAAGCAAATGTGCAGCTCGGATATCCGGCAGGGAGAATTATCGGTTAGGCGAAAGAAAGTCTCAACAAGCACTGCGGAGGGAGGGAAGGAAGGAAGGAGAAAAAGGAATAGGGAGGAAGGAAGAAAGGAACAGGGAGGGAAGAAGGAAGGAGGGTGGAGGGAGGGAGGTGAGAGAAAGGGAGGGAGGGAAGAAGGAAGGAGATAGAGGGAAGGAAGGCAAAAGGAGAAGGAAGGAGAGTGGGAAGGAAGAGAAAGAGGAAGAGGAGGAGGAGAAATGAGAGGAGGAAGAAGGAAAGAGGCTGAGGAGGAAGAGGAGAAGGAAAGAAGGAGGAGGGGGAAGAGCATGGAGGAGAAATGAGAAGGAGGAAGAGGAGCAGAATGAGGAAGAGGAGGAGGAGAAATGAGAGAGGAGGAAGGAGGGAAGAGAAAGAGGAGGAAGATGGGAAGGAAAGAAGGAAGAGGAGGAGCATGGAGGGAGGAGGAGGGGGAAGAGGAGGACAAAGGAGGAGGAGGTGGCCCACCGCAGATCTACCCTCTTCGTTCTTCATCCCCCACAACGTCCAGGCAGGTAAAGGAAGAGCTCTTTAAAGGTCAGAGGACAGGTGGCTTTTAAGTGCAGTGACGGGAAGCAAAGCACGGGTGGTCTCCCATGGAGAGCAGCCCCCCCTGAGGAGGAGGGGGGAGTCTAGATTTCTATAGGAAGGAAGCGAGAAAGGAAGAGAGGAAGAGAGGAAGAAGAGGGGGAAGGCAACAGGAGACAGGGAGAGAACATAAAAGCATTAAGTCGTTAGTAAACATGAACATGGGAGGCAATAGCATGGACGATCGCAAGCAAGCGTCAGCCCAGCAAGAGAGAGTAGCAAAGAGGAAGGGGCTTCCCTAAGACAGACATTGCCCGAAAGGGAAACGGCAAGTCAATTGCAGAGAACGTGCAAAACGTGGAGAGCAGTACGCTTTCCTCGGACCACCCATGGGCTGGGTGAAGCAGTCAGATCTGAGCCACCTTCCCCAACTGGAGAAGATTGGGGTGGGGGGGGTATAATCTTATACTTTGGCTCATCTGTTTTGTAAAAACTGACTGGAATTAGTCTAGTCAATTTCCAACAAATGTTCTGCGATTCCTGTAGTCAATTCCCAACGAACTGGCTGGGATTAGTCTAGTCAATTTCGAACATGCTGGGATTAGTCTAGTCAATTCCCAATGAATTGGCTGAGATTAGTGTACTCAATTCCCAACAAAGTGACTGGAATTAGTCTAGTCAATTTCCAATATGCTGGGATTAGTCTAATCAACTCCCAACAAATTGGTTGGGGTTTGTGCAGTCAATTCCCAACAAATTGGCTGGGATTAGTCTAGTCAATTCCCAAGAAATTGGCTGGGATTCATGTAGTCAATTCCCACTAACTGACTTGGATCTGTGTAGTCAATTTCCATCAAACCAGCGGGGATTAACATTAATGTACTCAATCCCAATATGCTTGGATTTGGGTAGTCAATTCCCAACAACCCAGCTGGGGTAAGTCTAGTCAATTTCCAACATGCTGGGATTTCTGTAGTCAATTTCCAATATTTTTGAAGACTGTTGGGAGAGGGAGGGATGGAAGCAAAGCTCTGAATATCTTGGATTTTGTGGTTACTGAATTAATACGGACATTGAAAGAGAAGCAACGTTAGTCTAGGATGGAAAGTACAGTATCCTATTTTCCAACTCACAAGTGTTATTAGATTTTGTGAGCGGCCCATGGCTTCCACCACGTCTGTTCTGAGAAGAGTCCTGATTGATGGTGGCTCACCTGATCTCACCCTTGACCCTCCCAAAGTGCAAAGATAGTGAACAGAGTTGTGAATTTGACAACAGCACTTTGAGCAGCTCAATGATCGGAAGATCACTGGAGCTTAAGCTGTGTCCATCAGATCCATAAACCAGGAATCTATGACGCTGGGAGTCAAACACTTGTAGGACCTTGTGGGTTCCAAGCAAGCAGATGTAGAACTCATGTCTACCCCAGGAAAATTTCCCAGATGTCCCCGCCAGACAATCCCAAAGCAGCAGCAATGGCCCAGGCCAACCTCCCGACACTACACACAAAGACAAACATGAAACACACATCACAACTCCAGGACCCAGAAGGCAAATGAGAAGATAGAAGATTCTTCCTCAACTATCAATGCTCTAAAATGTCCTGAAAGGTGAAGACCGGCCTTCAAACTCTGCCCCCATTTTATACCCTCCAAAGAATCTTTAATTTTCGTTTTGTTTTTCACCCATTTTAAAAAACCCCAAGCGTTTCAGGATTGGAAGGGTTAGCTGGTGGCTCCTTTCTTTTCCCCAGCAGGAGCTGGAGCTAAGGATGGGAACTCAACCCTGCCATCAATTTTCTAAAACGTCCTGGGAACGACCGGCCAAGAAGTCTTCAAACTCTGTCCCTGTTTTGTACCCTCCAAAGAACCTTAATTTTTTCCCCCCACTTGTGTTAGAAGTACCGAAGCGTTTCAGGGTTGAAAGGGTGAGCTCAAGCTAAGGATGGGAACTCAACTCTCCCGAATGGCAGATCTCAGGTCTCGAACGTGGACTTCCAAATCTCGTGTCTGGTGTTCCAACCACTTGAGCCGACGTGCTTCTTCTTCCCAAGAAGTGAGCTGGACTTTGAGGAACCCCTTCCCTCCCTTCCATATCTCTCTAAGCTTAGTTGCAACTCTCAGTCTGTATTTTTCTAACACACAAAGAAAAAAAAACCTCAATCACAAAGTTGTCGCTCTGCTTTGAACCAGTTGACTTGAATTTGGGGAGATCAATAAACTAAGGAATGACCCAAGTTGGGTCAGGTGTCCCTTTTTCTTCATCACTTGGGGGATGACCTCGGAGTGGTGCGGTGGCCCAGAGGTGGAGCTCTCGCCTCACAATCAGGAGGCTGTGAGTTCGATCCTAGATAGAGGCAGGTATTTCTCTCTCTGGACACACTGAGAATATATCGGTTGAACAAAACTCCTCATTGGCGACAGGGAAGGGCATCCGGCCATTAAAACACTCTGCTAGCTCCATTCAGTTACCCAGACTCCACCCCACAAGGGATTATGGGGTTGTTAAAAGAAGATGATGATGGTGACTTGGGTGATGACTTCAGTAGAATCGGATGTCCCTATTTTGCTGGTCTTGGAATAAGGAACCTGGGACCACTTGAATGATACAAGGAAGCCCATCCCATCTTTCTTCAGTCAGTTGAAGTACGTTGGGACAACCTAATTCTCAACTAAACCAGATTCTCCAGATGTTCTTCTGCAACTGGACCACTTCTGCTTCTCAGAAACACCTCCTCTTTGAGTCTCATCTTTTATCTCTCTACCATACTTGGGACCTTGGCAATCATCTGCCCCAACATACCCCATGTCCACCAATCTTATTTCTCCTCTCTTGATGCCCATGGCCAACACACACAAAAACCTCCCAGGCTTAGCAGGGCCTCCATTTTCTTACTTCAACTCACAAAATGGTGCCTGGTCAGAAATCATTCGCGGAAAAATGTAAGCTCAAGACCAGGATAAAGTCCTCAAAACGTTGGAGGAGACAACAATAAGGTTTTTGAGGAACCAAGAATGATTCCTACTTAAAACAGGATCTTGTTGTCTCAACCTCTTCAGACCAGTAGATCCAAGAACAGGGTGGGGGGGGGGCTATGAAGCCCAAATTCTAAACAGTACAGGCCACATCTCACAATGCTGGTAAGAAGAACCACAATCTGCTTCTTTGCCCAGTTGGTAAGGCTTGAAGTCCACAGCCACCAGCTGTGACCACCATCTGGAAGAAGGTTGGCACAGAAAAATACATCTACAAACACATCCTTAGGTGGCAGAAGACTCCATAAAACCTTAATTTTCTTCAGGAAGATGACTTGCTAAAAATCCCCATCTCAAAACTATCTCCTTCAAGGAGAAATCATCTACGTTGATACAGCAGAGGATTGGATTAGAAGACCTCCAAGGTCCCTTCCAAGTATGTATTTCTTTTAAGGGTCACCTGCTTAAGAAGGAGGTTGGACTAGAAGACTTCCAAGGTCCTTTCCATTACTCCATGGTTCTGTTAAGGGTTTATGATCAAGCTGGGGGCTGGACTAGAAGACCTCCAAGGTCCCTTCCAACTCTGCATTTCTATGATGCTTTGAGGGTCTCCTGCTTGAGCAACGGGATGGTCCCTTCCAAACCTGTATTTCTCTAATTACGAATTGTGAGTACCCATGAACGCACACCAGTTGCAGTCCAACACACGCCCCATAACACCTAACAAACCTAACACCTCAAACTCTCTGTACCCGAAATACAGAAAGTCCTTGACTTACGACATTTCATTTAGTGACCGTTTTAAGTTACAACGGCACTGGAAAAAGCGACCTATGACCCTTTTTCACACTTAACGACCGTTGCAGCATCCCCATGGTCATGTCCTCAAAATGTTTGGCCATCAGCTCATATTTAAGACGGTCGCAGTGACCCGTGGAAACGTGATCCCTTTTTGCAACCTTCTGTCAAGTCCACAGGGAAGCCGGATTCACTTAACGACCGTTTGACTGACTTCAAAAACGTAGCAATTCATTTAAGAACCGCAGCGAGAAAATCCGTAAAATGGGTTAAGGAACGTTTTTCTTAGTGACATAAATTTGGGGCTCCATTGTTGTCATAACTTGAGGGCTGTCTGTACTGAGGTGTATCTTCCTTCTCACTTAACCACCGTCTCGCTGAACAACACAAATTGTGGGCTCAACCACCGTCGTAAGTTGAGGACTTGCTGTAAGCATCGAAAAAACAGTGGGGGGGGTTGGCGATCCGGCCAGGAGCAGCTTTCTCTGAAAGCCGGTTTATGGTCCATGAGGTAAAAATCTCTCGTCGCCTTACAAGAGAGAGCAGCATTCGCTAATTCTCGGCAGAAAATCGGTCCTTAAGAAGAAAATCCTTCCCAAAACGGAAGGAAGAACATAAGCCGTCGCTATTTTTAAATAAGCTGTCCATAAATGGGTCAGCTAGAAACCAGCTTTCACTCCGGAAGATTGAAGGGGGGAAAAAAAACGCGGCATCGCAGGAGATCACAGAAAGCCTCCGAAAAATACTGGATTTTTATCCCAAAGGTGCCTTTTTCCAAGAGGCAACTGGACTTTCTGGTTTTTCTTTGAAGACATTTCGCTTCTCATCCAAGAAGCTTCTTCAGCTCTGACTGATCCATTTCCCACCATTCAGTCAGAACTGAAGAAGCTTCTGGGATGAGAAGCGAAATGCCTTCAAAGAAAAAAAACAGAAAGTCCAGTTGCCTCTTGAAAAAAAGTACTTTTCGAACAACCTGGATAGACTAGAGAATCTCCAAAGACATTGAATTTTTATTTTTATTTTTATTTTTATCCGGCTCTTGCCAAGTGAACATTTAGATTCACGAAGTTGAGGATGGGGACGATTTCAGAACGGAAGGGGGGGAAAAAAGAATTATTTCTTTTCCTCCTTTTGAAATCATCCCCATCCTCAACTCCGTCAGTCAAAATGTTGACTTTGACTGGAGACGGAGAAAAAAAAATAAAAACTCAACAGGATAAAATCCAATGAAAAATAAATCAAAATAAAAGTTCAACAGAATTGAGGAAAAATTCGAGAATTTTTTTTTTTCGTTGATTTTCCAGAGGGAAAATTGGACATTTTATCCCGATTTTCAACTCGGCGTCGAAAGGAAGCATTCGTTCTATCTTTGGAAGAAGTTGGAAGTTGTGTATGCAGGTGGTCCTCGGACTTACGACCACAACAGAGCCTCACATTTATGTCGCTAAGGGAGACATTTGTTCAGGGAGCTTTGCCAAATTGTATAACCTTTCTGGCCACCGTCGTTAAGTGAATCGCTGCGGCGGTGATGTTAGTAACATGGTTGTTAAGCGGATCTGGCTTTCTGCTTGTCGGGAATGTCGCAAAAGGGGGAATCACGTGATTCCTGGGACGCTGCAACCATCATAAATGCGACTCAGTTGCCAAACGTGACCAAGCGATCAATGCTGCAACGGTCGTTAAGTGTGAAAAACGGTCGCATGTCCCTTTTTCCAGTGCCGTTGTTTAGACTTTGAACAGCCAGTAAAGGGACCGTCGTAAATTGAGCAGTGTCTGCTTTGGTTTGGGGTTTGGACTCAAATTTGGGATTTGAGAATGGGGACAATTTTAAAAAAGAGGGGAGGGAATAGATTTTTTTTTCCCATTTATTTTCCTCTTTGCATTTTTGGAGGGTGGAAATTGAGGTTCTATTCTGGTTTTAAACTCGGGGTCGAAAATCAGCATTGGTTTCCATCCTTAGAAATTACTCTTTGCTTGTACACGTAGTCCTCGACTTACAAGTTCGTTTAGTGACCGAAGTTATAGCAGAACTGAAAAAAGGGACTCATGACCATTTTTCACATTTAACGACCGCTGAAGCCTCCCCATGGTCACGTGATCAAAATTCAGACATTTGGCAACTGACTCCTATTTATGACGGCCGGAGCGTTATGTGATCCCGTTTTGCGACCTTCAAACAAGCAAAGTCAAAGCCAGATCCATTTTATAACTGTGTGACTCACTTAACAACAGTGTTCTGCTTAACAACTGTGGCAAGAAAAGTCGTAAAATGGGGCAAAGCTCACTGAAGAACTCATTCATTTAACAACGGAGATTTTGGGCTCGACTGCGATTGTAAGTTGAGGACTATATCTATATTTGTATTTTTCAGAGTTTTATCCTTACACTCTCTAACCTTTCTACTGCTTGTAACTTAATATTGTTGTTTTTATCAGTAAAACGTCATAAAATTATTTGAGAAAGCATAATAAAATGCTTAATATAATAAATATAATAAAACATTTGAGCGGAGAAGAGTTTTGTGGGGTGAAGGGAATGTGAGGAAGTCAAGCATCTTCTCAAGGCGGCCATTTTAACTGATGTGGACTTCAACTCCCAGAATTTCCTAGCTGTCATTGAGTGGACTTCAATTCCCAGAATGCACCACCCTGTATGCTGGGAGTTGAAGTCCACACCTCTTAAAGTGACCACGGTTGAGAAACTCCATTCCAGAATCCTTGCCTTCCTGACTTCTTCCTCCAAGCAGGCGATCCTGAGGGATTCTCAGCCTTGAAGTCTACAATTGTTAAGAGAATTCTGGGAATTGAAGTCCACACACCTTGTCACTGTTTGAGAAACGCTCTGCTGGACTAAACCTCACAACATTGTCACACAACGTCCAAAATTGACAACGTTGACCCCCCTCCCCCAAAGAGCCACCAACCTTGAAGGACATCAAACATGAGTTCCCACCAAAGCCCGATCCATCAAAAAATCTAAATTATTGAGGCCGGCAGACAAGGGACCGGAGGAAAGACTTCGTGCTTCCCAGGTAGTCTACCTTCACACATACAACACGTCACAGATGTGTCAGCAGCGACATGCAAATGAGGAAGCAGCTCTGGAGCGTATGGAGAACGTCAACCCAACGTCTTACCTTGTCGGCTCGCCTCCAGGCCATGATCCCCGTTCTCAACCACGGCAGCTGGTCCAGTTGCAGTGGGACCTAGAAGAGAGATGTCTACATCAGTTGGGGGGCACTTAGGACCTGGGGGACCCCAATTTTCTGCCCCAAAGACCTTGACCAGCTCAAGGTTGGAGCTTCTGCTCAGATGGCCCAACAGCCAAGTTTCTCCTCCAGATGTTGCCATCAATCATCTGTCTAAATCTACATTTCCAAATCTTTCTGAATCTCCTTCTGAAGGAGATTTAGGATCCATCTTTACACTTAGTCTTCGATTTACGACCCCAACTTGCCGTTGCTAAGCGAGACAGTTGTTAAGTGAGCTCTACATGGTTAAACGAATCAGGGCAATGGTTAAGTTGATGACACGGTTGTTAAGTGAACCTGACTTCCCCGCTGAGCTGGCTCGTCGGGAGGTCACAAAAAAGGATCACGAGACGCTGCCACCGTCATAAATAAGAGTCCGTTGCCGAGCAACCGAATTTTGACCACAGGGGCGCTGCCACGGTCGTGTAATAAAAGGGTCATCGGTCGCTTTTTGCAGTGGGGTTGCAAAATGCAAACGGTCGCTAAACGAATAGCTGTTAAAGGATACGATGATGGTAATAATTCCCATAAGTCAACCCCAGAGGAAGATCTGCAGGAGGAGGAGACCACAAATTCAAGAGCTTTTACGATGCCCCCTCAGGATTTAAAGTACTTGAAGCATCTGATTTCTCTTCTTTGCTGCCTTCTGGGTTAGTTCTCTTTGCCATCTTGGTTTAATGTTGGGTTTCGTTTAAAGTTTTTTTTTTTTTTTTTACATTTTGTGCATTGCCTAGAGCTGCTGGGAGTTGGCAGGGGAATGTATATCAATATGTCTATGTCTATATGTTCAAATAATCATGATTGTAGGGTCCTCGGGGCTCTCTGAGCTAGATGGTTTTCTTGCAGACGTTTCATGACCCAACTAGCAAACATCATCAGTGCCAGAAGGGAGGAGGAGGAGAAGAGAGAGGAGGAGGAGAGGGAGAGAGGAAGGAAGCACAGTGAAAGGGAGGAGGAGGAGGAGGAGGAGGAAGAGGAGAAGAGGGAGGGAGAGGGAGGGAGGAATAGGAGAAGGAGGAGGAAGAGGGGGAAGAGGAAGAGAAGGAGAGGGAGGGAGGGGGAGGAAGAGGAGGAGGAGAAAGGAGGAGGAAGAGGAAGAGGAGGAGAGGGAGGGGGAGGAAGAAGAGGAAGAGAAAGGAGGAGGAAGAAGAGGAGGAAGAGGAGGAGAGGGAGGGAAGAGGAGGAAGAGAAAGGAGGAGGAGGAAGAGGAGAGGGAGGGAGGGGGAGAAAGAAGAGGAGGAGAAAGGAGGAGGGGAAGAGGAGGAGAGGGAGGGGGAAGAAGAGGAGGAAGAGGAGGAGGAGGAGAGGGAGGGAGGGGGAGGAAGAATAGAAGGAGGAGGAAGAGGAGGAGGAAGAGGAGGAAGAGGAAGAGGAGGAGAGGGAGGGAGAGGGAGGAAGAGGAGGAGAAAGGAGGAGGAAGAAGAGGAGGAAGAGGATGAGGAGGAGAGGGAGGGAGGGGGAGGAAGAGGAGGAGGAAGAGGAGGAGGAGAGGGAGGAGGAAGAGAGGAGGAGAGGGAGAGAGGGAAGAAGAGGGGGAGGACAATGAGGAAGACTGTGGGGTCCTTGTTGCTCTCTGGTCTGGGTGCTTTTCTTACAGACGTTTCATGACCCAACTAGCGAACATCATCAGTGCCAGGAGGGAGGGGGAGGGGGAGAGGGAGAGGGAAGAAGAGGAGAGGGAGAGAGGAGAGGAAGGGAGCACAGTGGAAGGGAGAAAGAGAAGAAGAGAAGGGGGAGGAAAGAGAGGAAAGGGAAGGAGGGAGGAAAAAGAAAAGGAGGAGGAGGAGGGAGGAAGATGAAGGTGCTCTCTGATCTGGATGCTTTTCCTACAGACGTTTCATGACCCAAATAGGGAACAGCATCAGTGCTTCTCCGTTGAAACCAATTTGCCAGACACCCGTAACTACGCTTCCAATTGTATTCATTCCTCTCCCGCCACAAGCAAACCACCACCACGTCACTGTTCCAACACCAGGATTTAAGTCATTGCGTCTCCTGCCAGATGCCGGGTTTCTAATCTCCGATGCTCCCCGGGTGGCGAGAAGGAGGCCATGCAACGTTCATCCGACACAAATTACCGCCTCCCCCCCCCCTCAAAAAAATCCCTCCGGATTATGTAACGGAGAAACTAAGAGGATTAGGACAAACCTATCAAACCGAGATGCCGCGAGTCGCGTCGCGAAGGCAGGTGGCCGAACTCGGTTCAATCCTTTTTGCCGTGTCAGGGTGTGTGTGTGTGTGTGTGTGTGTGTGAGAGAGAGAGAGAGAGAGAGAGAGAATAAAAATCCAACATTTGAGGGGCACGCGGGAAATATCAGTCAATCCCGTCCGAGGCTCTCGAACACCGCCAGATTTTTGCAAAAGAGATTGGGCGCATGCTGGATCCGCACGACCTCAGGCGATGTGTTTTGTTGGAAAAGGTTACACAACGGCACGTGTGTTAAGAGATGCGCTTTTTGGGTAGCTTCTAGAAGGTGGGACAAAGCCCAAATACCAACAAAACGATAAAAACGAACTGTAGGGTGGTTGGTGGATTCTGAGCTTGGTGGTGTTCTTGCAGACATTTCGGGACCCAACTAGGTAACATCATCAGTGCTACGAGGGAGTGGGGAGGGAGTGGAGAGAGGAGGGAGGAGGGGGAGGAGGAGGAGAAGGAGGAAGAGAAGGAGGAGGAAGAGGAGAAGGAGGAGGAAGAGGACGAAGACAAGGAGGAGGAAGAAGAGAAGGAGGAGAAGGAGGAAGAAGAGAAGGAGGAGAAGAAGGAAGAGAAGGAGGAGGAAGAGGAGGAGAAGGAGGAAGAGAAGGAGGAAGAGGAGGAGGGGACGAGAAGGAGGAGGGGAGGAGGAGGAAGAAAAAGAGGAGGAGGAAGAGGAAGAGGAGGAGGAGGAAGAGGAGAAGGAAGAAGAGGAGGAGGACGAAGAGGAGGAGGAGAAGGAGGAAGAGGAGGAGGAGAGGAGGGGAGGAGGAGGAAGAGGAAGAGGAGGGGACGAGAAGGAGGAGGAGGGGAGGAGGAAGAGAAGGAAGAGAAAGAGGAAGAGGAGGAAGAGGAGGAGGAGAGCAGGAGGAGGAGGAGGAAGAGGAGCAGGAGGAAGAGGAGGAGGAGGGGAGGAGGAGGAGAAGCAGGAAGAGGAGGAGGAGGAAGAGAAGGAGAAGGAGGAGGAAGAGGAGGAGGAGGAAGAGAAGGAGGAGGAAGAGAAGGAGGAGAAGGAGGAAGAGAAGAAGGAGGAAGAGGAGGAGAAGGAGGAAGGGAGGAGGAGGAAGAGGAAGAGGAGGAGGGAACGAGGAGGAGGAGGAAGAGGAGGAGGAGGAAGAGGAGGAGGGGAGGAGGAGGAGGAGGAGGAGGAGGAGGAGGAGGAGAACTGTAGGGTCCTTTTTGCTCTCTGTGCTTGGTGGCTTTCTCACAGACATTTCATGACCCTACTAGGTAACATCATCAGTGTCAGAAGGGAGTGAGCATTGCGGAGAAGAAGAGGAGGAGGAGGATGAAGAGGGGGAGGAGGAGAGGGAGGAGGAGGAGGAGGATTGTAGAGTCCTTGATGCTCTCTGATCTTGGTGGTTTTCTTGCAGACGTTTCGAGACCCAACTAGGCAATGTCATCAGTGCTAGGAGGGGGTTTGTGGAGTAGAGAAGGAGGAGGATAGCGGGGTCCTTGGTGTTCCTTGGGATGACAGTCACAGTGGCACGGGGTCATGCATCAAGCAGGAAGCCAGATTTACTTAACAACCCTGCTCCTAACTGAGCCATTGCAGCAATTCACTTAACAACGGCAGGTGAAAAAAAAAATCGTGCAATGGCTCCCAACTCACTTAACAACCGTCTCGCTTAGCCAAGGAAATTTTAGGTTCCATTGTGTTTGTAATTGGAGGACGATCTATATCGCAGTTACGTCAATAAAAGCGAAAGGTGATAAATTGGTTTGAGGCCTATTTTTTAAACCGTGTTATCCTTCACGTTTGATGTCGAGATATTATAAAAATAAAAAATATCAAATAAAAAGCCACATTCCCTGGGAAAAAGCTTGCCAGAAAATGGCCCAAAAAATTATCCTCTCTAATATTCCTATAAGCGTCGCAGTTCACCGAGCAGCACTAAATATATCCGTTCAACCGTTTCTTGGCTAAATTATGGTGCGATTAGAGCTTATTAAAAAGGAAAACCCGGAGGAAATGGGAGCCAGCCGGATAATGGCACCCGTGGAAATGAATTTAATTTATTTTTCTTCTCTTGATTGGAGAAAGCCTGGAGGAGGAGAAGGAAAGGATGCATAAAAATGAACAGGAAAAAAATCTAGGATTTAGAAAGGATTTCAAAGCAATGAGATCACCGAAGCCGGCAATTTGCCAATGGCAGGATGTCTCCGTGCAAAGCAATGAGCAAATCAGATAGACTGCCATGGTCTGGAGAAGATTCAGAGGAAGCCAGAAATAAAAAACAAGGGGGGAAAAAAGATTTTTTTTAAACCAATCAACTGATACTACAAGGCCAGAGTTAAGGTTCCTCTTGTTCAAAAATTCAAAGCGAAACCCCTGGTCAGGGCAGGAGCTGCTGGGGATAAAACAGATTATTAGGGCCAAAAAGATTATTTCTGTGGGGCCTGTGGCTTTCTTGCAGACATCTCAGGACCCAAATAGGGAACATCATCAGGGATGGCAGAGAGGAGGGATTTGACAGGGGGAGGAGGAGGAGGAGGAGGAGGAAGTGGAGGAAGACTGCAAGGTTCGTGATGCTCTCTGAGCTTGGGGGTGTTTCTTGCAGACATTTCATGACCCAACTAAGTAATAACATCAGTGCTAGATAGGACTGTATATAAAAGACAGAACAAACCCACCTTTCTTCTGATGCTGATGACATTACCGAGTTGGGTCATGAAATATCTCCAAGAAAACCCCCAAGCTCAGACCTCCTCTTCCTCCTCCTCCTTCCAAACTCTTTTCCCTTCTAGCACTGATGCTGTTCCCTAGCTGGGTCATGAAACGTCTACAAGGGAACTCTGAGAGCGCCAAGGACCCTACAGCCTCCTCCTCCTCCTCCTCTTCCTCTTCCTCCTCCTCCCTTCTAGCAATGATGATGTTCCCTACTTGGGTCGTGAAATATTCACGCAAGAAAACAAGAAAGGATCTTCCTGAGCTCCCAGTCACTTCTTCTAGAATCATTTCCACTTACAACCATTTGTTTACCGAGTGTTCGAACTTACACCACCACTGGAAAAAAAAGTGACTCGTGGCCAGTTCTCAGACTTACAACCGTTGCCGTATCTCTGTGGTCACATGATCGAACTCTGAAGCAGTTGACATGGATTTATGACGGTGGCTTACGCGATCCCCTTTCTCAACCTTCCAACAAGCAACGTCAACGGGGCGCAAATTAGATTCGCTTAACGACCACCTAGTTCCCTTAACAATGCTAACATAAAACGGGGCAAAGCTCTTGGAACGACTGCCTTGCTTAATCACGGAAAAGTTGGCACTCAAATTTGTGATCGTATGACGTAATCCAACTTCTTGTTCCGCTGACCCCCCCTCGTCCCGCCCGACGCCCGACCATACTCCTGCCCGCGTCCGGACACTCACGCTCCCGAGGAACATTCTCAACCCGCGGTCTGGCTTTCGCCTCCTGGTTCCCAGCCTTCGGGTCGTCGTCATCGTCGAGGAGAGGAACATAATCTGTCTTGCCCACTTTTTCTCCGATCACGTCGTCAAACTTCTCGGCTTCCAAGGTGGCCATGAAATCCCGCTTCACTTCCTCTTCGATTTGGGGAGGGGGCTCGGTCAACGCATCGGCCAGGCTGAGGTTTTGCTCCATGTCCGCCATGTCGCCACGCCCTTTCTGATCAAACTCTGGGGGAAAAAAAAAGGAAGAGGAGGAAAGAAGGAGAAGATCAAAAATCCAATCAACATTTCAAATCAGTGTTTAAAATTTACAGACGATTAAGAATCAAAGATGCAAACTCCAGGCAGAGAGAGAGAGAGAGAGAGAGTAGGGAATCAGGCGCGAAATACGAGATGCACACGTGAAGTTTCAATTAAACTGATTTATTGCTGAAAGTCTGTGCACAGGAATATTTCAACTAAACTTATTGCTAAAATTTATTGCAAAATTTATTGCTGATTCATTGCTAAAATTCTATGCACAGGAATCTTTCAGCTAAACCAATTTATTACTGAAAGACTACAGGCAGGAATCTTTCAACTAAATTGATTTATTGCTAAAAGCTTCCCGCATGGGAATCTTTCAACTAACGGTGAGCACCTACTAGAGTGAGATAAGGCTCCCCAGAACACAAGGAGACTTAGTTCGCTTGTGACTATGTAAGGATTCTAGGTTGATGCCTGTTTTAACTCTCACCATGGGTTCTCTGTCATTCCTTCCACAAACAAATTTAGTTTCAGACAGTAATAAAGTTGTCCTTGACTTACAACCATTCGTTTAGCGAATGGTTGTTACAAAGGCACTGAAAAAAGTGACTTACACCCTGTCCTAATAAATACAGGTCATGAAAAGTTTGCAAGAAAGCACCAAGCTCAGAGAGCACCCAAGGACCCCACAATCCTAGTCCTCCTCCTCTCCTTCTAGGACTGATGGCGTTCCCTAGTTCGGTCACGAAACTTCCGCAAGAAAAACACCCATTTCCGAGAGTACCAAGGACCCCACAGTTCAACCCTGAGCCGCAAATTCTCTGCCAGAGGAAAGACCTCGAGATGGACGTTCTTCGAGAAACACGCAGAAGGAGACGCCGAAGGAAAGAAGCAGGCATAAACAACCGGCACGAAAGGAGAAGAACCAAGGAGACGAAACCCCAAAGGTCTTCTGAACTCCCGAAGGAAGACGCAAATAACGTCCCAATGCTGATGCAGCTTGGAAAAGCAGCGGAAACACCTACTCCAGAGATCCTCGCAGCAGAGAGAGCAAAAGTCTCCTCGTATGAGCATCAAAGGTGGTTGGCCGAATGTCAAAACTCGTGTCTACTTTGATTGTGTGGCTGTCTGTGCCACATCTCAAAAGATCCACACGGTTGCAGGAGGCTTCGAACTGGAAAACAGTTTTGGCGTACTTATAAAACTTCTGTATACTTCTAACATCTTGGTACAGTTGAAACACATCTACATTTATTTATTTTTAATTTGATTTATATGCCGCCCTTCTCCGGAGATTCAGGGCGGCTTACAATGCGCTAAGCAATAGCCTTCATCCTTTTGTATATTTATACAAAGTCAGTTTATTGCCCCCACAAACTGGGTCCTCAATTTACCCAATTTAAAATGTAAAATACATTTTAATCTATTTTAATTCATTCTTCCATATGTTTTGTAAACCTGTAACCCATTTGGAGTCAACCTTATAGGGCAGGTAGATGGCATGCTCTCAATTTAATGAATGTAAATTGAGAGCAAACCTCCCTCCCTCCTAGCACTGATGATGATGCCTAGTTCAGTCATGAAACTCAGAGAGCACCAAGGACTTCACAGCCCTCCTTCTCCTTCTCGTCCAACATCTCCTCCTTCCACTGTTTCAGGACCCAAAAATGTTACCTCTGAAATGTCTGCAAAAAAGAATCAAAATTGTAGAGCACCAAGGACCTCACAGGTTAGATAAGACAGACAGAATCAGATTATACAGATAGAGAGAGAGATGGATGAAGGTAGACAGGCAGAGAAATAAATGACTGATACAAATACAGAATGGAATGGAATGGAATGGAATGGAATGGAATGGAATGGAATAGAATAGAATAGAATAGAATAGAATAGAATAGAATAGAATAGAATAGAATAGAATAGAATAGAATAGAATAGAATAATGAATGGATGATTGGATAAATAAATGATTGATACTAAATAGAAGATTGGATGGATGGACGGACGATTGATACAAATCATCCAATTGATACAAATACTATAAATATACATATAGGTGATTGATACAAACACATACTAAATAGAATATAAATGAATAGATAGATGATTGATACAAATATTAAATAAAAAATAGATACAGATGAACAGATAGACAGACAGAAATAGATGGATAGACACAGAAAGAAAGAAAGAAAAAAGATAGGTAGATAGATAGATAGATAGATAGATAGATAGATAGATAGATAGATAGATTGATAGATAGATAGATAAATGATAGATAGATACCCTGTTTCCCCTAAAATAAGACATTCCCTGATAATAAGCCTAATCGGGCTTTTGAGCGCATGGCAATAAGGCCAAGCTCTTATTTTAGGGTTCAAAAAAATATAAGACAGGGTCTTATTTTCGGGGAAACATGGTATCTTATCTATCTATCTACCTATCTATCTATCCATCCATCCATCCACCATAGATACCGTAGATAGACAGATAGGTAGATGGAAGGGTAGGTAGGTAGGTAGGTAGGTAGGTAGGTAGGTAGGTAGGTAGGTAGGTAGGTAGGTAGGTAGGTAGATAGGTAGGTAGGTAGGTAGGTAGGTAGTTAGATAGATAGATAGATAGATAGATAGATAGATAGATAGATAGATAGATAGATAGATACCCTGTTTCTCCCAGAATAAGACATCTCCTGATAATGTGCCCAATTGAGCTTTTGAGCGCCTGGCAATACGGTCAAGCGCTTATTTCAGGGTTCAAAAAATATAAGACAGGTCTTATTTTTACGGAAACATGGTTATCTATCAATCTATCTATCTATCTATCTATCTATACATCTATACTTCCATCCATCCACCGTAGATACTGTAGATAGATAGATAGGTAGATGGACTGATAGATAAATAGATAGATAGATAGATAGATAGATAGATAGATAGATAGATAGATAGATACCCTGTTTTCCCCTAAAATAAGACATTCCCTGATAATAAGCCCAATTGGGCTTTTGAGCGCCTGGCAATAAGGCCAAGCGCTTATTTCAGGGTTCAAAAAATATAAGACAGGGTCTTATTTTCGGGGAAACATGGTAGATATAGATAGATAGATAGATATATGATAGATAGATAGATAAATGATAGATAGATACCCTGTTTCCCCTAAAATAAGACATTCCCTGATAATAAGCCTAATCGGGCTTTTGAGCGCATGGCAATAAGGCCAAGCTCTTATTTTAGGGTTCAAAAAAATATAAGACAGGGTCTTATTTTCGGGGAAACATGGTATCTTATCTATCTATCTACCTATCTATCTATCCATCCATCTATCCACCATAGATACCGTAGATAGACAGATAGGTAGATGGACGGTTAAATAGATTGATTGATAGATATAGATAGATAGATGGATGGATGAATGATAGGTACATAAATAGATAGGTATGGATGATAGATAGATAGATATGGAAGGGTGGGTAGGTAGGTAGGTAGGTAGGTAGGTAGGTAGGTAGGTAGGTAGATAGATAGATAGATAGATAGATAGATAGATAGATAGATAGATAGATAGATAGATACCCTGTTTCTCCCAGAATAAGACATCTCCTGATAATGAGCCCAATTGAGCTTTTGAGCGCCTGGCAATACGGTCAAGCGCTTATTTCAGGGTTCAAAAAATATAAGACAGGGTCTTATTTTTAGGGAAACATGGTTATCTATCAATCTATCTATCTATCTATCTATCTATCTATCTATCTATCTATACATCTATACTTCCATCCATCCACCGTAGATACTGTAGATAGATAGATAGGTAGATGGACTGATAGATAAATAGATAGATAGATAGATAGATAGATAGATAGATAGATAGATAGATATAGATAGATACCCTGTTTTCCCCTAAAATAAGACATTCCCTGATAATAAGCCCAATTGGGCTTTTGAGCGCCTGGCAATAAGGCCAAGCGCTTATTTCAGGGTTCAAAAAATATAAGACAGGGTCTTATTTTCGGGGAAACATGGTAGATATAGATAGATAGATAGATAGATAGATGATAGATAGATAGATAAATGATAGATAGATACCCTGTTTCCCCTAAAATAAGACATTCCCTGATAATAAGCCTAATCGGGCTTTTGAGCGCATGGCAATAAGGCCAAGCTCTTATTTTAGGGTTCAAAAAAATATAAGACAGGGTCTTATTTTCGGGGAAACATGGTATCTTATCTATCTATCTACCTATCTATCTATCCATCCATCTATCCACCATAGATACCGTAGATAGACAGATAGGTAGATGGACGGTTAAATAGATTGATTGATAGATATAGATAGATAGATGGATGGATGAATGATAGGTACATAAATAGATAGGTATGGATGATAGATAGATAGATATGGAAGGGTGGGTAGGTAGGTAGGTAGGTAGGTAGGTAGGTAGGTAGGTAGGTAGGTAGATAGATAGATACCCTGTTTCTCCCAGATAAGACATCTCCTGATAATGAGCCCAATTGAGCTTTTGAGCGCCTGGCAATACGGTCAAGCGCTTATTTCAGGGTTCAAAAAATATAAGACAGGGTCTTATTTTTAGGGAAACATGGTTATCTATCAATCTATCTATCTATCTATCTATCTATCTATCTATCTATCTATCTATTTATACATCTATACATCTATACATCTATACATCTATACTTCCATCCATCCACCGTAGATACTGTAGATAGATAGATAGATAGATAGATAGATAGATAGATAGATAGATAGATAACCATGTTTCCCCTAAAATAAGACATTCCCTGATAATAAGC
>NW_026844094.1:1307195-1612195 GCF_029531705.1 Pantherophis guttatus | reverse complement strand
CTTAACAACAAACTTACAAACTGCAGTGATTCACTTAAGGACATGAGCAAGGAATGTCGTAAAAGGGGGCACAACTGTCACCTAACAAATGTCTCCCTTAATGACAGAGTTGGGCTCAATGGCAGTCGTAAGTCGAGGACTACCTGTACTCCAAACACCCAGAAGTTAATGATGGGCCTGGAGGAATTTAAGAAAACAGCATGGAAATAATTTTTTATATTTCAATTTCAATTAGCCAAAGCTTTAAAAACAGGATTCTCCTCCAAAGCTTCTCTACAGCATAGGATCAAGTGGTGGGAAGGGACCTTGGAGGTCTTCTAGTCCAACCCCCTGCTCAAACAGGAGACCTTTAGAGAATAATTGAGTTGGAAGGGACCTTGGAGGTCATCTAGTCCAACCCCCTGCTCAAGCAAAGGAACCTATACCATTCCTGACAAATGACTGTCCAGCAAGACCAAACTAGCATGTTAATGCAGGCCTTGTTCTCAAGGTCGCCGCAGAGATCTTGCAATACAGGTAGTCCTCGACTTATGACCATTTCTGTTGCTAAGCGAGACACTCATTGAATTCTTCTACGTTCGA
Source organism: Pantherophis guttatus (assembly GCF_029531705.1). The sequence goes on along the minus strand of NW_026844094.1, from coordinate 1,611,613 downwards.
CCACCTCTCTTGCCACAGCTGTTAAGTGAATCCCTCCAGTCGTTAAGTCAGCCACACGGTTGTTAAAGCAGATCTGGCTTCCCCACTGACTTTGCTCGAAAGAAGGTCACAAAAGGGGACGCCATGACCGTCATAAATACGAGTCGAGGGGCCAAGCACCTGAATTTTGATCCCGCGGCCACAGGGATATGGCAACAGCCATTATGTGTGAACAACCGGTGACAAGAAAATTTGTAAAATGAGACTGAACTCCCTGAAAAATCTCACTTACCAACATAAATTTTGGGCTATGTTCTCGTTGTAAATCAAGGACGGCCTGAGTTATTTTGAGCTGACGAGCAAATTGTTAATTATATGATTGTTTTCCGAGAAACCTCTCCCTACAGCCAGCAGAAATAATTCTGAATATCCTCCTAGCAATTAAAAATGCCGTGACTTTATAAGCTGGATGACAGGCTATTATTAAAAAATAAATAATGATAATATCAAATTACCCAGCAGGGAAAAATGAGTTTTTAATTCTAGTTTCTGCTTGAATAAACACACTACAGCCGCGGAATAAATTTGGGTTTTAAATTTAACCTACTTCCAAATAGCGAATAAAGAGTCAGGAAACAGATCCACGTTGGTGAATAAAACTACACTGAGTGTGGAATTTTTTACGTATAGGTAGACCTATACGTAAATGTGAGGACCTATAATAGGTTCTCACATTTAAGACTGGTCCTCACATTTATGACTGGTTCTCGCTTTTATGACAGGTATCCTAATTTATGACACATCCTCAAATTTATGACTGGTCTTCACACTTATGACAGATGCCCACACTTATGATAGGTCCTCACACTTATGACAGACCCTCACACCCGGTCCAAACAATTATGATTTGTCCTCGCACTTATGACTGGTCCTCACTTATGACTGGTCATCGAACTTATGATGGATCTTCACACTTATGACAGGTCCTCACACTTATTACTTATCCTCACACTTATGACTGGTCCTCGCACTCTCACCTGGTCCTCACACTTATGACCAGCTCACACTTATGACCATCACAGCATCCCCCACAGTTGCATGATCAAAATTTAGGTGCTTGCAAACCAGCATGTTTTTATGTGATTGCCGTCTGACCACAGGAGAAGCCTGACTTGCTTCATGGTGGTGATTCACTTAATGACTGCAGGGATTCTCTTAGGAACCAGGGCAAAAACAAAAAAAATCAGGCATGATTCACTTAGCAACCATCTCGTTAAGCCAGTTGTCTCCATACTTGACAACTTTTAAGACTTATGGGCTTCTTGGCTTAAATTTGTGGACTTCAACTCTCCCAGAATCCCACAAACATCTCAGCTGGCTGAGGCATTCTGGGAGTTGAAGTCTACAAATTGAAGACTTGTGGACTTCAACTCCCAAAATTCCACAGCCATTTTCAGCCAGTGAGGCATTCTGGGAGTTGAAGTCCACAAGCCTTAAAGCTCTCAAACCTAGAGACCCACGTGCTAAGCAATGGAAATCCGTGTTTCAATTGCAGTGGTTAAATTGAGGACTTCCCTTACCGAATTCCCAACAGGCAGATGGAGAGAAGGAAGGGTGTGCAAGACTCCTACAACTGCCTGGGCCAAGATGGCCGGTCTCCAGAGCTCCTGGTCAGCCCAGATGTGAGTTGCTGCATTTGCGACGCACATCTGGAAACTATCAGGTTCGAGAAGGAGGATAAAGGCAACAATTCTCCCTTTGCAATTTCCTATTTTTTTTCCATCGCTTCCTCCCAGCCGGGAAGCAGCACACCTTAAAAGGAACATTCTCGCATATTATATGGCACAGTCCCAATTATATCAGCTCCCTTTGGCCTCCAAAAATGAGCTAATTTCCCCTAAATTTCCTTGGACTTTTTTCCCACGCGAGACACAAAAAAAAGACCACAACTACGAAGTCACAATTCAGCAACGAGCTGCCTTGACGGGAATCCAAATACATTCACATCCAGAAATCCAGAAATTATAAATTCAAATTCTCCTTTCACGTAGATTCCTTCTGTTGCTCTGTGCAAGCTTTAAGCAGAGATGAAACCAAGATTACGTGCAGAAGGCAGAGATTTAGCCCAAAGCTGCAGCTTTAAGATGCCAGGGTTAAAGGATCACCATATATGAACATTTAAGGTTAAATTCTTTGCCTTCAAAAATGTTTAATTTTTTTTTTATAAAAACGGAGAGGATTTTAACACAAATCGGGCTGAATAAACTTGGAATGAGTTGGACTAGAAGACCTCCAAGGTCCCTCCCAACTCTTTTATTCTGTATTCCTGGGGATGAAAAGAAAAACTGTAAAGAACTAAACACTAATAGAGAAGAATTTTTATTGTTTGGGGTGGAATTGTGGGGTCCGTGGGGCTCTCTGAGCTTGCAAACGTTTTATGACCCAACTAGGGAATGTTATCAGTGCTGGAAAAAAACAAAGAGTATGCAGAGAGGGAGGAGGAGGAGGAAGGGGAGAGGAGGAAGAAAAGGAGGAGGAAAGGGAGGAAGACGAGACGGAAAAAGAGGAGGAATATGGGGAGGAAGAAGAGGAGGAGGAGGAGGAAGGACTTTGGGATCCTTGGTGCTCCCTGAGCTGGATGGTTTTCTTGTAGAGGTTTCATGAGTCAACTAGGGAACGCCATCAGTGCCAGAAAAATATAGGATATGCAGAGAGGAAGAAAAGGAGGAGGAAGGGGGAGGAGGAGGAAAGAGAAGGAAAGGAAAAAGGAGGAGGAAGCGGAAGAGGAGGAAGGGGGAGGAGGAGGAAAAGGAGGAAGCAGAAGAGGAGGAAGAGGAGGAAGGGGGAGGAGGAGGAAAAGGAGGAAGCAGAAGAGGAGGAAGAGGAGGAAGGGGGGAGGAGGAGGAAAAGGAGGAAGCAGAAGAGGAGGAAGAGGAGGAAGGGGGGAAGAGGAGGAAAAGGAGGAAGCAGAAGAGGAGGAAGAGGAGGAAGGGGGGAGGAGGAGGAAAAGGAGGAAGCAGAAGAGGAGGAAGAGGAGGAAGGGGGGAGGAGGATGAAAAGGAGGAAGCAGAAGAGGAGGAAGAGGAGGAAGGGGGGAGGAGGAGGAAAAGGAGGAAGCAGAAGAGGAGGAAGAGGAGGAAGGGGGAGGAAAGGGAGGAGGGAGAGGAGGAAAGGAAGTAAGAGAAGAGGAGGAGGAAAAGGAAGAGGGGACGATGGAGAGGAGGAAGGAGAGAAAAAAAGGAGGAGGAGGAAGCAGAAGAGGAGGGAGAAGAGGAAGGGGGAGGAGGAGGGAAAGGAGGAGAGAAACAACAAGGAGGAGGAATTGAGGAAGAGGAAAGGAAGAGAAGAGGAGGAAAAGGAAGAGGAGGAAGTGGTGTGTCTCCGGAACGCCCAGAATAATCTCCGCACAAAAGGACGAAAGTTGACCCCGAGTTCAGGCATATCCCGAAACACGCGACATGGTTCCTACAAGGGATAGTAAGCCTTACCTTAAGACGAGAAATCTCTCTGCAGGTCTCAAAGTTCGCAGATCTCTTTCTCTGGAAAAAAAAAAACCACAAAGAAAAGGAAAATTGAAAAAGCGTGATTGGCTTTTCGAGAAATTCTTGTCTTCCAAATATCACTTCGTCACGTTAACCCGTACGAGATTTTCATTCATCGTTATTATCTTTCATTTTTTGGGGGTGCGGTCCCGTTTGGCTTTTCCCGTGCTTGGAGGATCAACGAGTAATTAAGGGAATAATCCGAATGACAAAGCTACTTAAATCGTTGTTCGGGATCAAGTTTGATTAAGTTAATACTCTTTGTAGTGTTCCATTTACCGAAGGGGTGAGTGGGACAAAAAGGGGGACGGCGTAGGATGGTTTAAGGTCACGTTTCCAAACTTTCGGGGAATCCTCGATTTACAATCACAACTGAGGCCAAAATTTCACTTATTAAAGGGTCTACACGAGTGAAAAATTTAATTCTTTTATGAGTAGTCCTCAATTTACAAACAAAATTGAGCCCAAAATTTAACGTGCTAAAGGGTCTTACGAGCCGAAAAATTGTTTCTTTTATAACGAGTCCTCGACTTACGACAACAATCAAGGCCAACATTTCTGTTGCTAAACAAGGCATTTATTAAGTGACTTTTGCCCCACTTTTACAACCTTTCTTGCCGCAGTTGTTAAGCAACTCACTGCCGTCGTTAAAGTGAGCCAAAGGATTGTTAAGGGAATCCGGCTTCCCTATTGACTTTGCTCGTCAAAAGGTCGCAAAAGGGGGCCACGTGATTCCTGGAACGCTGCGACAGTCATAAATACAAGTCAGTCGCCGAGCGTTTGAATTATGACCACATGGGGATGCTGCGGTGGTTATAAGTGTGGAAAAGGGTCAGAAGTCAGTGCTGCTGTCACTTTGAACCATCATGAAATTAATGGTCATAAGTCAAGGACCACCTTATGAGAGTTTTGATTTTCATATTGTACATGGAAAAAAAAAACCTTTCTGATGTGTTTTCCATCATTTATTCCTGTGGGTCACCCCTCCCCCACCTCATCGAATAAAAAATAAGTAGAAAAATAAGTATTAAGCTGTTTCGTTGACTTTTATCATTTTAGAGATTTATTTGAGATTATCCTTTAAGGCTGAAAAATGTCCCAGAAAATTATCATGTTTTAGGCCTAAAGCTTCTATCACTCCCTCTCTCTTTCCTTCCTTCCTTTCATTCTTTCTTTCTTCCTTGATTCTCTCTATCCCTTTTTCTTTCTTTCTTTCTTTCTCTCTCTCCCTACCTCATTCCCTCCCTCCCTTCCCCTCTTTCCTTCCTTTCTTTTTTTTCTTTCTTGTTTCTCTCCCTCGTTTTTCTTTCTCTTTCCTTCTTTTCTTCTCCCACCCTTTTTTTCTTGTTCCTCTCTATTCTTCTTTTTTCTTTCTTTCCCTTTCTTTCTTTTTTCTTTCTTTCTCCAGCTTTCTTTCTTTTCTTTCTTTCTCCATCTTTCTTTTTTCTCTTCCCTCCTCCCTCTCTTTCTTATTCTTTTTCCCTTTCCCTCTCCCTTTCTTTTTTTCTCCCTCCCTCTTTCCCCCTTTCCTTTCTTCTTCTCACTACTTCATTCCCTCACTTTCTTTCTTTCCTCTCTCCCTCCCCTTTTCTTTTTCCTCTTTCTCTCCCTCTTTTCTCTCCATTTCTCTTTCTTTCTCTCACTCATTCCATCCCTCCCTTTTTTCCTTTCTTTCTATCAATCTTGCTTGGTTTTTCTTTGTTTTTCTTTCTTTCTTCTTTCCCTCCCTCTTTCCTTTTTTCTTTCTCTCTCTCCCTCATTCTATTTCTCCCTCTCTTTTTCTCTCCCTCCCTTTCCCCTCTCTCTCACATACTTCTTTCTTTCTTTCTTTCTTTCTTTCTTTCTTTCTTTCTTTCTTTCTTTCTTTCTTTCTTTCTTCTTTCTTTCTTTCTTTCTTCTTTCCTATTTTTAATTTTTAATAAACAAAATTGTGGGGTTTTTTTGGTCCTTATCCACACGAGAGGACCCAACCTGGCTTAGCCCCAAAACTGACAGCCTGGATCTCTACAAAAATTAAGTTTACCATCTGCTTGGTTTAATAGCTGTGATAAGCCTAGATGCTGGCACAGAACCATGTGAAAACGCAGGGAGTCCTCGACTTACGACCAACATAGACGCCAAAATTATAGCTAAGCCCAGACAGTTGTTAAGTGAGCTTTACCTCACTTTACGACCTTTCTCCCAGTGGTTGTTAAATGCATCACTGCAGTTATTTGTAACACAGTCATTAAAAGTAATCCCCATTACAAGAGTCCTCAACTTACGAACGCAAACGGAGTCCAACATTTCTGCTGCTAAGCGAGACAGTTCTTAAATGGGTTTTGCCCTGTTTTACGACCTTTCTTGCTGCAAATTGTTAAGTGAATCCCTGCAATTAGCAGCGTGGTCGTTAAGCGAATCTGGCTTCCCTATTGAATTTGCTCGTTCAGAAAATGGCAAAAGGGGATGGCGTGACCCCAAGACAGTCATGAATATGAGTCAAGTTGCCAATTGTCCGAATTGTGATCACCTGACTGTGGGGATGCTGTCCCCACAGTCGTTAAGTGTTTGAAATGGTCATAAGTCCCTTTTTCATGGCCGTTGTAACTTGGTGAATAGTCACTAAGCAAATCGTTTTCAGTCAAGGACTATCTGTAGTTTAATTTAACATTGCAATCCTATTTTAGGATGCAACAACTCTTCGGGACCCAAATTTGCTGTTCTCTACTGTTTTTTGTGTAGTTCCCTTCCAATCCCACGACACAACCCAACACACACACATACAAATTGACAAAAATATACTTTACAATGAATGTGCATGTCGGCATGAAGTCACCCTTGAGCAACGTGAGCTCCAACACGCAGCTTACTATGTTGTGTAGGTAGCTGGGTTTGTGGGTCCAGTTATACAACCACACAGAACTACACACAACCACAAAAACACCCAATCACACAAACGAACATAATGGAGAGAGATGAGGCAGTGAAGAATTCTGGGAATTGAAGTCCTTCCCTTTTAAAGCATGTTGGCTGGGGGATTCTGGGAGTTGAAGTCCTCCCCCCCTTAAAACGCAGGCTGGGGGATTCTGGGAGTTGAAGTCCTCCCATCTTAAAGCCATCTGGGGGATTCTGGGAATTGAAGCCCACCCCTCTTGAAGCATGCTGGCTGGGGGATTCTGGGAGTGAAAGTCCTTCCCTCTTAAAAGCATTCTAGCTGGAGAATTCTGGGAGTTGAAGTCCAAGTTTTGCACATTGGGATCTGCAGAATTTACTCCCACATAACGACGATCCCTTGAATGCAGAGGCCGCGTTCCAGAAATACGACACTTCTTGCCAAGCAATTAAAAAAAGATTTTTCCAGCCACCAAATGTGTCCTCCCAAGGCAAGAACATTTTCCGACCATGTTGTGTGTTGCCATAACAAGCCTCAGCGGTGAGTATCCATTCCTAAAGTGACTACTACTGGTTTTAACTGGAAGGTTAGATAGGGCTGCCAATTGCAGCTAATCCTCGACTTACGACCGTTCATTTAGTGAACATTCCAACTTACAACGGTACTGAAAAACAAGACATGGGACCGTTTCTCACACTGGTGCAGCCTCTGCATTTATTGAACAGATAGTCCTCGACTTATGACGGCCGATTAGACCAGAATTTCCGTCGATGAGCAGGTTTTGCCCTGTTTTGCGACCTCTCTCACCAAAGAGACTGCAGTTCTTCCATTAGTCACACGTTGTTAAGCGAATCTACTTTCCTCATTCATTTTACTTGTAAAGACGGTCACAAAACAGGATTGCATGGCCCTGGGAAACGCCACGGTCGTGAATATGAATTATGACCACCAGCAAGTCCAAAATTTCTGTCATTAAGTGAGACATGTTTTAAGTCAATTTGGGCCCCATTTACAGCCTTCCTCACCACCGTTGTTAAGTGAAACACTGCAATTCTTCAGTTAGTGACACAGTCGTTAAGTGAATCTGGCTTCCCCATTGACTTTGCCCGTCTGAAGTTCGCAAAAGGGGATCATGTGACACCGGGACACTGTGACCGTCATAAGTCCGAGTCAGTTGCTAAATGTCGGGATCTTGATCATGTGACCTTGGGGACACTGAAACGGTTGTAAGTGTGAAAAACAAGCGTAAGTCCCTTTTTTGGGGGCCGTTGTAACTTTGAATGATCACTAAGTGAATTGTTGTATGTCGAGGACTACCTGTTTAGTCCTCATTAAAATGAGTTCAGATTTCAAAGTTTCTTTTATTTAAATAAATAACATTAATTTGAATTTATAGGCCTGTCCAACAATGATTAATTTGATTTATACCACTCAGGAAAATGTACTTTCTGGTGAGATGGGTTAAGTCCTTGACTTACATCCATTCGTTTAGTGACTTTGATATTACAACCCCACTGATAAAAAGGGACTTATGACTGGTCCTCGCACTTACGACCGCTGCAACATTCTCCCGTCAGGTGGAGGATGTTTACTGCGGCTGAAAGATCCCTCAGTCACTGGATCTCCCTATGGGATCTTCCCAGCCGGTTTCCAATAAGCAAAGTCAAGGAAGGAAGCCTGATTCGCTTAACAACTGTTTAAATTCACATAACTAGAGTGATTCACTTAATAACCATGGCAAAAAAGATCGTAAAATCGTTTCTCATTTAACAACTGCCTTACTGGGCAGATGGGACAATCTGGCCCAATTTTGGCTGTAAGTCAAATACTACTAGTGATAATTCAGGAAGTCCTCGAGTTATAACGGTTCCTTTAGTGATTGTTCAAAGTTACAACGATCTCAGAAAAAAGCGACTTAAGACCATTTTTCACACTTACGACCATCATACTATCTCCGTGGTCATGTGATCGAAATTCATATGCTTGGAACTGACTCGTATTTATGACGGTTGCAATGTCCCAGGGTCCCGTGATCTGCTTTTGCGACCTTCTGACAAGAAAACTCAATGGTGAAGGCAGATTCACTTAACAACTGGGTTACCAACTGAAGAATTGCAGTGTTTCACTTAGCAACAGTGGTGAGGAAGGCTGTAAAATGGGACAAAAGTCACTTAACTGTCTCACTTAATGACAGAAATTTGGGACTCAATTCTGGTCGTAGGTAGGGGATTGCCTACATGACAAATAAATGAATTAGTCATTTCTCAGTTCCATAATCTGGTTTATCATTTCGAAACATGGTTGAATCTCCGTGTTGTTGCTGTTTTTAAGGTTTCACGGCCTCTACTACCAGTACTCCCAACTACTCATGTTTGTAAGATAAGGACAGGGGAGTCACCCTCCGGGGTTGATGGAGCACAGATTGCCAGAAGAATTTTCGGTAACTCAATACCAAACCAGAAATAGAAAATCATACGGCTTTGCCAATCGGCTCCAATTTAAACTTGGAGATGGTTGGACTTCAACTCCCAGGATTCCTCAGCCAGCAAACTGAGTGGAAGCCCAAACCTCTTAAAGCATGCTGGCTGAGGAATTCTGGGAATTGAAGTCCTAAAGCATGCTGGCCGGGGGATTCTGGGAGTTTAAGTCCAAGCATGCTGGCCAAGGGATTCTGGGAATTGAAGTCCACCCTTCTTAAAGCATGCTGGCCGGGGGATTCTGGGAATTGAAGTCCACCCCTCTTAAAACATAGCTGGCGGGGGGATTCTGGGAATTGAAGTCCTAAAGCATGCTGGCCGGGGGATTCTGGGAGTTTAAGTCCAAAGCATGGTGGCCAGGGGATTCTGGGAATTGAAGTCCACCCCTCTTAAAGCATGCTGGCCGGGGGATTCTGGGAATTGAAGTCCACCCTTCTTAAAGCATAGCTGGCTGGGGGATTCTGGGAATTGAAGTCCTAAAGCATGCTGGCCGGGGGATTCTGGGAGTGGAAATCCACCCATCTTAAAGTACGTCCACTGGAGAATTCTGGGAGTTGAAGTCCACCCCACTTAGCATGGAGAGTGACAGATATTTTTCCAATGAGCTGCCAGGCGCCATGAATAATATTTCAGTTGTCGGGTCACGAAAAAACTGATTTATTACATGGATTATGCCCAATTTAGCTCACGTATCTTATTTTTAGTCACTGAGTAATTGAGAATAACAAGGACTTTGCTTCATTGGCTGTTAACTTCATAAAATTATTCCAAAGAAGTCGGAAATAAATCATGTTAGCAGGCAATAAAACTTCAGGTTGGCAACCTAAAGACTAGCAGGTAGGTGAAAGATAGCGAACAAAGCAGACCTTTTGGGCACCGTCGTTAAGAGAATCAGTGTGGTCGTTAAATGAATTGTGCAGTCATTAAGTGAATCGGGCTTCCCTCACTGTTTGTCAGAAGCCAACTGGGGAGGATTTCATAGTAAATTCATGCTCAGTGTCCGAATTTTAATCAGATGATGTGAAGAAGCTGCAATGGTCATAAGTGCGAGGACCAGTTATACAAATCCCAATTTTCAGTGCCTTTGTAACTTGGAACCGTCATTAAATAAAGGGCTGTAAGGCGAGTTGGGCCTATATAGGTATATCTCACTCATATTTATCTTTTTTTCGACTGAGCTATAAATTGAAATCAGTTAAGATCGGTCACTAAATGAATATTCGTAACTTGAGGATGTCCCAGATGGCCATCAAAATGACAATTGAAAAGGGGGGGGGGGGAATTGGCAGATTTGACAAATGACGGGCCCACAATCGAAGCACTTCACAATGGCTTCAACCATTCCAGGTAGTCCTCGACTTACGACCGCAATGGAAGCCAATGTTTTTCTCTTGCTAAGTTGTTAAATGGGTTTTCCCCCATTTGCCATTGTTAAGTTAGGAATGCGGATGTTAAGTGAATCTGGCTTCCCCATTGGCACTGAACTGCCTTTCCCAACATTGGGGAAGAAATGATTCCTGACCGTGTTTCGCACTTATGACCGTCGCAGCATGATCAAAATTCGGATTCTTGGCAACTGACGCGTATTTACGACGGTTGCAGCATCCCAGGGTGACACGGTCTCCTTTTCTGCCCAGCAGGAAGGCAGATTCACTTAACAACCATGTTGCTAAAGGGCTGTGCTTCACTTAACAACGATGGTAGGAAAGGCTTAAAATGACGCGAAACACATCCAATAATTGTATCAGCAATGGCGAATGTCGGACTTAATGGCGGTCGTAACATCGAGGACTGTCTGTTATCTCCTTCCAAGACTTCAGTTGATTCTCCAGAAGTCCCGGGTTCGAGTCACCCTCGTTCCCGGCGGCTTAATTTTTACATCCACACCAAACATCTCAGCCTCGCAGGGCTGCCATGATCATCGGCCGCACAAGTTGTGCAGTTGCATTTCCTGCTGCGACATCCTCCCTGGCTGAGAGAGGCGTAACCGGCCCCTCCTCTGCCGACAACGGCATATGCACCGCGGCCGGATTTGGTTTGGCGTGAATAGTTGGGGGGGGGTTATGTTGGGCTGGTTGAGTCAGCCGGATGAGATCATCGTCCGTGGCCAAATTCCATCCAAAGGAGTTTTTTTTCTGTGGGTGTTTGGAGTTTGCTCAGGAAGTGGGTTGCTTAGCCTTAGAAGGAGAGAGGGAGGGAGACAGGCGAGGAGAAGAAAGAGAGGGAGGGAGGGAGAGGAAGAGAAGGGAGAGGAAGGAAGGAGAGAGAGGGGAAGAGAGGGAGATAGGATATACACATATACACATACAGTGACAATAAAGTTTATTTATTTATTTTAAAAGAGAGGGAGGAAAGGAGGGAGAGGAAGAGAAGGGGAAGGAAGGAGGGAGGAAAGGAAAAAAGGAAGGAAGGAAAAAAGGAAGGAAGGAAGGAAGGAAGGAAGGAAGGAAGGAAGGAAGGAAGGAAGGAAGGAAGGAAATATAGAGTCAGGGATATAGATGGATGGGTAGAAGGATGGAAGGGAAAATGAATGACAAATGAGAGAGAGGGGGGGATGGATGGATGGATGGATGGATGGATGGATGGATGGATGGATGGATGGAAGGAAGGAAGGAAGGAAATGTAGGGACAGGAATAGATGGATGGATGGGTAGAAGGATAGAAGAGAAAGTGAATGACAAATGAGAGAGAGAGAGGGGGGATGGATGGATGGATGGATGGATGGATGGATGGAAGGAAGGAAGGAAGGAAGGAAGGAAGGAAGGAAGGAAGGAAATATAGGGACAGGAATAGATGGATGGATGGGTAGAAGGATGGAAGGGAAAATGAATGACAAATGACAGACAGACAGACAGATGAAGGAGGAAGGAAGGAACGAACGAACGAACCTAGGAAGGAAGGAAGGAAGGAAGGAAGGAAGGAAGGAAGGAAGGAAGGAAGGAAGGAAGGAAGGAAAAGACCTCCTAATCCAGGGGTGTCAAACTCCATTTCATTGAGGGCCACATCAGGGGTCTTGGGGGGGGTGGCCAGCTTGACGTCACTGGTGTCGTGGGGGGAGGGGGGCTGTGGTGGCTCGAATGCTGCCAGCGAAAACAGGCTCCCGAGCTCAGTTTTCGGCTGCGATGGCCCCTGCAACCCCCCTGCCACCAAAAACGGAGCTTGGGAGGGTCGCACGGAGCCCTCCCGTCCTCCGTTTCGCTGGCAGAGGCAACGGGGGCCGGTCCTTCGCCGTTTCCAGGGTGGCCCCACTGGCCAGATCTAATCCGGATCTGGTTCCCGGGCCTTGAGTTTGACACCGTTGTTGTAACTCCAAAGCCAACTTACTCAGCCTTTCCGACGTAACGGTCCTCCTCCCGCCTTGTACCATTTCAACTCTGGGGCAGATGGTCCACGCAGTCAGCCCAGCCTTCTGGGTCCTGGAATCCTCCCACATTAAGACAGCACCAGACCGGGCAGCCGAACTCGACAACTCCGCTTACAAAGACCCACAACTTCCCAGGATCCTAACAAGAACCGCCTCTTCGCCCCAAACTGTAAACCCTGGCACCAAATGCAGCTTCAGAAGACGCCTTGGAACACAGCACAGCAATCTAAGGCTGGAAGGGGCCTAGGAGGTCATTTAGTCCAGCCCCCTTCTCCAGCAGAAGATCCTTTAGGGCAGTGTTTCTCAACCTTGGAAGCTTGAAGTCCACCCATCTTCAAGCTTCCAAGGTTGAGAAACACTGCTTTAGGGAATCATAAAATAACAGGGAAGGGACCTCAGAGGTCATCTAGTCCAACCCCCTTCTCAAGCAGGATACCCTTACAGAATCGTAAGAGTAACAGTGTTGCGAGGGACCCTGGGGGGGGTCTTCCAATCCAACCAACCCTCTACTGACCCTACTATGAGTCGGTTGCCAAGTGTCCAAATTTGGGTGACGTGACCCCGAGGATGCTGCAACGGTCGTAAGTGTGAAAAACGGTCGTAAGTCCCTTTTTGCAGTGCCGTTGTACCTTTGAAGGGTCACTAAGTGAATAGTTGTAAGTCGAGGACTACCTGTATTTGGGGAATCTAGGATCCCTCATGTACAGATTTGACTTCAAATATTCATGGTTTAAACCTGGCTAGTCAGAACAAGCTACGATTACGTGCAGCCCGAAAAAAATTAGTGGTACTCCGAAGACCATGGGGCAGTCACCTATCCACCCTGCAGCAAGCGGATTCCAGATGTGCTGGAATCGAACCACTTTGGTAAGTCTTGTCACCGGAAGTCCTCACTCTACGACAACTCGCTTAGTAATCGTTCCAAGTTACAACCAACGTGGAACGAAAAAAGAACAAACGTACATCCCGGTTCTGAAATTCCAACTGTTGGGGCCATAGCAAACAAAAGGTTTCACTTAACAACGATGTTTAACCATGGTGGGGTTCACTTAGTGACTGCCACAACAACAGTCATACAGTGGTTCCGTTTGACAACTGTCTTACTATGTGACCATCATAGGAAGGTTGTGTGAAGGATATATGACCTTACATACAGCGCAAATCTTCACTACGGACATACAACATCAGTCAAGGCTGGCCGTCACGGTTGTAAGTCGAGGATGTCGTCAAATTGGAAAACAGTAACAATGATTTCCGGGCAGAAATTATATTTTTATAGTCCTCAAGTTATGACTGCAATGGAGGACCAAATTTATCTGGCTAAAGGGTCTTTCAGATTTCAATTTTATTTCTTTTCTAGGTAGTCCTCGACTTACGACCGCAATTGAGCCCACTGCTAAATGAGACGTTGGTTAAAGGGAGTTTTGCCTCTTCTGACGAGCTTTCTTGCCACTGTTCTTAAGCGAATCAGTGCAGAGTAGGGTCATTAAGCAAATCCGGATTCTCCGTTGACTTGAAAGAGGATCACATGACCCCCCAGGACGCTGCCACGGTCATAAATATGAGTTAGACGCCAAATGTCTGAATTGTGGTCACGTGACCACGGAGATGATATGACGGCCGTTAAGTGTGAACACTGGTCTGAGGTCACTTCTTTTGTTGTTCCTTTGAACGGTCACTAAGTGAACTCTACTTAGCAACCATTCGAACTCACAACAGGAGTTAGGACCCTGTTTCACACCGTCGCAACATCCCCACCCTCACGGGATCAAAATTCAGACCTTTGGCAACTGACTCATAGTTATAACAGTCGCCATGTCCTGGGCTCACGCGATCCCCTTTTTGGCACCCTTCCAACAAGCAGGAAGTTAGGTTTCACTTAACAACCGTGTGACTTAGTGAACATCAGAAGGGATTCGCTTAGCGATGGCAGCAAGAAAGGTCGCCACTTGGGGCCAGACTCACTGAACAAGCGTCTCGCTTAGCGACAGGAATCTTGGCCTCAATTGTGGTCATACACAAACGAAATGAATGTTCTGCTCAGAAACCCCGTTTAGCGACCTAAGCTTGGGGTCGTAACTCGAGGACTAGCTGAAATTATCTTCCCAAATAGGTATCCTTGAATTCCGCGCATAAACAGAGATTTTCATCCCGGCTTAACACGGGTTAATCTGGGTGGCTCCTTCCCCACCCCACCCCACCCCACTTTCGCCTTCGGGGATCTAGGCGTCGGGCCAGCGGAAACAAACCATCATTGTCAGGCTTGGAAAAAGAAGGTTAACCAACCGCATTCCACAGCCCGCCTGAGCCCACACGCTCTTTCCAAAGGCAGGCCTCGAGTTCAAAAGGCAACGGGGTGCCAGATTCCAGCTGAACTCAGAGCCAAAGGAGTTAGGGGAGTGGGAGCACCCTAAGATCAAATCAGGGTTTGCATTTTAAATGATCAATCCTGGCCTGTGACCAACTTTCCGATCAGCCTGTAATCCCGGCCGGTTTCGCAACTGACACAATCGGTTGTGGCCAACAAGGCGTGAGTTTGGGTAGTCCTCAACTTACAACCGCAACTTACAACTGAACTTTCCACTCTTAACGGAGCTGTGGCCCGTTTTAACATCCTTTCTGCACACCGTGGTTAAGTGAACCACAGGAGTTGTGAAGGTTGTTGAGTGAGTTTGGCCCCACGGTATGATCTTTCTAGCTCCCGTCGTTAAGTGAATCACTGGCACTGTGAAGGCTGTTGGCTGTTAAGTGAGTTTGTCCCCATTGTACAACCTGTCTGGCCCGTTCCTCAGTGAATCGCTGCATTTTTTTTAAGGTTGTTAAGTGAGCTTTGCTCCGTTTTACAACCTTTATGGCCACGATTGTTAAGTGAATCGCTAACACTGTGGAGGTGGTTGGTTGTTAAGTGAGTTGGCCCCATTGTACGACCTTTCTGGCCCCCGTCGTTAAGTGAATCCCTGCAATTTTGACATCTTTCTAGCCACCGTCGTTAAGTGAATCGCTGCAGCTCTTCAGTGAATCACTGAATCTGGCTTCCCCATTGACTTTGCTCAGTGGAAGGTTGACCCCAGGACACTGCGACCGTCATAAATACAAGTCAGTTGCCAAGTGCCCCAATTTTGATCACGTGACCATGGGGGAAACGCTGCAACAATCATAAGTGTGAAACAGAGTCCCAAGTCCCTTTTTTCTGCCCCATTGTAACTCTGAATGGTCACTAAATGAATGGTTGCAAGTCGAGGGCTACATATATATCGCGAGGCCAGCGACGTCGGAGGTCTTCCCGGGGATCAGAAGTAAAAAAAAAAAAAATGATACTAGTCCCTAAGAATTCGAAGAAGTCTTTAAAAATGTTTTTTGATGCTGCGGGACAGCCAAGAGGGACTGACACATCAAGCCAAACCATGGTTGGCTTCCCCACGGTGACTGACGTAACCACAATGACTGGGTTCAGAGAGCAGGCTAAGCCATAATTAAACAAACCACTTAGAGCTTCTACTCCGTTGGAAAACAATCTTAGGGTTGAACAGAAGAAAGGGTTGAATTATTAGGGTCCTGGGGGCTCCTCTGAGCTGAGTGGGTTTCTTACAGACATTTCATGACCCAACTAGGGAACATCATCAGTGCAAGAAGGGAAGGAGGTTGCAGGGAGGAGGAGGAGGAGGATGGCTACCACTGATGAAACTTTTTGCAAGATGATTACCAGGATTGAGAGCAGCAAAGACCATATAGTCCTCCTCTTCCTCCCCACCACCTCCTCCTCAACTCTATTCCCTTCTACCACTGATGCTGTAACCTAGTTGGATCGTAAGACGTCTGCGAGAAAAACCACCCAGCTTAGAGAGTACCAAGGACCTCACAACCCCTCCTCCTCCTCCTTTCTCCTCTTCCTCATTCTCTTCTTCCTTCTCCTCCTCCTCTCCACAAATCCCCCCCTTCCTTATAGCACTGATGAAGTTCCCTTGTTGGATCATGAAACGTCTCCAAAAAACCATCCAGCCAAGAGAGCATCACAATTCAACCCCGAGCTACAATTAATTATCTTCAAACACAATTTCTCGTGCTTTTTTTCGGGTTCCCCCCTTCCTCAATATTATCCATTCTCCAACTCTTCTTAGCTTAAGTCCAATCAAGACCCCTTCCCAGGCTCCCTCTGTGCATACCGCCCCCCCCCCCCCAAAGCCCAAAATTCTAACGACCCCCCCAACTTTTAAAAAAAGGGGAAAAAATTCCAATTTTTAAAAATTTTTTTTTTTTCTCTTCCAAAAGAGGCATTTGCAGGAATGAATGCCTCTCATACATTCAAATTTTCCATTGATAATAACTGACCTTTTTTTCTGCCTACGGCGACATTCTCTGCCCTAAACAAAAAAAAACTGGGGAAAAAAAGCAAATTTATCAAGCCTGCAAAATGCCACTAAACTCTCACATTTTTGAAGGCCTGTTGTACTTTTTCCTCCCTCCCGGAATCACAGAATTGTGAAGGAACCTCAAAGATCATCTAGCTCAACCCTCTTGCAAGCTGTAGGAAAAGTCATTCGGTGTGGTTGGTGTTAATAAAATTATCTAGAGGTGGAGTATCTACAACTTCTAGGGCACTTTTTCTCCATCTCAGCGGTTTTCAGAAGTGTGGACTTCAGCTCCCAGAATTCATGCTGGCTGGGGGATTCTGGGAGTTGAAGTCCACCCTTCTTAAAGCATGCCGGCTGGGAGATTCTGGTCCTCCCCTCCATGTGACCATGGGGATGGTGCAATGGTCGTAAGTGTGAAAAATGGTCCTAAATCAATTTTTTCTGCTCCGTGGTAAGTTTGAATCGTTACTAAACCAATGGTTATAAGTCAAGGACTACCATTTTTAAATGTACGACAATCCCCTTGTTTCCCTATTTCACATTATTGATCTAATTCATCTAAATTTGGGCAGGTCATTGTAATTCTTAAGGAGTTAGGTAGGAAAAGTAATTGCATGTTAATTCCGGGGTAGAAACAATGGGATTATTGTTCAGAAAAACCGGTATACCACAATTAAATCAGATTTGAATCTTGCAGAGTCAGGGAGCTCAACCGATATTGGCCCATTAAAAATAAGGAGAGGAGCCAAGAGGGGTTAACATGCCAAACTATGAGCAAAAAATAAGAAATAAAATAAAAAGGAATAAATGGGCCATTTAGGCAATACGTTCATTACACACTCATTACTAATTCTTGGACTCTGAATTTGGCAACCGTTGCTTAGCAGGGAGAACACAAAAGACCAGAGCGAAAATATCAACGCCTCCCAATTCATTGTCAGCAATCCGAGAGAGAGCGCTCCAGATGTGGCCAAGGGCCAATGAAGGGGCCCGGAGCCTCTTTGCAGGACCACATTGCCCCCCCCTCCCCAAAATGGTTCTGTTCTGCAATCCCAGGGAAGGGATACAGGTTAATCCTCGACTTACGGCCACAATGGAGCCGGAAAAATGTGCCTGGTTAATTAAATGAGACGATGGTTAAAAAAAAAATTTGGGTCGGTTTTCTCGCCGGTGTTAAGGGAATCCGTGCGGTTCTGCAGGGAGCAATGCTGTTGTTAAGGGAATCCTTCCAGTTGTTGGTAGAAGAGGGGTAGGAGGGAAAGAAAATAAATAAATAAAGAAAGAAAGAAAGAAAGAGAGAGAGAGAGAGAGAGAGAGAGAGAGAGAGAGAAAGAAAGAAAGAAAGAAAGAAAGAAAGAAAGAAAGAAAGAAAGAAAGAAAGAAAGAAGGAAGGAGAGAGAGAGAGAGAGAGAAAGAAAGAAAGGAAGGAAGGAAGGAAGGAAGGAAGGAAGGAAGAGAAGGAGGGCAGGCAGGCAGGCAGAAGGAAGGAAAGACGGAAGGCAGGCAGGGAGAAGGAAGGACGGAAGGAAGGAGAGAGAGAGAGAGAAAGAGAGAAAGAAAGAAAGAAAGAAAGAAAGAAAGAAAGAAAGAAAGAAAGAAAGAAAGAAAGAAGAAGGAAGGCAGGCAGGCAGGAGAGAGAGAGGGAGGGAGACAGAATAGAAAGAGAGAGAGATGGATAGATAGACAGATAAGAGGTAGAGATAGAGAGAAAAAGGGAAAGAGATAGATGGATAAACAGACAAATAAACAGATGGATAGACAATAGATAGATAGATAGATAGATAGATAGATAGATAGATAGATAGATATGATAGATAGATAGAAGAAAGAAATGGATGGAGAGAGAGAGAAAGAGAGAGAGATGGATATGTATGTATAAAGGTAGTCCTCACCTTATGACCACAATTGAGCCCAATATTTCTGTTGCTGAGTGAGACATTTCTTTTCTCCCCTTTTACAACTTTTCTCCGCTGGAGTTAAGTGAATCCCTGCAAACGTTCAGTTGATTCCCCACCCACCCACCCACCCACCCACGGTCGTTCAGTGCATCCGGTTTCCCCATTGACTTTCCCCGTCCTAAGGTCACAAAAAGAGGTCGGTGACCCTGGGCCTCTGCAACCGTCACAAACCCGAGTCAGATTTCGGGGATGTCGCAACGGTCGCTAAGCGTGAAAAACAGTCCTAAATCCCATTTTTCAGGGCTTCCAATGGTCAGTAAACGAACGGTTGTAAATCAAGGACCATTAATTGTTCATTTTATTTGTTGCTAGGGTTTTGCAGGCTTAATTGCTCATTATTCAAATTGGTAATTGTTTCTTTTTTTCTTTCGCCTTTGATTAAAAAATGGGACGCCGGGCCTTTAACTAACGTTAATTATAACAAAAAAGAAAATTCGGAAAATTTAGAAACTCCAAGGATAGAGGAGGGAAAAAGGAACGGAGAAGGAAAAGGAACAAAAAATCCAGGCATCCAGTGAGTCTTCGATTTACGATGATTCATTTAGCGACCGTTCTAAGTTACAGCAGTACTGAACAAAGTGACTTAAGAGCCATTTTTCACAGTTCCCACCAACCGTCGTAGCATCCCCAAGGTCCTAAGATCGAAATTCAGATGGTGGGCAACAGAAATTCAGATGGTGAGCCTGATAGTACAGTGGTTTAATGCACCCTGTTATTAAGACCAGCTGCCTGCAATTACTGCAGGGTTCGAATCTCGCCAAGGCTCAAGGTCGACTCAGCCTTCCATCCTTTCAAAGGTAGGTGAAATGAGGACCCAGTTTGTGGGGGAAAGAAGCTGACTTTGTATAAAACATACAAAAGGATGAAGGCTATTGCTTAACGCACTGTAAGCCGCCCTGAGTCTCCGGAGAAGGGCGGCATATAAATCAAATTAAAAAAAGACTCGGATTTATAACAATCGAAGCATTCCGGGATGCCATTTTTGCGATGTTTCGGGGGGGGGGGGGAGAGATCCGCTTAACAACCATGTTCCAGGTAGTCCTTGAGTTACAGTAATCGTTTCAAATTAGAACAGCTGGAAAAAAATTGACTCAGCGCCATTGTTCACACTAAGCTCCAAGGGAATCAAAATGCAGACACTTGGCAAAGGTCTCGTATTTATGACGGTTGCAGCGCACGGGGTCATGTGATCCCCCTTTTGCGACCTTCTGACCCAGAACATCGATGGGGAAGGCAGATTCATTTAACGACCGTGTTGCTAAACCACTGGTGCGATTCACTAAACCACTGTGGGAAAGTTATACAATGGGACAAGATTCACTGAACCACCGTCTGGCTTAGTGACAAAAATTTTAGGCTCCACGTTAAGTTTCTAGCTTGGATAACTTAGTGATGGGCGCACGCTGATGTGGAAATCTGAAATACAGAAAGTCCTTGACTTACGACCCCACATTTCGGTTGTTAAGTGAGACATTTCGCGAGTTCTGCCCCATTTTACGAGTTTTCTTGCCACCGTTGTGAAGTGAATCACTGCAGTTAAGTTAGTCACCCAGTCGTTAAGTGAATCCGGCTTCCCCATTGGAAGGTCGCAACAGGAATTTTGCACTCCATTGTGGTTGTAAGTTGAGGACTAGCTGGGTTCCTTTTAGGATCATGGCTTGTCAAAAGGCTGGATAAGATTTGGACAAATCAAAAGCAGCCCAAGGGTGCCTCTGGGAATAGGCATATCAATGAACGACTTACAAGTTGAAAATATGTTCAGAAACTATTGTCACGAGATTAGTTAGTTTCTCTGCCAAGTATAAATGACAACCCAATTTTAAACCGACATTCTTGGTTTACCCAAACCTTGTTATAATTCCGAAGTGATTACTGAAGTCTTTAGGTCAGTGTTTCTCAATCTTGGTAGCTTGAAGATGGGTGGACTTCAACTCCCAGAATTCCTGTCAAACATGGCTGGATGAGGAATTCTGGGAGTTGAAGTCCACGAATCTTTAAATAAATCTTTAAATCTTTATTATTTACTGTTTATAAAAAAAAAAATTTATATGTATATGAAATCTTAATCTGTTCACCGCCCTGAGTCCTTCGGGAGAAGGGCGGTATAGAAATTAATTAATTAATTAATTAATTAATTAATTAATTAAATAAGCCATGGATGGCTTTGGAATTCTGAGAGTTGAAGTCCATAAATTTTAAAAGTTGTCATGGCTGGCTGAGGAATTCTGGGAGTTGAAGTCCATCAATCTCATGGGGAAGCAATGGGGAGGGGGGCTTAACTCAATCCAGAGCTAGTGGGAAGTACAAAACCGAATGAAATAACACAATACAAATAGTCCTTGACTTATAGTGACCGTTTTGCTTAGTAACCATTCTAAATTGCAATGGCACTGAAAAAAAATGTGACATATGACCGTTTTTCACACTTACGACCTTTGTAGCACCCCGCTGGTCAGTGGTCCAAATTCAGATGCTTGGCAATTGGTTCAATGTACAACGGTCGTATCATCCTGAGGTCACGTGATCCCCTTTTTGACAAAAGCAGGAAACCAGATTCGTTTAATGACTGTGGAACTCTTTTAATGACAGCAGGGATTCACTGAACGCCAGCAGCCAGAATAGTGGCCAAATGGGGCAAAACTCATTGAACCAATGTCTCGTTTAACAACGCAAAGCTTGGGCCTCGCCTGCGGTCGTAAGAGACCTGCATTCACTCCGCAACCAGGTTACTAACTTAATAATGGCCATGATTGACTTATCAATGGCAGCCAATGGGACAAAACTCCCTGAAGAAATGTCTCATTTAACAACAGCGCCCCCCCCCCCCCCGGGGCTCCGTCGTGGTCGTTAAGCCAAGGACCAGTTGCCATTCTCACACATGTGAAAATCGCGCAATCTTTTGCAAACTTTTCAAGAAAGCCGAACCTCTTTTTTTTTTTCGGAGCAGTAAAAATGAAGAGAAATTTTAAAATATCTCGAGTGGGTAGGTGGGTGGGCTAGAAGCCCCTTCCTCAGCTCTGGGGTTCAAATCTACCCCAGAAACCTTCGGCCACCACCCGCTCTCCCGTTTTAATTCTTCGGCCGTAACAACTGGTGTTGCTAAATCCGGATCTGTCCCAGCGATATAAATAGTCAGTGATTTAAATTCACCACGTCACCGGGCAGGAAGGAAGGAAGGAGAGGAAAGGAGGGGTGAGGGGGGGGTTTCCAACCAAGCCCCCACCCCAAATCGAAGCCAGATATCCTTGTGCGGGTTTGTGTGGGAATCACAAGTTGTGTGAAGGAGCATCGTTTTGGATGGGGAAGTCTTTTTTGGGGGAGGGGCGGGGAAGCTACGATTGGCGTTTGGGCAGAGCGACGGGGGTCCTTGGGGAGGGCCTGCAGCTGCGCCAGACAGATGTTTGTGCTGATTTATTCTTTAAAAAATTAGTTATTAAATTTCCTGCAGGTCCATCCGGCCGCAAAGCTACTCAGGACAGCTGACACCGTTAAAAATGAAACCCAGAACACATAAACTAATATCTCTATCTATCTATCTCTCTCTCTCTCTATCTATCTATCTATCTATCCATCTCTCTCTGTCAATTCATATCTATCTCTATTAATATCATCATTCTCTATCCATATCCATCCATCCATATCTCTACCCATCTCTTTCTCTCTCTCCATCCATCCCTATTTCTCCACCCAGATCTTTATCTATTTATCTATTTTATTGTCTACCTATATATCTATATATATATATATATCCATCCCAATTTCTCCATCCATCTCTACTTACCTACCTCTAATCTATCTCTAATGTATCATCTATCTATCCATCTATTTGTCCATCTATCTCTCTACATATCCGTCTCTATTCATTCCTCCCTTTTTCTCCATCCATATATTATCCATCAATCATTTTTCTCTCTCTCTCAATCTATCATCTATATCTATCTTTCCATCCATCCATCATCTTTATCATCTGTCAATCGTTTGTATCTATCTCTAATTGTCTATATCTCTGTATATATATATATCTATTCATATCTATCTATAACTATCTAACTACCTACCTATCTTTCTATCTATCCATACATACTTAATCAATTGATTGATTTATTATACATCTATACCACCCATCTCTCCTACAATGGCCTAGGTAGCTTCCACCATTAAAAGGAAAGTGTGTATGTGTGTGTATAAATACAGATATAATTATGTTTATTCAATGTTGTTCATATATTAAATGTCTGTACCGCCCATCTCTCTTAAACATGACTCTGGGCGGCTTCCACTATTAAAATGAAATCCTACATAGGTACATTTTTCAATATATGGATAGAAATAATGTATTTATTCAAATTATTCATTTGTTCAACATCTGTACCACTCACCTCCCTTACAAGATGACTCTGGGCGGCTTCCACGATTAAAACGAATCCCTAAGCATACATATTTTTAAATATACAGTAGCTATCAATACTATATTTATTCAATTTATTCATTTGCTAAATATCCATCCCGCCCATCTCCCTTGCCACATGACACTGGATAGCTTGCACCATTAAAATATATAGCTGTCAATACTATATTTATACAATTTATATATATTTTTTAATATACGTACCACCCATCTCTCTTATGACTCCAGGAGGCTTCCACCATTTAAACCAAAACTTAAGTTTATATACATATTTAAATATGTATCTAGAAATAATATATATATATTCAATTTATTCATTTGTTTCAACCTCTATACAGCCCATCTCCCTGACAGGATGACTCTGGGCGGCTTCCACCATTAAAACCAAACCCTAAATGTATATATTTTTCAATATACATATACACATACGTACATATTCAGACATACATGGGGACCCCTTGACAGCTGTATGCAATGTAATTTCATTTTAATGTATGCCAATTAGTGTACATTCAAAGTGACAATAAAGTTCTCATTCCATTCCTTTCCAATTTCTCTATTCAGTTCTGGTCTCTTATTTGTATTCTATTCTATATCTATAATACATACATACATCTATACATCTAATATACATATATCTATACACACACAGAAACACATATATATGAATAATATATTTATTCAATGTATTACGTTTCTCTGCTGACAGGCCTCTGCTCCCTTCTCCTCCTCATGCCAAGCCCCATCAACCCTGAGGATCAGGATGATGGGTGTTCCACCCCCACCCCCGATGATGTTGCAACTTTCCTACTCCTCCAATGCTCTCACCCTCCTCCTCTCTCCTTCCCCCCCCACCACCACCACGCCTGGCATCAGCCCCTTGCTTGCTTGCTTGCAAAAAAAAAAAAAAAATACTTATTCTTCCAAGCATCCAGGACAAGACCCCCCCCTCCCCACCGTCCCCAAATTTTCTTGGCTAAGCCCTACCTCCCCCCCCCTTTTTTTTTTTGCAAAAAAAAAAAAAAAAAAACCGCTTCCCGGCTGGGAAAAAAAGTTTGCAATCAACTCCAAAAAAAAAGAGACAAGAAAAAAAAGCATTGCAAAAAAAATATATGATTTTTGCAACGATTTTCCTTTTTTTTTTGCAAATTGCAAAGAGGGAGGGGGGTGACAGAGAGGGGAGGGGCGCACCCCAAGGAGGAGAGGGAGGAGGGGAGGGGGGCCCCACCCCTCCCCACAAATGACCCCTCCCCAATTGCATTGCATTTGCAAAGAGGCTTCTGGAAAGATCCCGCCCCCCCCGTATGGAAATTCCCCCCCGGGACAACGCCCACCTCCCCCCCGCTTCCAACGCGGATTCCCCGCAGCGACCATGCAGGGGCGCCTCTGGACCGTCAAGGTGGCGCCCCGGGCGCCCAGGCAGGAGAAACCAGGGAGGGGGCGCCGCTCGAGGGGGCTTTGCGGGCCTTCGGGACCAGGGACCCGGCTTACCGAAGCTGGCAAGGAGGCGGCGGTCCGAGCAGGCGACGCAGCCGGCGGCGGCGAGCATCCAGCCCCAGATGCAGCCTCGCATATCACTCCAAAGGCCGGAGGCGCGCCCGGCGGGAGGGGGCCGCCCCGCCCAGGCCGTCGCAGGCGCAACCGAACATGCTGGCTGCGCAGCCTACCCCGCCGGCCAATGGCGGCCGAGAGTGAGTCTCGCGGGCCAATGGCGACGCGCGGGGGGGCGGGGGGGAAGGACGCGCGGCGCCAAATTGGGCAGCGAGCGGGATCCGGGGAACTCGCGCGCAGGGCGTGGGGCGGGGCTCCAAGCACGGGACATGGAAGGGGGGAAGGGGGCGGGGCTCAGGCTCGGAGATGACACGCCCCTTCTCTCTCTCTCTCTCTCTCTCTCTCTCTCTCTCTTCCTCCTTTCTATCTCTTTCTTTCTGTTTCTTTCCTGCCTCGTTCTTTTTTTTCTTTTTCTAATTTCCTTTCTTTTTTTCTCTTTCTCTCTTTCTGTCTCCTTTTCTTTCTTTCTGTTTTTTTCTTTCTGTCTCTCTTTTTCTCTATTTCTCTTTCTATTTTCTCCCTTTTTCTCTTTCTCTTTTTCTGTCTCCTTTTCTTTCTTTCTTTCTGTTTTTTTTCTTTCTGTCTCTCTTTTCTCTATTTCTCTTTCTATTTTCTCCCTTTTTCTCTTTCTTTCTATCTCCTTTTCTTTCTTTGTTTCTTTTCTTTCTGTGTCTCTTTCTCTATTTCTCTTTTATTTTCTCCCTTTTTTCTCTTTCTTTCTGTCTCCTTTTCTTTCTTTGTTTTTTTTCTTTCTGTGTCTCTTTTCTCTATTTCTCTTTCTATTTTCTCCCTTTTTTCTCTTTCTATCTTTCTGTCTCCTTTCTGTTTTTTTTCTTTCTGTCTCTCTTTTTCTCTATTTCTCTTTCTATTTTCTCCCTTTTTTCTCTTTCTTTCTATCTCCTTTTCTTTTTTCTTTGTTTTTTTTTTCTGTCTCTCTTTTTCTCTATTTCTCTTTCTATTTTCTCCCTTTTTCTCTTTCTTTCTGTCTCCTTTTCTTTCTTTGTTTTTTTTCTTTCTGTGTCTCTTTTTCTCTATTTCTCTTTCTATTTTCTCCCTTTTTTCTCTTTCTATCTTTCTGTCTCCTTTCTGTTTTTTTTCTTTCTGTCTCTCTTTTTCTCTATTTCTTTTCTATTTTCTCCTTTTTTCTCTTTCTTTCTATCTCCTTTTCTTTCTTTGTTTTTTTTCTTTCTGTCTCTCTTTTTCTCTATTTCTCTTTCTATTTTCTCCTTTTTTCTCTTCTCTGTCTCCTTTTCTTTCTTTCTGTTTTTTTTCTTTCTATCTCTTTTTCTCTATTTCTCTTCCTATTTTCTCCTTTTTTTCTCTTTCTATCTCCTTTTCTTTCTGTTTTTTTCTTTCTGTCTTCTTTCTTTTTCTCTTTTTCTCTATTTCTCTTTCTATTTTCTTTCTGTCTTTCTGTCACTATTTCTTTCTGTCTCTTTTCATTCTCATTCTATGTCTCTTTTACTTTCTTTTTTTTTCTTTTTCTCTCTCGGCATCCTTTCCCTTTCTTTTGGGTATTATTCTTTCTTTCTGTTTCTTTCCCTGTCTCTTCTCTTTCCTTTGTTCTTTCTTTCTGTCTTTTATTTTCTTTTTTTTCCTCTTTTTCTCTCTATGTCTCTTTCTGTCTGTCTCTTTTTTTCTATTTATTACTCTCTCTCTTTTCTTTCCTTCTTTCCTTCCTTCTTTCTTTCTGTTTTCCTTTATTTTCTCTCAATTAACAACCGTCATAGCAACATGAATGTTGGTCTCAATTCTGGTCATTTAAGTCGAGGACTACCTGTCTATGCAATGTTTGTGTGTAGGGAGCATCAAGACAATACTGAGTGGAGGGCTGTCAGAGTGCATACAGCGCGACTATTTTGAGATAACCCAAAAGCAAAATACAATAAACAGAGGTTTGTCTTTCAAATAGTGGTTTATCTACAAGGAATATATACATACATCTACTAGGCAAAGTCAGGCAATCAATCATCAACTACAGCACAGAAGCACACACAGGGGGGAGAGAGAGATACGCCCAACATAAGGGCCTCTCTTATGTTACAGCCTCTTAAAGCAGTAGCAGTCAAATAACTATGCTGACTCATTGCTACCATTGCATCATCGTTACAGTATTACAAAATTACAGCAGCTGTTCAGTTATTAAATAATCATTACCCTGACAAGGGCCGACTGCCAGCCCCACAAGTAGAAGAGGGATTTGCTGAGGAGTATGGGTCATTGAGCAGGGGGTTGGACTAGATGACCTCTAAGGTCCCTTCCAACTATTATTCTATCATTCTCAAAAGGTCTCCTGTTTGATCAGGGGGTTGGGCCAGATGACCTCCGAGCTCCCTTCCAGCTCTGTCATTCCATGATTCTATTTTGTTGTGATTCACGTTGCAGGGTGTGTTTGCCATCGCGCAATTCCTTGTTTGTTTTCGATGCTATGTTTGTGCCATCCAGAGTCACCCAGCTGGAGTGTGTCGGCCTTGGGGCTTTTGTTAATAAATAAAGAAAAATCAGGCGCACCAGAACCAAACTGGGTGAGTCCTTGGCTGGCTTCTAGCTGGGGGATTATAAAGATTTATTCTTCCTTTAAGGCTGTTCCGCTTCATACACAGAGTAAAAGTAGCAGAAATGTGTCAGTATTGCCGGGTTGCATCCAAAACCACAAGGGTATTTATTCTGGGGTGTTGTATCACAACCACAGCAAGTTCAAGACAGGTGGACTTCAACTCCCACAATCCCCCATACGGCATGCATAAGAGGGAGGGACTTCCACTCCCACAATTCCTCAGCCAGCATGCTTTAAGGGTGGACTTGCATTCCCAGAATCCCCCAGTCAGTATGCTGTAAGAGGGGAGGACTACCACTCCCTTAATCCCCCAGCCACCTGGCTTTGAGCGGGGAAGACTTCAACACCCATAATCCCCCAGCCAGCATGCTTTAAGGGTGGACTTCCATTCCCAGAATCCCCCAGTCAGCATGCTTTGAGAGGGGAGGACTTCCACTCCCATAATCCCCCAGCCAGCGTGCTTTAAGAGAGGTGGACTTCCACTCCCATAATCCCCCAGCCAGCGTGCTTTAAGAGAGGTGGACTTCCACTCCCATAATCCCCCAGCCAGCGTGCTTTAAGAGAGGTGGACTTCAACTCCCAGAATCCCCCAGCCAGCGTGCTTTAAGAGAGGTGGACTTCCACTCCCATAATCCCCCAGCCAGCGTGCTTTAAGAGGGATAGACTTCCACTCCCATAATCCCCCAGCCAGCGTGCTTTAAGAGGGATGGACTTCCACTCCCATAATCCCCCAGCCAGCGTGCTTTAAGAGGGATGGACTTCAACTCCCAGAATCCCCCAGTCAGCATGCTTTGAGAGAGGTGGACTTCCACTCCCATAATCCCCCAGCCAGCGTGCTTTAAGAGGGATGGACTTCAACTCCAGAATCCCCCAGCCAGCGTGCTTTAAGAGAGGTGGACTTCCACTCCCATAATCCCCCAGCCAGCGTGCTTTAAGAGGGATGGACTTCCACTCCCATAATCCCCCAGCCAGCGTGCTTTAAGAGGGATGGACTTCAACTCCGAGAATCCCCCAGTCAGCATGCTTTGAGAGGGGAGGACTACCACTCCCTTAATCCCCCAGCCACCTGGCTTTGAGAGGGGAGGATAGATGGATAGCAAAAGTCTTTTCATCCCTGTAGTCCAGCAGCTTCTTGTCTGCTGCCAGAATCCACCTCACTTTAGCAGCTGTCGCTTCCCGAACTCGATACCGTGACTCAGCTCTCCGTGGCTTCCATGGCCAAGCGGGCAAAGGCCGTGCCAAGATCCCGTGGCAGACCTGACCCGACCTCCCTCCTGTCCCGTTTGGGAAGCTGGCTCAATGCACAGTGAAAATCTGGAGAAATCCAAATTTCTCCCCCTTTCCAAAAGGTGAGGATCCTTACGATTTGCAAAGAGGAGGAAAAACCTGGAGTAAATCCGGAGTCCTAAGGGATCTTGGGTGGAGATTTGGGGTGAAGCAGGAGGAGGAATTGAGGGAGGGTGGTTTTGAACCCAGGTTTCAGTTTGAATGAAGCTGGGCGAAAGGGGAAATAAAAGGGCTAGAAAAACAGGTTATAGTCCTCCCACCCTCCTACGCAGCCAAAAGTTAATAGACAAACACGTCGGTGAGGAAATATAATCTCTTAATAGTGTTGGCAACTTTAAAGCAGGTGGACTTCAACTCCCAGAATCCCCCAACCAGCAAGAAGTCCATCCCTTTTAAAGCAGGCTGGCTGGGGGATTCTGGGAGTTGAAGTCCTTCCTCTCTTAAATTCACCAAGTTGGATAAATCCTGGTCTAGAAAATTTTAAACCCGTGAAGAAGTGGGAAATACTTGGGATCGATTTAGCTTCCTCCCACAGCTGTCGATTTCAAAGTTCTACAAAGCCCTTTGCTATTTTTGCTGCCATAATCTAGCGACCTGTACTCGTAAAAGGTTAAGAAGGGCTTAAAAGATCTCCAGGATTTAGGATGAAACCATTTTAGTGAGTAAATTGTGAGTGGAGATTAATTGTCCATACAATTTTGGAAACCTGGTTTGTTAACTCCGTTGAGATTCCTTGGAGACATGTTCTGGCAACTTTCTGAGGATATCGGTTAGGAATTTATCCTAGGTTAGGAGGATCTTCTTAGGATGCTCCTAAATCCAGCAGATTAAAAAGATTGTGGTTGGCAATATGAGCAGGGGGTTGGACTGGATGACCTCTGAGGTCCCTTCCAGCTCTATGCTTCTATTCTGTTCTATTTCTATCCTTGTATGTTCTGTTCTGTTCCCTATTCTATTTTCTATTTTATACAGTTCTGTTTTCTATTTTGTCCTGTTTTCTATTACGTTCTCTATTCTATTGTAATTTATTTTCTATTCGTTTTCTTTTCTTTTCTACTCTATATTCTATTCTACATTATTAAATTCTCTATTATTCTGTTCTATTCTAGACTATTCTCTATTCTCCAATTTTCAGTTACATTCTGTTCAGTTTTATTCACTTTTCTGTTCTGTTCTGTGTTCTATATTCTATATTTCTTTATTCTCTGTTCTATTCCATTCAATTCCATTCCATTTTCAATTCTGTTCTATTCTGTTTTATTCTACCACTTTTCTGTTCTGCTTTATATTCTATTTTATTTTTTCTACTCTCTTATCTATTCTCTTTGTACTCTATTCTGTTCCCTATTCTATTCTCTATTCAGTTCAATTATTTTTTCTATTGGGTTTTGTTCTCTTTTTCTCTTCTCTTCCTTCTCTTTGTTTTGGATCTCTTCGTACAAAACCGTGTCTAGGCACTACAAAAAGGGATTCCAAATTCACACAATACAGCATTTTCCCCCCAAGGAATAATGTTGAAAGCGAGATTTCTATCAGGTAATGATGATTTAATAGCTGACCAGCTGCTGTAATACTGTAATGCTAAACCGATGCAATGATGGCTATTTGACTGTTAGCACTTTAAGAGGCTGTATTAAAAGAGAGGCCCTGTTGAGGGTGTATCTCTCTCTCCGTGTGTGCTTCCGTGCTGTAGCTGCTGATTGTTTGACCTTTGCCTAGTATGTGTATGTATATTCTTTTGTAGAGATAAACCACTATTTATTATTACAAACCTCTGTGTGATGTATTTGCTCCTGGATAGTCTCACATAGTCACACTGTGCAACCTAACCTTATCAGTGTTTTAATTTTTCCTCTAGCCTGTCTTTTCCATAAAAAAAGAAAGCTCGTGATTTGCTCAATGCAAAGGCCTACCGTCCTAGCTACCCCTAGGTGAAAATGCAGAGTACATAAAGAGAGAATATATGTGGGGGATTTTGGCACGCCAGAAGTTGTTCCCTGTGATTCCCCCCCCAATTGTTTCTTAAGAGTTATAGTTCTGGATCTCCTGGTGGTCTCCCATCCATTAATTAACCCCATTCAATCCTGTATAAGTTTTTATTTAGGTGCTGCCCCCTGTTGAGCATTGCAGGAATTGAAGAAGAGATTGGACAACCATTGGTCTGAAACGATATAAAGGTTTCCTGCCTCAATACGACCAGAATTGAGTCCCAAATTTCCATTCCGTTAACTGAGTTTTGTCCCATTTTCTTCCTTGCTGCAGTCGTTAAGCGAATCACTGTACATGTTCAATTGGTCAAATTGTTGTTAAGTGAATCGGGCTTCCCTTTGGACTTGGCTTGTCGGAAGGTCGCCAAGGGGAACGCATGACCACAGGACGCTGCCACCGTCATAAACATGAATCAGTTGCCGAGTGTCTGAATTTAGATCACGTGACTATAGAAATGCTGCAGCGGTCGTTAGTTTGAAAAACGCTCCTAAGTACCTTATAACTCCGAATTGTTAGTAAATGAACTGTTGTAAATCGAGGACTCCCTACACTTTAAAAAAACAATAATAATCTTTAAGGCTTTTTCTTCTGGCAATTCTTTGGAGAAAAAATATTGCACAATAATTTTTTTTTTTAAAAATAATTCCAGCTTTGGATAATTGCAAGAGAAAAAGCTTGGGGGGGGGGGAGCCAATTTTTTCCCATCAGAAATCCAATTTTTTTTATTTTCAACTTCATTTTTTGAACCCTGAGGCTATTAATTAATAAC
Source organism: Pantherophis guttatus (assembly GCF_029531705.1). Next base: position 1,580,508 of record NW_026844094.1, on the reverse strand, counting down.
GGGCCTGCTTACTGTTTTTATAAATAGCTTTGTTCTTTTTTTTTTTTTCTGTTTTCCGGCCCTTCTGGAAAGGCCACACGCCCATGATCCCGTGCCAAGAAGAGAAACCGAAAGAGGAATGAGGGTAGAAAAATTCCAAATATCAGTATGTCTGTTGAAATAATGAGTGAAACATAAAAGGGACAGCAGGCTTGGCACAGCATATTAATCCATAAATCGGAATAGAGGTGGAAGGGACCTTGGAGGTCACCTAGTCCAACCCCCTGCTTGAGGAGACCCTTACAGAATAACAGAGTTGGAAGGGGCCTTGGAGGTCATCTAGCCCAACCCCTGCTCAAGCAGGAGACCTTTACAGAATCATGAAATAAGAGAGATGGAAGGGATCTGGGAGGTCATCTAGCCCAACCCTCCCCTTCCACAAGATAAAATGACTGTTAAGGGCGAGAGGTTTATTTCTGCAATTGAAGGGACAGGAGAAGGGCATGGGGAGGCGCATGGGCGGTGCACCAGTCACTCGGGCAACGCCCCGGCAATAATTCTTGGCATAATCCAGAGGGAAGCAGGAAAGGAGGCCCGTCTGGCGCCTTCGGGGCCCCGGCCCTCCTCCAAGCATCCCAGCTGGAATTGCAAGGCAGGTTTGGCAGGTCGAGGAGGAAACTTCCTCTTTCTAGGGCTGCCTTCCAAACCCAGATTGTGCAGGCTGTGTGTGCGTGTGTCAGTGTTTGCACCTTTTATTTTATCTTATTATTTATATTTTATTTTGTTATGATTTAATTTCATACGATTCTGTTCTTTTTTTTTAGACTACTATTTTATTTTTTTTATTTCATTTTATTTTTTATTTTATTCTAATTTTATTTTTTATTTTATTCTATTCAATATTTTATTTTTCTAATTTATTTTATATTTTATTATTTTATTCTATTTTATATTTTATTTTCATGTAATTTTATTCCATTTTTTTATTTTATTCTATTTTATTTTATTCTAATTTTATTTTTTATTTTATTCTATTCAATGTTATTTTTATTCTAATTTATTTTATATTTTATTTTATTCTATTTTATATTTTATTTTCATGTAATTTTATTCCATTTTTTATTTTATTCTATTCTAGTTTTATATTTTTTATTTTATTCTATTCAATATTTTATTTTTATTCTAATTTATTTTATATTTTATTTTATTCTATTTTATATTTTATTTTCATGTAATTTTGTTCCTTTTTTTATTTTATTCTATTCTAATTTTATATTTTTTATTTTATTCTATTCAATATTTTATTTTTACTCTAATTTATTTTTATTTATTTTATTTTTTTATTTGATTTATATGCCGCCCTTCTCCAGAGACTCAGGGCGGCTTACAATGCATTAAGCAATAGCCTTCATACTTTTGTATATTTATACAAAGTCAGTTTATTGCCCCCATAATCTGGGTCCTCATATTTTATATTTTATTTTCATGTAATTTTATTCCATTTTTTTATTTTATTCTATTCAATATTTTTATTCTAATTTATATTTTATTTTATTCTATTTTATATTTTATTTTAATGTAATTTTATTCTATTTTTTATTTTATTCTATTTTATTTTATTCTAATTTTATTTTATTTTTAATTTATTTTTATTTTATTCTATTTTATTTTTATTATATGAAAGGGAAATATTTAAGATGGAAAGGTAGCGCCCTGTTTAACGACTCTGTATTTTGAATTTTTTGTTTCCATGGGGCGGGAGGGGAAGAGATTTTTAGAGAATTCGTCAAGGGGGGAAAAAAATCCAGAATTTGCTTGGATGGCACCAAAGCGAATTCCTTCCCGCAAACCCAAAAACCGTAACCAGAAGCACCGTTAAAAAGAAGTGTCTGTGTTTTATTATAGGCAGTCCTTGACTTACAACCCCAAATTTGGGTTTTGGAGCCCCCAAATTTAGGTCGCTACGCAAGACGTTTGTCAGTCAGTTTTGCCCCATTTTAAAATTCCATCCCGCAGCCATGAACACCATGATCCGAAGCACAGTTCAAAAGAGGCGTTTTCTTCTTTTACAGGCAGTCCTCCACTTATGACAAGTGAGCCCCAAATTTAGCTTGCTAAACGAGACATTTGTTAAAATGAATTTTGCCCCATGTTAAAACATTCCTTTCCACAAAAACAAAAAGTACGATCAGAAGCACGGTTCAAGAGGCGTTTTCTTATTTTGCAAGTAGTTCTTTTACTTAAGGACTGTAATGGAGCTGTAGGTCTCTAAGCGAGACATTTGACTTTCGCCCCCGTTTCACAATGTTTCCCCTCCTGTTCGTTAAGTGACTCGCCAGCAGTGGTTCAAAGTTAGCAAATTCGCTCTGTGGCTTGGGTCCCGTTTTTACGACCGTCCTTGCCATGGTCATTAAGCGAATCTCAGCAGTCGTTATAAGTTAGGAACACGGTTGTTAAGCAAGTCTGGTTTCTGGATTCTTTGCTTGTTGGAAGGTGGTAAAAAGATGACTCGAGTCCGGGACGCTTCAACCGTCATAAATGTGAGTGGTGGCCAAGCCTCCAAGTTTTGACAGTCGTGTGAAAAACGGTCGTAAGCCCCTTTTTTTCAAAGCCATTCCAACTTTGAACGGTTACTAAATGAAGTGTTGTAAGTCGAGGACTACGGGAGGGGGGGGGGGAAATCTCTGCTAAACACACAACACATTCCAGCATGGAATCACAACTCCATCCACTGGCATTTCGGCAATACAACACACAACACAGCACAACTTCGAAATTGATAGGGAATTTCAGATTGGATTTTGAAATTAGCAGGGGAATAATTAACAACGGATTATCAATTGGAATGACAGGTAGACCTCGATTTACGGGCCCATTTCTGTCGCTAAGTGAGACATATTAAACTTGGCTCCATCTTATCACTTTTCCATTCATTAAGCAAATCAATCATTTTATGTGAGCAACAGTTAAGTGAATGTTGGCTTGTCAGGTCGTAAAAGGGGATCCCTGTCATGAATACAGGTTACTCCTCAACTTACAACAGTTCATTTAGAGATGGTCCAAAGTTACACTGAAAAAAGGGACTTTTTCATTTACAACCATCATAGCATCCCCATGATCAGAGCCTTAGCGATGGACTCACATTTATGACGGTCGCACTGTCCTGGGGTCATGTGATCTCCTTTCGTGACCTTCCAACGAGCAGTCAAGCCCAATTCACTTAACGTCTGGGTGACTTAATTCAAGTACTGTGATTCACTTAAAGGTGAGAAAACTCTTAAAACAGAGCAAACTCACTTAAAGACCTAAATTTGTGGTCGTCACAGTTGTTAAGTGAATCGGGCTTTTCCCATTCACTCTGCTGGATAGAAAGTTGCGAAAGGGGATCATATGAGCCCTGCAGGGACACCACAACCGTCGTAAAGACGAGTCAGTTGCCAAGCATCGGGACTTTGATCCGGAGCGCCTGGATCCTGCAAGTCATTTCCTAAGTGGTTTTTCCTCCATTTCATGACCTTTCTTGCCCAAGTTATTAAGTGAATCCCTGCAGTTAAACTAGCGCCATGGTTAAGCAAATCACCCTTCCTCATTGACTTGGCGGTCAGAAAGGTCGCTAAAAGGTGATCGGGCGACCCTAGGATGTGACGATCGTCATAAATACAATCAGTTGCCAAAGATCTGGATTTTGATCACCTGACCGTGGGGGAGGCCCTAGCGATCGTGTGAACAGTGGTCCTAAGTCACTTTTTTCACTTTCGTCATAATGTTGAACGGTCACTAAACAAGGACTGCCTGCACAATACTGTACATTAGAATATCCTGGAAGTATAAAGCTATGAATGGAAAGAATTGAAAATGTGATCAATTCTGGGAAAAGGGGGTTTGTCTGCAGGAAAGGCGAAGGAGAGATGGGTGATTAGAAAATATGAAGTATAAATAAAAATAAATCACATGAAAACTAAAATAAAATTAAAAAATGAAATGAAATAAAGGAATAGAATGGAATAAAAGTTTATGTAAAATAAAATCATTACATATTTAAAATAAATGAAATAAAATAAAATTGAATAAAATAAGATAAAAAAATAAAATTTAAAAAATAGAATAAAATAAAAAATAAAATGAAGGAATGCAATAAAAATTATGTAATAAAATAATTACATAAAATTTAAAATAAAAAGGAATTCAATAAAATTAAATTAAAAATGGAAGAATGGAAGAATAAAATGAAACAAAATTTAAAACAAAACAAAACAAAAAGAACGGAATAAAATGTAATGAAATAAAATGAAACAAAATTTAAAATAAAATGATATAAAATTTAAAATAAAACATAAAATGAAAAAAATGGAACGGAATAAAATGGAATGCAATGGAATAAAATAAAAAATAAACTGGAATGGTGCGAAACAAAATAAAAAATAAAGCAAAACAGAATGGAATATAACAAAATAAAATAGTAAAAAATGAAGAACACGCGCATTTGAAATTGTGGGCAATTTATTTGCACAAAAAGAGTTCATTTTTTCCTAACCCTTCTCATCCGTCCCAATCTTCCTCACCCTCCCTTATAAAGACTATTTACAAGACCTTAAAAGCACATTATTATCCCTCCGTCGGCATGTGGAGCTGTGCAAAACGGGTCAGAGCAGCCTGACAAATGGCAGAGGACTACACAAACCATATGCACACGAGGCCAGGATTTGGGCCGTGCCTGGGGAATGTTTTTACACAGGAAGCGAGCCAGCGAGGCTTCCTTAGGATCCACAAATAGTCAGTAGACTCAGCTGCAGAGATTTCACCCGGCTCTCCGGCATCCCCCCAAAAAACCAGCATTGCTGGCTTAAGTAAACTGAGGTAGCGGGGGTTTTTTTTCTGCGTCTGATGCAGACATCAAATGCAAAAAGCGGAAAAATGGAAGCTTACACAGTATTACTCTTCCTGAAAAAATTCCTGCACCTGCACCGGCTAAAAAGGATTTTCAATAGTGACATGGGTGCCCAGTTTGAGCATGTAACGCTAAGCCATTATTTAAAACTTCCAAGAGCGGGCAGGAGACAAAGACCTGGGTGTGGTTTCTCTGAAACCAGAGGTCGAGGTCAGTTTCTCCTTTGTTGTAAGAGAATAATCTCGGTTTAAGGTAAACTTGGATGGGTGCGGCCATTTCAAGCCAAGTTGGTTTAACCAGTTTGTGACAAACTAGGATTAACTTGCATGTGGATCCTGTATTAGGAGCTTAACCCCAATCGGAGTTTATCTGAATTGCAGTTAGAGACCTCTGTTTTAGTATTACACAAAAACTGGACAAATACCACCACCACCCCACCAAAAAAAAGAGCAAGACTTCCAAGCTAACATCCAGGTTTATGCCTCCGATGTCGGCTTATGCCAAGGCTTCCTTTAAAATCATTGAATTACTGCTGGAGTTTTTTTTCCTTTTTCCTAAATTGCCCTTTTGGATCCTGAACAAGGAAGCTGAACCATGGTCAGAGCTTGTCTGAATGGCGGCGCTAAGCGATGATTGTGTAGTTCAACAACGCAATACACAAGAGGTGAGGCCGGCTATGGAAAAAACGAGTGCGGCCAATACGGACGAAGGCCTCTTAGCTTCATGGGACTCCATTATATATATATATATATAAATACACTCAGATGAAGATATATATGTCTGTGTGTGCATATATATATACACACTATATATAGTGTCAGATGAAGCTATATATATAGATATATAAACATATATAATCTTCATCTGAATATACATACATATATATGTTATATATATATATATATATATATATATATATGTGTGTGTGTGTGTTGTGTGTGTATATATATATATATATATATATATATATATATATATATATATGTATATACTTCTTACTTTTCGTAAGTTTTATGTGTGTTTTTCTTTTAGCCAGGTTTCTTCTACGTAACCAAGAGGAGTCTTGGTTACGTAGAAGAAACCTGGCTAAAAGAAAAACATTATTTATATATATATATATATATATATATATATATATATATATATATATATATATGAAACAAATATATATGAAAAGAAATATATAAAGTTATATATATATAACTTAATCTGACAGTATTTATTTCTTCATCTCTCTCTCTCCCCCTCCCTTCCTCTCTCTCCCCCCCCCTCTCTCTCTGTCTCTCTCTCTCTGTATGTGTGTGTATAGGCCCTCTCTACTTTCCCACCCGTGCTCTTGAAACACGGGAAAAACAATCCAGGATTCGTCTCTAGAGTGCTACCCTGTCCTACCTGCGACGACAATCCTGTGGTCTCCGTCGGGTCGCACAGGACGGATCCAACCCCCCTCACCTCAATCCCCCCAAAAAAGTGTCCGTTTCAGAAACCCCCCCGGTCCCCTTCAAAGCTTCTTCAAACGGCTGTAGTGTTCACGTTTGCTCTTCTCGCCGCCCAGGTCCGGCTCCGGGTGCGAAAGGTGCGCAGGTCCTCCTTGAAGTCCTTGTGGTGCATGGGGCGGTAGCTCTGGGGCTCGCAGTAGCTCTGGATGGGAAGGAGAGAGAGAGAGAGAGAAAGATTTCAAAACCGGCTTCTGGAGAAACGCTAAACTGGCATTGGGGATCACCCCACCTGCCAATGGCTGATCTCACAGCTACGGCAAAGACATTTCATGACCCAGCTAGGAAACGTCATCAGTAGCAGAAGGGAGTGGGGTTTGTGGAGAGGAGGAGAAAACAACTGTGGGGTCCTTGGTGCTCTCTGAACTGGGGGATTTTCTTGCAGATGTCTTGTGACCCAACTAGGGAACGGCATCAGTGCTGGAAGGGAATGGGGTTTGTGGGGAGGAGGAGAAGAAGGGTCTCCTGCATGAGTAGGGGGCTGGACTAGAAGACCTCCAAGGTACCATCCTACTCTGTTATCTGGAGGAGGAGAGAAAGGTCCCTTTCTTGAGCAGGGGTTGGACTAGAAGACCTCCAGTGGTCCCTTCCAAGTCTGTGATTCCCTTCTGTCCTTCTGAATTGGTATTGGCTCACCTGGCACTCCCACTCACCCTTGTCCAACCAGTGCCAAATTTCGCCTTTCACTGGTTTTCCCCAACCTCAAATGGCCGACTCAGGGATGGTGCAAAGGCCCTGTGTGTGTGTGTGTGTGTGTGTGTGTGTGTGTGTGTGTGTGTGTGTGTGACATTTACCTTGCATTTGAAGAAGAAGTCCTTGTAGCCCCCTTTGAGGATGTAGAGCTCTGGGTAGTGCAGGGTGGGATACTGGTTGCCCAGCCGGTCCCTTTCTCTGACAAATCGGCACCTGGGAGAGGAGGAAGAGGAAGAAGAAAAAGAGAAGAGGAGGTAAAAGAAGTAGAGGAGGAAGAGATGAGAAGGAAAAAGATGACAAAAAGGAAGAGGGAGGAGGAATAGGAGGAAGGAGGCACAGAAGGAAGAAGAAGAAGAGGAGGAAGGGAATAGAAGAGGAAAAGTGGAGGAAGAAGAGGAAGAGGAGGAAAAGGAGGAAGGAGCAAGAGGAAGAATTTGGAGGAAGAGGGGGGGAATAGGAAGATAAGAACAGGAGGGAGGCAAGGAGGAAGAGGGAGGAAGAAGATGATGAGAAGAGGGTTCAGTCACTAAACAAACTGTTGTATTTACTAAATGTGTACAACACTCATCTCCCAATTAATCAACAGCATAAAAACCAAGAGGAAAAAAGAAAAAGAAAAACGTGAAAATTAACCCCCCCAAAACAGGGAGTTCCTTGGTGCTCTATGGAGCTCAGTCGCTTCCTTGCAGACGTCTCATCACCATACTAGTTAACGGCATCAGGGCAGATTGCAAAATTGAGTCGAGGAGGAATGGGAGCGGGAGAGAACAGACTAAATTAAAAAAGCAGGAGCCAAATGATGACAGACCCATCCTCTCCCTCGGCTCATCCGAATCCCCAAACCAGCAACTCCGTAAGGCTGGGGAGCATGGTTTTCAGGATACTTACATCCGGGGGGCCCGCTCAGAGGAGAACTCGCAGTGGAAGACAACAATGATGCGTTTGTTTCCAGAGGACACCATGGGTTTTTTCAGCAGAAAGTCTTCCACGTCTTGCTCCATTGGAAGATTGATGGCGCCCTGGAGAGGACAACGAGTAAACCACGAGTAAACCTCGAGTAGAGTTACCTCAAGCAGAGAAGTCTCCAGGTTTTGCTTCAAAACTACACAACGCTCAGAGCAAGAGATCCCGGCAACATTGGCTATGCGTTCAATTGTGATGCCGTCCATCTCTCCCACAATTTATCAAACGAATTTCAAATTTCAAATATTAAAAATTACACAGCTGAAAATAGGATTGTAGGTGGTCCTCGACTTACGACGCCAACGGAGGCCGACATTTCTGTTGCTGAGCGAGACAGTGGAGCGAGTTTGGCCCCATTTTACGACCTTGCAACCAGTGAATCCCTACAGTTGTTCAGTTAGCAGCACGGTCATTAAGTGAATCTGGCTTCCCTATTGAATTTACTGGTCAGAAGGTCGCAAAAGGGGATTGTGGGACCCCAGGATGCTTGCAAGACCATCATAAACACGGGTCAAGCTGCCAATTGATCGCCTGACTGTGGGGATGCTGCAACGGTCGTTAAGTCGATCTGGCTTTTCACAACAAAGGTGGCATGCAAAGTCGTAAAATGGGACAAAACCCACTTATCGCAAATCAGAAGAATCACACTTGAGCTGGAAGGGACCTCGGAGATCATCTAGCCCAACCCCATGTTCGAGCAGCAGACCCTTACAGAATCATAGGACAGTTGGAAGGTACCTTGAAGGTCAAATAGTCCAACCCCATGCTCCAGCAGACACTTAAAGAGAGTTGGAAGGGACCTCGGAGGTCATCCAGTCCAACCCCATGCTTGAGCAGGAGACCCTCTACTACTTCAGGCACATGGCTCTTCTCCAGCCTTTCCCCAAAAAATCTCCAACTCCTGGCGGCAAGCCCTTCCACCGGTCTTCCTTGAACCGTCTTGCTCAGCAACCTAAATTTGGACCTTTGGCGTGGATGTAAGTTGAGGACTTGCCTGGATTACTAGGTCCAATGACTTCGTTCGGGCAAAGTAACCGAGTGAGACAGTCAACTCCCATTTTTCTGTGCAATGGGCAGATCAGAGCATCTCCACTTCTGCTCTCTTGGGACAACGTAACTTCTAAGGATCCGGCACCAGTTTCGTCACAGCGACAGCTGGATCACAGCTGGCCGTGTGGAACACTCCTCCCCTCCCCTCTTGTAACAGAGGCTGATCCTCGATGAGAGTCCTTCCCCCCCCCCCCATACCTTGATGTGACCCCCGTCGTACTCGTAGGGGAACCTGCAATCAATGATCACGCACTGCGTGATGAAGACGGAGAAGTTGCCGTTCAGGATAGCGACAATCTGAGAAAAAAGGAAAGAAGAAAAAGGACTAAATAAATAAATAAATGAATAAAAAGGATGAGAATTAAGTTTGGGCACTTTGACAAATAAATTAAACTCAAGCAGGAGACCCTGACAGAGTTACAGAACAAGAATTGGAAGGGGCCTTGGAGTCCAACTTCTACTTCAACCCTCTCTCTGCTCAAGCAGAAAACCCTTACAGAATCACATAATGACAAAGTTGGAAAGGGACCCTTGGAGGTCATCCAGTCCAACCCCCTGCTTGAGCAGGAGATTCTAGACCATTCCAGAGAGGTATGCTGTCCAGTGTCTTCTTGAAACCACCCAGAAGTTCTGGTGGCAAGCTGTTCCACGGGTTTATTGTTCTTACTGTCAGAAAAATTCTACTTATTTCTAAGTTGAATCTCTCCTTGATCAATTTCCTTGTCTGGCCTTTGGGTGCTTTGGAAAATGGATTGTCCCCCTCTTCTTTGAATGACAGCCCCTCAAATATCGGAACACTCCTATCATGCAATTAATTTAAGAAATTCAAGTAATTAGGGAAAATGAATGCAGATGGATCTGGGAAATGTCCGCTTTTTTTAAATGTCTCAGAAAATTTTCCATTCCCGTCAGAAAAAACAGATTTCTCAACTCCCGAGGGAGGTCACGTACCATTTCTGGGTTGATGTACTTCAAGTCCTGATGTTTGCCATCAACAGTGTGGAAGAGGTAACCCTGCAGAGACAACAAAAAATTGTTGCTTGGAGACACACACACAGCCCACCTGGTGCAGCTTGCAAAGAGAAGCCAGTTATTAACTTGGAGAAGTCGAGAGGTTAGGGAGGAATTGGAGGAATTACCTTTGAAAAGTCTCCAATGAGGTCTCTCTGGTCCCGATCCAATACGTTGCCTATCTCCAAAGAGGAAGAGCAGGAGGGACTCTACCACAGAAGGAAAAATAAGAATATAATTAATATAATATAAATAATATAATAAATATAATATAATATAATATAATATAATATAACATAACATGATACAATATAATATAATATAATATATAATATTATAATAATAATAGTCTGGATAATGGATGTGGCAGTGCCTGGAGACAGCAGAATAGAAGAGAAAGAACTGGAGAAGAGAACAAAAACTGAGACAGTGAAGATCTTGTGGGACTTGAATACGGACGGATCATCATTTTGGAACACAACACGCCAGATATCACAGTTGTCAAAAACCGAAGCATACAGTTTATTGATAAGGCGGTACCCGAGACGCCAGAGTCGAAGAAAAAGAACTGGAAAAAATCTCGAAATATTGTAACCTGGCCATCGAAACTACGTGATTATGGATGAAACATGTAACCGTGATACCCACTGTCATCGGGGCACTTGGTACCATGTCCAAGAATTTTATAAGATACATCAGCAAATTGCAGCTTCCTGCAATAACAGCAGCGGAACTGCAAAAAACTGCGCTACTTGGAACATCGTACATCTTAAGAAGGTACTTGGTTGATACCTGGGACGCTGGCAGCAATCCCTATCAACCATTAGCACCAGTCAATGTTATTTGTGATGCATTTTTTAATGTTCAGTTGACTGAGTTTCATGTTTAATAAATAAAGTAAATCATCATCATCATCATCATCATCTGGACAGTGGATGTGGCAGTGCCTGGAGACAGCAGAATAGAAGAGAAAGAACTGGAGAAGAGAACAAAATGCAAAGACCTACAAATAGAAACAGAACGACTGTGGCAAAGGCAAGCAAGGGTAGTACTGATAGTCATAGGGGCCTTGGGTGCAATCCCAAAAGAACTGGAGCACCACTTGAACACCATAGGCATTGACAAATTTGCCATCAGTCAATTGCAGAAGGCAGCTTTACTTGGAACTGCTTCCATCCTGCGACAATCTCTGCAACACTGTCAAACATCCAGATTTGCTTATCCCAGGTCTTTGGTAAGGACTTGATAGACAAGGCAAAAATGGCAAACCCAATCTGAACATCTGGCTGACTGTGCAATGATTAATAATAATATGGCTGAAAGCAGAGATCATTTTTAATTACATTTTTATTATTAAATATAACTGTTTTGGAGTGTTATCCACTTGTCTTGAAAAGTAGCAAGGGGAAAAAATAAAAAATAAACTCAAACTGGTTTGGACTCTCCCTCTGGAAGAAGCTAACCGAGAACTCCATCAAGCATCCCTTAGAGAGCTATCTTGGCCATTTGTGATCTCCAAAATGTCTTTATGAATTATATCCGCCTTTTCTACAGCCAGAAGAAGAAAAATCTGCTCCGGATAAAGGATGTTAATATGAGCCAGGAAGGAAGGATGAAGAAAAGACCGTAAGGAAAGAGGTTTTAAGTCTGTCTTGAGCAGGGAATGAAGGACAGAAGGGACCTTGGGTGAGGCTACTTCTATGGCTGTCCGTCTATCCATTTACATCAACTATCTATACCTATCTCTATATCTCTACCTCTATATTCATCCATCCATCCATCCATCCATCCATCCATCCATCCATCCATCTCTATCTATCTATCTATCTATCTATCTATCTATCTATCTATCTATCTATCTATCTCTATATCTCTACTATCTACCTCTATATCCATCCATCCTATCTTTCTATCTTCCTAACTATCCACCTACCTATCTAGTAGGTAGGTTAACTATCTAGGGACCTTAGGGGTCTTCTAGTCCATCCTTTTAGTCAGGCAATAGACCCTTACAGGATCATAGAATAAAAGACTTGGAAGGGACCTTGGAGGTCTAATACAACCCCCTGCTCGAGCAGGAGGTCCTGACAAAAATACAGATTTGAAAGGGACCTTGGAGGTCTTCTAATCCAACCCCTTCCTCAAGCAGGAGACCCTATGGCCTATAGCATTTCCGACAAATGGTTGTCAAATTTCTTCTTAAAATCCTTCTAAAAGGCTTTTAACCTTTTAAACTTCTAAAAACAAGCCATTCCACCAATTGATTGTTCTCATTGTCAGTTCTAGGTTGCTTCTCTCTTCGATTAATTTCCATCTGTTGCTTCTTCTCCTGCCTTCGGTTCTTTGGAGAATAGCTTGGACCCCCCCCTCTTCTTTGGGTCAGCTTCCCAAATATTGTAAGAAGCTATCATGTCTCCCCTAATCCTTCTCTATCATGAAACCAGACATCCCCAATTCCTGCAACCATCCTTTTTATGTTTTCACACCCCCCCAAGCCAGTGGTGAAATTCAGTCAGTTCTATCCGGCTCAGGTGAACTGGTAATGCCAGCACCGGGCGGCTCCGCCCACACGCCCAGGCATCATCACGTCCCGTTTTGACCCTCTGTGCATGTGCAGAAGGCTCTATGCATATGTGGAGGCGGCGCACACAAGTGTAGCGAGCATGCACACTCAAATTTGCAAACTGGTGCGAAGGTAAGTGGATTTCACCCCGCCCTAAGCCGCCTACTCATCTGTTGCTCTTCTCTGGCTGATGCCCCCCAAAATGGACGTTCTTACAAAGGCTTCTAAGATACAACAAAGCGGCAGCTTTGCAAGAGTGACCATCCCTGCATCCAGCCCTCCAGTTAATCACGGCCTTTTTTCCATTGGCTACCAACCATGGCTTCTGCATCTTCCATGTGGGTGTTTCTCCTCCGTTTGCCGAAAGCCGGGACGCTTTCTTCGACGGTCTTCTCAGTTCTTTTCACCGCGGCCGTCTTAGCCAGGTTGCGAGTTGTGTTGCTCAGTTTGTTCTGCTGGCTCTGGGTGGAAGCCAAAGCAGGGCAGAGGGGGAGTGAGGGGAGGAGAAGGAGGGGAGGTATTACAGGTGAGCATAAAGGATCCTGTTGGCCCTTTTATGCCCTGTAAGGGATGATGGACACTATCCCAAGACAAGCAATGACCTCAAAATTCAAAAGTGGAAGGAGGTGGAGGGGGGGGGGAGAAGGAACAGGCAGAGCCCACCTTTTGCAAATACTCAGGATCTCAGTCCCCAAGATGAGACAGTTGTAGATATCAACATGCATACACACCAAAAAAGTCAAAGGGGAGATTTAATTGTGGATATTTAAACACACACACACACAGGGAAAGACTTAATTGTGAATATCTAAATACACACACAAAAAGAGAAGATTTAATTGTGGATAGCAACTCACACACACACACAAAGGGGGAAATTTAAACGGGCTGACAAAGCTTGAACCCTGCAAAGGAACACAAGGACACCCCACACACTGTGCCTGACAAAAAACTGGGGTCTTCCCTTCAAAGCTCTGTCCGTGATTTGAGTAGCAATGTCTCTTCTATTTGCATTAAAGCCTCCTCTTAACTGCCACAGGCAAAGGAAAAGTGAGCAGAAAAAGAGAGCTGGAAGGGACCTCGGAGGTTGTCTAGTCCAACCCCCAGCTCGAGCAGGAGATCATTATGAAATGAGAGATGGAAGGGTCCTTAGAGGTCATCTAATCCATACTCCTGGTCGAGCAGGAGACCCTTACAAAATCATAGAATAACAAGGCTGGAAGGGACCGGGGAGGTCTTCTAGTCCAACCCTCTGCTTGAACACGAGATCATTATGGAATGACAGAATAACAGGGCAGGATGGGACCTTAGAAGTCATGTAGTCCAACCCTCTGCTCCAGGGGGAGAAGGTTACAGAATCAGTCAAAAGGGACCTTGGAAGCCATCCAGTCCAATCCCCTGCTCAACCAGCACAACCTTAACGGAAATACCCTAAAATCTGGAGGGAGGGAAAAAGGAGGGGGGGGGTTTGCTTTAAAGCAAGCTTCAAAATCCAACTTTCAAGCTTCAAAATCCCAAACTTACCTGCAGGTCCTCGCTCTTAGCGACCACCAGAGGAGCGGTCCAAAGGCACGACATGTCAGAAGCTGACTCATCATCCCTCTGGAGACAAAGGGGGGGGGGGGAAACACACCAGGAATTATAAAAATACATATTATGAAGCTCCCTGGTTGTTCTTTTTCTTGCTGGCAATCGTGAAGATTTCCAGGTTGGTTAAAAAAAAAAATAATAATAATCCCAGAAATGGCTTTTGGATTGCAGTTCTATACTGGTAGTCCTTGACTTACAACCACCATTGAGCCCAAAATTTAGGTTGCTACGGGAGACGGTTGTCGAGTTTTGCCCCATTTCACTAGCTTTCTTGCCACCGTCATTAAGTGAATCCCTGCGGTTGGAAACATGGTGGTTGAGCTTCCAGGCGCCTGAACAGACATGATCTGATGATGCCACCGTCGTGTGAAAAAGGGTCCTATGTCCCTTTTTTTTTCAGTGCATTTTGAACGGTCACTAAATGAACCATTGTAATTTGAGGAATTCCTATTTGCAAAACGGATCAATTTTTATCCACTGGCGAAGACGTTCAAGTTGTGACAAACTCAATTAACAATGCAGGTAGTCTTCGACTTACGACCACAATTGAGCCCAACATTTCTGTGGCTAAGTGAAACATTTGTCAAGAGAGTTTTGCCCCATTTTACATGAATCGCTGCACTTGTTAGCTTGTTAGGTGAATTGGACTTTGCTGGCCGGAAGGTTGCAAAAGGGGATGGCCTAACCCCCTGGGGTTATGACACTGCGACCGTCGTAAATAGGAGACGGTTGCCAGAGGTCTGAATTTGGATCACGTGTCTATGCGATGGTTGTTAGGTGTGAAAAATGAGTGATCCGTCCCTTTTTTTCAGTGCCATTGTAACATCGGTCACTAAAGGAACTGTATTTATTACATGTAGAAGAGTGAAGAAGAGGAAGGAAGAAAAGAGGAGGAGTAGGAGTGAGGAGGATAAAGATGTGGATTTGGTACCACATCAAGAGGAGGAAGAGTATTTGGTCAGTAAACAAACTGTTGTAAATCGGGGACCGCCTGTATTTATTAAATATATACAGCACTCATCTCACAATTAACCAACAGCATAA
Source organism: Pantherophis guttatus (assembly GCF_029531705.1). The sequence goes on along the minus strand of NW_026844094.1, from coordinate 1,565,231 downwards.
AAACAAGGAGAAACTGACATGAAAAACGTGAAAATTAACAAAAAACTTGGGTTCCTTGGTGCTCCCTGGAGTTTGGTTGTTTAGATGTCTCAACACCAAACTAGGTAACGACATCAGGACAGATTGGGAAATTGAGCCTAGGAGGAACGGGAGCGGGAGAGAAGGGTCCGAATTAAGACGGCGAAGACGTTCAGGTTGCGAAAAACTTACATTTTGGGGAACAATATATCAATAACAAATATTTGTCTTTTGGGGGGGAAGGAGCAGCATTGCAAGATAAAGAGCCAAACTGTTTTCCCATTGCAAGAATTCCAGGGGGAAAGACAGAAACTTTTTGTCAAAAGCAACCTCACAGCTATGACAAAGGTTTTTTTTAAGTGTCCGGAATTTTGTTCTGGAATTTGGCTCTTGTTATTTTTAAAAACAAACATTATCTTTGCGAATTATTTTGAACTCTCCCTTGGGAAGAAGCTAGCCGTATTGTAATTACCAAGAACTAAACCAGCATGACACTTACAGTGCTATCTGGGCCAGCCATCATCTCTAAGAAGCCATCATCATTTTCCGTTACTGTGATTTCTTGGGATAGAAGGCGTGGGAATGCAGGGATCTCCGTTCTGGTATTGTTTCCAATATTTTGATCGCTGGAGAACTAAAGCAAAGGATATTTTATTGGAAAAATAGCCACATTTTTATTGTTTATACACATTTAATTGAGATTAAGACTCCAGAAATAAAGACATTACAGATGGAGAGACATTGGTCCCAATTCCTGTTTTTCAGTCCCACTGTAACTTCAAACAGTCACTAAACAAAAGGTTGTAAATTGAGAACAACCCGTGATTACATATCTCCACTACGCACTACTAGCTGAAGCATCCCTTCTTTCTGGGACAGCCAGCCAGAGATTTTCTCAATAAATACCGTAAGTACTGTATTCGAGTCCTGCCTTGCTTCCGAAGGATCTTTTTCATCGTCTAAAGAAGAAAGGTGCAGAGAACCACGAGAGGCAGGGCGGATTGGTTTCTTGAACTCAAAGTGCTCCTTATGAGAAAAAAAAAGGGGACAAAGCACCATTTTTTTAAAAAAATGATAAACTTGTGTGGAACAGACAAGGATTTTTTCTTATTTATTTCCATTGATCTGGATGGCAAAATAAAATACAGTTCAAGTTAGGTAAGATAAATGGTTTTGTGAGTGCCACGAAAGACATTTGACAGACTTGAACATTGGGCCCTAATGAAACTCAAGGGTGGAAAAGAAAGTAAGGAATGGAATGGAATAGAGAGTAGAGAATGGAATGGAATGGAATAGAATATTGGAATATAGGATAGGATAGGATAGGATAGCTTTATTGTCACTTTGAATGTACACTAATTGGCATACATTAAAAATGAAGAGTCTCTTAAAGAGTCTTAAAGAGTCACCACCTCCAATTTTGCACTACATAAACATGACAAGATAGATACATAAATAAATAAATACAAAATTATGTATATACCAACATATATTGTATGACACAGAGAAACAGTTAGGATGTACAAGGTTCTACATTTAGGCAAGAAAAGCCAAATGTGCAGGGATGGGATAGGTGGTACCTGGCTCAAAAGGGGGAACTGGGAGAGGGATTTTGGAGTCCTAGTGGATAATCACTTAAATAGGAGCTAGCTGCGTGCTGCAGCTGCCAAAAAAACCAATACAGTTCTAGGCTGCATAAAGAGGGACAGAATCAAGATCATGTGAATTATTAGTAACACTTTATAAGGCCTTGGTAAGGCCACACCTGGAATATTATATCTAGTTTGGTCACTATGATATAAAAGATGTTGAGACACAAGAAAGAATGCAGAGAAGAGCAGCAAAGATGATTAGAGGGCTAGAGTCTAAAACATGAAGAACACTGGAATTGGGCATGTCTAGATTAAAGAAAAGAAGGGCTAGGAGTGACATGATTAGCAGTGTTCCAATATTTAAGGGGCTGCCCCAAAGAAGAAGGGGTCACCCTATTCTCCAAAACAACAGAAGGCAGGAGAAGCAGCAATGGATGGAAACTAATTGAGGAGAGAAGCAACCTAGAAATAAAGAGAAATTTCCTGACAGTGAGAACATTGAATCAGTGGAACAATTTGCTTCCAGACATTGTGGGTGCGTCATCATTGGAGGCTTTTAAGAAGAGACTGGACAACTATTTCTCTGAAATGGTATAGGGTTTCCTGCCTGAGCAGAGGGTTGGACTAGAAGACCTCTAAGATCCCCTCCAACTCTTTTATTCTGTACTCAAAACGGTTCTGAACTGTAAGTCCAATCTGCCAAATTTTAACAGCAAAACTGGCCAGGTTTCAGCAATACTTTTCACTGTGAGGAAAGATCTCTGCCTTTTTTGTCACCGAGACAAAAATCAGACATTAAAAGCCTTGGGGGCCAATCATATATCAGAACACCTGGTGCTAAATTTGTGGCTCTCTTTCTCCATCGGAATCTCTCTGGAAAACCAAACTCACGTTCTCTTTGTTTTCTTCGGGAGTGAGGGCTTGGAAAACGTCACAATCCAGGTTCGGCGAGTGGTTCCTCTTCAGCGCAGGGCTGCAACCCAGAAGACCGTGCTAAAAATAATAATTTTTAAATATTGAGAAAAACAATTCCAGAGCCAGACAGGGGAAGCATAGTTTTTATCACACACACACACAAAACCAGGGAGAAAACACAAATTAAATTGAATGCATTGTGTATGATGTGTAGAAGAACGCATGTAATCCTGACTTGAAGCAACAGAGGTGGGATTTAAAACCGATCAGAGACATTAATGTTTGAAATTAAAAACAAAAAAAAGCAATATATTGCATGTCTAAAATGGTGCAGGGTCTTCAGCCTTAGCAGGGGGTTGGACTAGAAGACCTCCAAGACCCCTTTCATATGTTATTCGGAGAAGAGGCTCCTGCCTGAGCAGGAGGTTGGACTACATGCTCTCCAGGGTCCCTTTCAACTTTGCTATTCTGAACCAACTCAAATTTTTCAGGAACTCTCCCTGCCCCCTACTATGCAAAAACCCCTTTTGTGCTCAAATTTCAACCATTCTAGACCCTTTAAGAGGCAGATAAAGGGATTTTTCTAATCCTTATCTACAATACCTGTAATCTCACGGAAGTCTGAGCAATTCAAAATGAGATTTAGAAAAGAGAGAAGTAGTACTGACACAAGAGACCATGGTTCCTCAGCTGAACTTACCGGGAGGGAATATATTCTTCTCATGGGCAGGCGAAAGCTGCAAAAGAGAACGACACGGACCTTGAAATAAAGCTAAATTTCCAACATCAAAGCCAAACTGCATTGACAACAAAAAAGGGTTAACAATTCTAATTTTTCAGGGCCTAATCCAATCAGCAAAACACCTGACCCACAGTATTTGTCATGATAAATATGCAAAGCACTTCCTGTTCCAGGCTGATAACAGCTCATTTGTAAAGCCTTATCCTAACTCGTCTCCCACCACCCACCCAATTTTGCTGAAGGCTTCCTTGTGTATAATAAACCCTTCAGCAAATGTGTTATTCTATTATTTGGAGGAAGAGGAGAAAGGTTTCTTGCCTAAGCAGGGGGTTGGACCAGATGACCTCCAAGGTTCCTTCCACCTCAACGGAATAACAGAGGTTATTAATTAATAACTCATCCCCTTTATTACGGGGAAAGAGTAGGAGGAGGAAAGTTTAGCAGGGCCTTGGTATATCAGTAATAGCAGAATTCCTTTTAAGAAACTCATTCCACAGCTCTGAAGAATTGGATCTCTGAGATACTCTGACTGGCTCACAGCTTTGTATTCGAAGCAGATTTTCTGCTTAACAAAGGCTCCTCAGCCTGCCTCTTTCCTGCTGACCCTAGGTAGTTTTAAGCTAACACACCACATTAGCATCTTTATCACCTACTTTTCTTCAAGGTCATTCATGCCAAGCAGGACAGGGGAATCCATGCAGCAGCCTGCAGGAGATTAAAAAAAAATTTATCTTGCTTGCATATTACATATTGAGGAAAGCAGAATAAATTAACAGCACAGTTTATATGTCCCTTGCATATTACAACTATTTGATGAAAGCAGAATACATTCACAGAACCAGTTAGGTATGCCAGATTAGAAAATCCTAAAGCCTTTTTTTAAAAAAAATTTAAAAGACTACTATTTGAGTATATGGTGCTAGGGAAGAAGATACCTTCCTCCACTACATTTTAGCTGAGGAACACAACATGGCTTCCTTCTAAGATCAAATTTGATGGTGAGGTTTGAGCTCCATTCATAATTCTAGTTAATTCAGTTAAAACTCCTAAATAGAAATGATCCTTGGCTCACGTTTGTTGAGAAAGGTACAGAGAGCATTACAGGGGAATCTATCCAATCAGGATAAGACTAGGCTCAGAGATTTCAAGCACCATCATCCACAGCCATCTTTTGAAGCAGGAAGAAAGGCTGGAAAACACGCTCTCGCTCTCTTTGTGGCCTCGGCAAGCAGACGCAAACCTGAATCGGTAGAATCAGAAGACGACGTCCTCTTCATATTGGCGTTCTTGACTTCCAACGTCTCCACAGAGGATTCAGTTGAGCTGCAAAGATTCAAAGATGGGACTGTGATCTCTTGCTTTGTAATAAATAGAATTAAATGGAGCTTTTGTGTGTGTGTGTGTGTGTGTGTGTGTGTGTGTGTGTGTGTGTTTAGGGGAAAACAATCCTGCACAATCGAACAGGGAACACCCTCCTCCCCCCACAAAGCTACAAACCCATTTGTGCACAGAGGCCAAGAACGGGTTTGCAACCTTGGATTGCAAAGGATCGGAAATAAGACATTTTGGTCTAGGGATTGTGGCACCAGGCTGCAAAGCAGGAGACGTGTGTGTATATGTGTACACACACACATATATATAATTTATATACACACACAAATATGCATATACTCGGACATATCCATACACACATACATATATATGCATATACACTTCATCTACATATACACTCATGTATTCACAAACAAACACACATCCACAATCTACACACCCACCTATGCACACATTTATCCATAAACATAACACACATTCATCATCACAAATACACACAGAGATACTTATATCCACACAGACATATGTCAAACATACACACACCTCATAGACACACACACACACACATACATAACATGCACATATACACAAACGTGTACATAGTATAAATAATACGAAACGCCGTTCCCTTCGTCTTCTTCCCTCCGCAACAACAATCCTGTGAGGTGGGCTGGGCTGAGGGTGGGGGGATATATCAGCCTTTCATCCGCCACAACCAAACCTGGCGTACACGCTTCGGGCCTTTTCGAAGGCCGGCGAAACCAGCCCAGCGTGGGGCTCGACTAGATGACCTCGACGTTCCCTCGCCATTCCGCAGTAGGGCAATGTGGAGTGAGTTCAGGGGGAAAATGTAGCTATCGGGCCTCGTAGGACTACATATCCCAGTCCCGCCGGCGGCTAAGGATGAGGGGAACGCGAATCCCCCCCCCCCCACACACACACAATGGAAATCGGTTCAAGGCTCCCACCGGTCTCCTCAGGCCAAGAATCGCACCGGGGTCCCCTCCGTCTGCTTACCCGGCAGTGTCGAGGCTTCTCCGGCGGGTGAGGGGACCCTCGGCGTCCCCGAGGAGCAGGCGGCGGCGGTGCGAGTGATGGCGGCGGACAGCGGGCTCCATGAGGTAATTGTCCCTCTCCGGCCACCGTCGACAAAACGAACCGCGTCGCGTGAAACCCGAATGAGGCGAAGACCCCCCACGCAGCCCCCTGCTTACCACCTCGCTCCGGGCCCCGCCCACCAACCGAGCCCGTCCTCCTCCCGCCAAAAGTGGAGCCCGCCAATGGGAAAGCGGCCCGCCTACTACGTTCGGCGAGGACGCCAAGCAATCAGCGGGAGGATCTTGAGGAAAGGGAACCAATCAGAGACAGAGAAAGACTCTCTTCCTGTTGCACGACACTCCAGAGAGGACTTGGTGGGGGGAAAGGGGAAGAACTGTCCCGGCCAGCCAATAGGAGATGAGAGGCTATAGAGATAGGCAAATTGAGAAGGGAGTTTACTGTATACAAGAGGGGGAAGAGCTGTTGCAGGGAGCCATTGGGAGAGTTGAAACCACGCCTCCCCTGAGGCTATAAGAGATAGGCAAATGAGAGGGGCTCCTTTGAATCAGATTAGAGGGAGGAGCTTGGGAAGGTCAGTTGCGGTAAAAAATGGGAGATGCGAGGCCACGCCCCCTCCGGAGGTTATTGAGATAGGAAAAATTAGAGGGGCGCGCGCATGCTGTTCTTCTGGGTGCGATGTAAACCTGAAATTTGCACGTGATTTTAGTTGTTTATTATTCATATAAACAAACACAGATACAGATAGTCCTCGACTTATGACTACAAGTAAGCCCCCAATTTCTGCTGCTGAGTAAAGGTTCTTTAAGGGAGTTTGCCCTGTTTCGCGACCACCATTCAGTGAATTGCTGCCATTTCCAAATGGTCGTTAAGTGAATCTGGCTTGCTCATTGACTTTGCTCGCTGGAAGATCCCAAAAGGGCATCATGTGACCCCAGGAGACGGGGACCATCATATAAATAAGTCAGTTGCCAAGCATCTGAATTTGGATTGTGCGACCACAGGATTGCTGTGACCGTCGTTAAGTGTGAAAGACGGTTCCAAGTCCATTTTTTTGGGTGCCGTTGTAACTTGGAACGGTCCCTGAACAGACTGCTATTAAACCGAGGACTACCTGTAACACGGTCATTAAGTGAATCCGGCTTCCCCATTGACTTGGCTGGTGGGAAGGTCACAAAAAGAATCATGTGAGCCTGGGACACTGTGACCATCATAAATACGAATCAGTTGTCAAGCATTTAAATTTTGATCATGTGACAAGGGTGCTGTGACGACCGTTAAGTGTGAACGGTCCTAAGTCACTTTTTTTCAGTGCCGTTCTATAACTTGGAATGGTCACTAAGTAAATTGTTGTAAGTCAAGGACCTGGCCGGGCCAATCAGCATGAGAATCTTGGAATTGGATGCAAACGTGGAAGATTGTGGGTGGCTTCACTTTCTAACCATTTCAATTTTTAAAATTATTTTTAAAAAATTGAAATAATTAAATTTTTTGATTAAAATAATTATTTTTTAAAAAAATTGTTTTAATTGGTACATTTTAAGTTGTTTTAAACTCTGGTATTTAACCTGGACTTTCATCAATGTATTTACATTTATTGGGTATTTAAATTCTTTGTGTGCCTAATCATAATTGGCCAATCACCAATAAAGATTACAGGGGGTCCTCGATTTATGACCACAAGGGGTCCCAAAACCTCTGTGGCTAATCGAGATATTTGTTGAGTGACATTTGATGACCTTTCTTGCCATGGTTCTGAATCGAAGTTCTGCCATTCTTAAGTCACAGAGTCGTTAAGTGAATCCTGCTTCCTCTGTTGACTCTTGCTCGTCAGGTCGTAAAAAGAGGATCACACGATCCCCTCGTAACTATGAGTCCAAGGGCGAGCGTCTAAATTTTGATCATGAGGTTGTCTGTATTGGTCGTTAAGTGTGAAAAATGATCCTAAGTCCATTTCAGGGCCATCGGACCTTCGGTCACTGAGAGGACTAGCTCTACCAGAAGTGGTGTGTGTGTGTGTGTGTGTAGTCTTTTGATCTGATTCAAAGTTTCAGTGAAAGATTGACAGGCAGAGGCCTTAAAACAAGGATCTCCAAACTTAGCAAAAGTTTAAGACTTGTGGACTTCAACTCCCAGAATTCCTTGCAGTGGATTGAGGAATCCTGGGAGTTGAAGTTCACAAATCATAACGATGGCCTACTTGGGAGACCCCTGACTTCAATTCAAGGCTGTTTAAGCCCATAAGAACTAAAGCTGGGGCAGTGCAACCGTGGAGGATGGAAGTCCTCATTTTACAACAATTCAACCCCAAATCGCCATTGTTGAAAGCCAGACAGTTGTGAACTGACTTTTGCCCCTATTTTACGACCTTGCTTGCCACGGTTCTTAAGTGAATCCCTCCAGTCGTTAAGACTCACGGTTGTTGACTGGATCTGGCTTCCTCATGGACTTTGTGGGTCGGAAGGTCACAAAAGGGAATCATGTGATCCGGAAACACCACAAACACGTCATAAATACTAGGCGGTCGCCAAATGTCTTGGTTAGCGACAGAAATTTTACATTGAACTGTGGTCATAAGTTGAGGATGCTTGAAAAAAGAAACCTAGTCCTTCACTTACAAAAGTTCATTTAGTGACAGTTTAAAGTTACGACAGTTGAAAAAAAATGACGACTGTTTTTCACACAATCATTGCAGCATCCCCACGATCAGGGGATCAAAATTCAGGCGCTTGGCAACTGACTCATATTTATGACGGTCACAGTGTCCTTCTGACGAGCAAAGTCAACAGAGATTTTATTCTATTTGATTCTGTTCTATTCTAAGCTATGCTATCCTATGTTAAAGCTTGGCAGCTAGGGGATTCTGGGAGTTGAAGTCCACCCCTCTTAAAGCAGGTCGGCTGGGTGATTCTGGAGTGGAAGTCAAACCTTCTTAAAGTCATTAATGTTTAGAAACGTCTCCAACCAGCCTTTAAATTAATCTACCCTCAAGTTTTGATCAACCAACTCAACCGCCACTTTTTTTAAGCTACTACCTGTTGAATAATTTCACTTGGAAGAAAATCCGGTTAGTGTTTTGTGTCAAGCAGCAAAAAGTGCAGTTGTGTGTGCCCATCCCATAAATGGAAAACAAAGATACTTAATCCCACCATATTTTATGATTTCTGGACTTCGTTCGCTCAGCCCAACGGTGAAATTGAAGATAATTTTATAGGTGCTAATCAAGATTTGTGGCAGAGTTTACGCTAATACTGTCATATATATATGGTCTTTTGTTTATAATTTTAAAATATGTAGGTAGGTAGATTTTTGTGTGTGTATATGTGTAAATATGTCAAGAACCATATATATATGTATTTATATATAATTATATAGATACATTATGGCCTAATAGGAATTTTTAAATTGGGTGTTTGTTAGTTTTTAATTCCGTGGGCCAAATTTTATATATTTGTTTTTAAATTGTTCTTAAATTTTGTGGTTTATATGTTTTAATATGGCTGTACACCGCCCTGAGTCCTTTTGGGAGAAGGGCGGTATAGAAGTTCAATAAAATCTAAAATCTAAATCTAAATCTATCTATATATGTATATATGTATTTCTCTTTAGCCAGGTTCTTCCTACGTAAACCAAGTTTTTTTTTGCAGCCCTAGTTCAGTGAAATCGCAATCCCTTAGTCTCCCAATGGGCAGCAGGGAGCTTGCTGGCTGCTGGAAAAAAAGCCTAGAAACTAGTGGATTGGGATTTCACTGAACTAGGGCTGCAAAAAAATCTTGGTTTACGTAGGAAGAACCTGGCTAAAGAGAAATACACATAAAGAGCTATGAAAACAAAAGAAAACAAATATATATATATATATATATATATATATATATATATATATATATATATATATATACACACACACACACACACACACACACACACACACACACACACAGATATCACAAAAGATCATATATTTGTAGATATATGATCCTTTGCTTATATTTATATACCTACCTACCAACCTATAGTATATGTAACCAAATGATTGATCTGTCATACACACACACACACACACAGAGAGAGAGAGAGAGAGAGAGGATCCTTTGCATAAAGAGCTGAACGATCAAAGGCGTTGTCTTACATCAGAAGCTCGGGGAAAAAAAGCATTTCTGAGCCATACAAGGTTTTATCATGGCAATAATATTCAGTAGTCGGGAACCGCACAGGGGCACACCGTTCTTCGCAATGACACGTGGGGGAACAAAGCAATGTTCTCATAATAAAAATAATTAAAACCCACAGAGAGGGAGAGAAAGAGAGAGAGTAACGCTCCTCCACATGACGCTGGTTTGCATTTTCAAGTAAAAATCGGGTTCCTTCTTGTTGCTTTAGTTAGGATCGTCCGTTGGGAGGAAATCGTATTGTATCGGCCCAAAAAAGAAGAAATAATATCCAAGCCCTTCCAGACGTTACGAAGAAATCCAGAGATTTCGTTTCGGACAAAGAAGCCATCTCTCGATTTCTCGGTAGCGTTCGGCCACCAGAACCGTCTCAAAATTTAAAAATGAAAAACCTCGACTCCGAAGCCCATCCCACCCGCACTCTGATCATCTTCTCCAAACGCCACTGTGGCAAGATTCTGGTCCTGAAGAAGCCCCTCGCTTTCCATCCTCCTCTTTCACCGGGATTCATTTTAAGTAGCTCGCACGGGGTTTTATTCCCGCCTTTCAATTTTGTGAGGTTTTGGCGAAGGCGGGGAGTTTTTCAACAAGGGCTTGATGGTTCATCCGGATGCTGGCGATGAGGCCATCTTCATTACCCTCGGAGCCCGCATAGCTGATCTCCTCCCCAGCTAAGGTGGTCATGCGGCCGCCGAGCGCCTTCAGCACAGCGTTGCCGGCGCAAATGTCCCATTTTTTGATGAAGGTGACATGGATGTAGACGTCGGCTTTCTCCTGATTTGCTTCGGGCACATCGAGGAGAGATAAAACTTTGTATCCTGAGGGTGGAGGGAGGAAAACAAAAAGATTAAAAATTGGGAGGAAGGCCAATTTTTGGAGCGTTAGCAATATACAGTTGTAAGTCCAGGAGTGCCTGTATCCTGGGATATCCTGGCACCCCCGAGTGGCAAACAGAAGGCATGATGTAATTCATCTCTCTCAAACTTCAGGAGCTATACCGGCAGTCCTCAACGTAAGACCACAATTGCACCCAAAATTCCAGCTGTGAAGCGAGACTTTGCCTCAGTGAGCTTTGCTCCCTTTGACAGCCTTTCTGGCCCCAGTTGGTAAGTGAATCACCCCAGTTGTTCCCTAAATCGCACGGTTGTTAAATTAATCTGGATTCCTCCTTGTCGGAATATCGCAAGAGGGGACCATGTGACCCCAGGACACTGTGACTGTCACAAATACGAGTCAGCTGCCATGTGTACGAATTTTGATCATGTGACCGCGCGGAGGCTGCATCGGTCGTCAGTATGAACAACGGTCCAGTGTCACTTTTTCCAGGGCCGTCATAACTTTCAATGGTCACTAACCGAACTGTTGTAACTTGAGGAACTAATCATATTCTTTACCGGGCAAAAATTTCGAGAGAGATTAGGAGTTTTCCCGAATGTCTCACAAATTTTCCACCTGCTCACAGACTCGCCACTCGAAATGCGACAAAAAGAAACATCCGAATTCACTCACCGGCTCCACCGGCTTCAATGATGGCAGTTTGGTTGCCGAAACTCTGCCAGGCCACCTGCTTGACTTTCCCTTCATGGGATCGCGACACGATGATGGTTGGCGTCCGCTCGTTGTAGGAAGAGCGGGGCTGAATGTTGGACCCGCCATTGACCATCGCCCAAGCTGGAAAACAGCAAGTCACCAGTTGAGGGTGTTGGTTAGCGTGGCTTTCAAATGAAGTATATATCTATATCTAACAATCAATCTATATCTATATCTATAAATCTATCTAATACCTATATTACCTAAATATCTATATCTATCTAAATATCTATATCTATATATCTATATCTATCTATCATCTATGTACCATATCTATATCTCTGTATCTATATTATCTAAATATCTATATCTATCTATAAATCTATCTCTATCTAAATCCACATTATCTAAATATATCTATATCTCTATATATCAATCAATATATCGTATCAATCTACGAGACCGCCTTCTGCCGCCAGTAGCCTCCCACCGGCCAGTTCGCTCGCACAGAAAGGGCCTCCTCAGGGTGTCGTCGGCCAGACAATGTCAGCTGACAACCCCCAGGAGAGCCTTCTCTGTGGCAGCACCTGCCCTCTGGAACGACCTACCCCCAGAGATACGCACGATACCAGACCTCCGAACTTTTCATCGGGCCCTGAAAACACATCTATTTCATCTAGCCGGGCTAGCTTGATCCCATCCTTTCAGTTTTAATTTGAAATTGGTTTTAACTGGATTGTTTTAAATTGAGGGCCTAAATTATTTAATGTCTTTTAAACTGCTTTTAAATTTTATATGTTATGTTTTATCTCGGCTGTTTACCGCCCTGAGTCCTGTTGGAGAAATCAAATAAATAAATAAATAAAATAAATAAAATAAAATCTAGCATCATCTAAAAATCTGTAGCTATATATCTACATCTATATATATAAAAACAAAACCACCCAGCTCAGAGAGCACCAAAGACCACAAAGTCATTCTCCTCCTCCTCCTTCCCCTTCTTACTCTCGTCCCCCTCCTCCCTCCTTCTCCATTTCACAAACCCCTCTCCGTTCTAACACTGATGGTGTTACCTAGTTGGGTCATGAAATCTCTGCAAGATAAGAACCAAGCTCAGAGCACCAAGGAATTCACAGTTCTCCTCTTCCTCTCCCTCTTTGTCCTCCTTCTCCTTCCCCTTCTCTCTCTCTCCTCCCCCTCCTGCCTCCTTCTCCTCTTCACAAACTCCCCTGACTTCCACAACTGATGATGCTACCTACTATAAAATGTCTGCAATGAAAAAAACTAAGCTCAGTGATCACAAAGGACCAGTCCCCCTCTTCTTCCTCCAACCTCCTCATCTCCACAAATCCCCTCCCTTCTAACACTGATGATGTTCCCTAGTCGGGTCATAAAGGGTCTGCAAGAAAACCATCCAGCTCAGAGAGCACCAAGGACCCCATACCCCTCCTCCTCCTCCTCTTCCTCTCTCTCCTCCTCCTCCTCCACCACCACATCCTCCTCCTTGCAAAATTAACTCCCTTGTAACATGTATTACTTAGTCGAGTTATGAAACATCTTCCAAGAGAGAGCACTAAGGACCCCCAGTCTTCCCCTTCCTTCCCTTCTCTCTGCAAATCTGTCTCTTCTAGTACTGATGATGTTCTCTAGTTGGGTCATGAAACATCTGCATAAAACCCACCAAGCTCAAAGAGCACCAAGGACCTTACAGTCTTCCACCTCCTCCTCCTCCTCCGCTCTGCAAACCCCATTCCCTTCTAGCACTGAGGATGTTACCTCTTTGGGTCCTGAAACGTCTGCAAAGAGAGAGCAGCAAGGACCTCAGTTCAACCCTGACCTACAAATCTTCTCTTTCTCGTTTGTTCAACTAATAGTCTGCACAATATCCAACTGTGTTTAATAAGGCAGGTTCTGGATTATACCCTACTGGTCTTTAAACTTGGATTAGTGCTCCAGATGTTTTGCCAATGTTGAAATGCCCTGCTTTCATGTCCCATAATCCGATATAACTCTTGAAAAAAACCCTGTTGCATTGAAACAAAGAAGCCATCCCAAAGGTCCTTTTTCAGGAGGCCACTGGACTGTCATGATGCGGCCCTCCATGAAATTGAGTATGACACTCCTGCTCTAAAAGAATGCAAATGACCAGCTGTCTGCAAGGAGTATAAAACTTTCCATTCCCCACTGTCCTGTCAGAGCTGAAGAAGCTTCTTGGAAGAGAAGCAAAATGTCTTCCCAAAAAAAAAACATCAAGAAAGTCCAGTTGCCTCCTGAAAAAAGTACCTTTTTTCCATGACCTGAATGACCAAGAATCTCTACAGAGATATACCCACTTACCGGTATATCCAGAAAATGGCTTATGAATGACGCCGATGACTGGTTTCCCGTCCACCGCCGCGCACACCATCGTGGTGACGTACTGAGAAAGATTCTCTGGAGGGGAAGTGGAGAAAACATCCACATATCAGGTCCGTGTTAAAACGAAGCAAACATAAACAATATTTCACCTCGACTTATTGCAGTCCACTTAGTGATCGTTCGAAGTTGCCACAGCCCTGATAAAAAGCGACTCAGGACTGGTTTTTCGCCCTTATGACGTCTCTGTGGTCCCGTGATCAAAATTCAGAGGCTCTGCAACTGACTCATCTTTATGATGGCTGCGACCTTCTGATAGGTAAATTCACTGAACAGCCACATGACTAATTGACCAACTACAGGGAAGTCCCCATGGATTGTAATTTTAATATAGTTAAGGCCATGTGGAATTGATAGACTGGATTTTATCATAGATTTGATCTGTTATGTATTATTTTACTCTAGAATTTTTAACTGGAGATTCACCGAGGGCTTTTATTTGTTCTGGTCTAGGACAGTAATGAACTGAAATTTTATATATATTCACTTAACAACCATGTGACTCACTTCACAACTGCAGGGATTCACTTAAAAAAAATATCTGGCCAGGGAGGTCATAAAAAAGGGCAAAATTCACTTGGTCATTATATGGCTTGGCAACAGAGGTTTGGAATTTCAGTCTTTTTTCTTATGATTGATAATCTCTAATTATAGATTAGATTAGATTAGATTAGATTAGATAGATAGAAACATTTAATGATAAAGATATTTAAAAGATAAATAATAGAAATAGACAGACATGATATACATAAATAATATTTAGAAGATAAATGATAGAGAGATAGATAGATTCTTCTCAGAGTTGATCTTTGATCATTGTTACCTGTGTATTCCTGAGTTGCATCCAAGGGATCGATCCACATGGTGAGACTCTCGACTGGAACCAACTTTGGCTGGACCTGCCTCGCAATATCATCGGGAATGGTGTGGTCCCAGGAGACAATCTCTGGGTCTTTTTCACCCCAGTGCTCTTCGCTGTTTATCTGAAGGGAAAGGGCGCAAGTACCATTGTGAAATCAACAGAGGTGCACTTACCCCGTTAGAAGAGAATAGCTGTGTACCACAGGGTTTGAATTGTGACGCTCTCTGAGCCTTGGGGTGGGCTTGTGGACGTTCTATTATCAAAGTAGGGAACATCATAAATGGTAGAAGGGAGTGAGGTTTGCAGAGACAATGAGGAGGTGGAGGAGGAGAAGGAGGAGGGGGAAGAAGAGAAGGAGGAGAAGGCTGTGGGGTTTTTGCTGTTCTCTGAGTTTGGAGGTTACCTTTTCAGATGTTTCTTGATCTAATGAGGAAACGGCATCAGTGTTAGAAGGTAGGAGGAGGAAGAAGAAAAGGAGGAGGAAAAGAAGGAGTAAGAAGAGGAAAAGTGGAGGAGGAAAGCTATGGGGTTTTTGCTGTTCTCTGAGCTTGGTGGTTCCCTTGCATATGTTTCATGACCTAAATAGGGAATGCATCAGTGCTTGAAGGGAGGAGGAGAAGAACTGTAGTTCTTGGTGCTCTCTGAGCTTGATGGTTCTCTTGCAGATTCATGACCAAACTAGGGAACAGCATCAGTGCTAAAAAAAAAAAGTGGGGGGTTTGCTGTTTATATAGTCCTTTCCGGCAGTGACAATATTCCCCAGCTGAGCCAAACAAAACATCCAAGCTTATAGAGCACCACAGACCCCACAGGTCTCCTCCTCCTCCTCTCGATAAACCCCACTCCCTTCTAGCCCTGATGATGTTCCCTAGTTGGGTCAAGAAACGTCTGCAAGGAAAAACAGTCCTAGCTCGAGATCGAGAATTCCACAATATATAATGCATTTCGTTCTTAACAATGTCCTGGAATATAGTGTCATATTAATGTTACCCAAGGAAAGTACTTTGAAACATGAAACCAAAAAGGCTTCCCATGGAAATGATATTTTTGCCCCCAACTGAAACCCTTTTACACGCAGTGCCAAATTTTGTACAAGTACTCCTCAACTTACTATTGTTCGTTTAGTGACCGTTCCAAGTTACAATGCTGAAAACCATGACTATAACTGTCTGGTTTGGTTCTGCAACCAAACAAGCCAGACAAAGACTTCAGAGAATAATTAGAACTGCAGAAAAAACAATGGCTACCAACCTGCCTTCCATTGAGGACCGGTATACTGCATGAGTCAAAAAAAGGACTGTGAAAATACAGACCCCCCTCGCATTCTGGACATAAATTGTTTCAACTTCTGCCCTCAAAACGACGCTACAGAGCACTGCACACCAGAACAACTAGACACAAGGACAGTTTTTTCCCGAATGCCAACACTATTCACTAAGTCTGCATTACTATTAATCTCCTCCCACTTATGACTGTATGACTGTAACCTTGTTGCTGGTATCCTTAAGATTTATATTGACTGTTTCCTAGTATGATTTGATTGCTTATTTGTACCCTATGACTATCATTAAGTGTTGTTATCTTTATGATATCATGAACGTATCTTTTCTTTTGTGTACACTGTGAGCGTATGCACCAAAGACAATTTCCTTGTGTGTCCAATCACACTTGGCCAATAAAGAATTTTATTCTATTCTATTCTCAGAAGCAATCTTGTCCTTTCCGTTCAGATGCTTGACAGCTGACTCATACTTACAACAGCTGCAGCATCCCAGGGTCATGTCATTCCCCGTTTGCAACCTGGTTTGAAACCTAGATTCACTTAACAACTGGGTGACTCATTTAACAGGAGATGCTTGATTTACAACAGCTCATTTAGTGGCCATTCCAAGTGACAGTGGCCCTGAAAAAAGGGACTCATGTGTTTCAGCATTATGTTTGCAGCCCGCCCCTAATCACGTCATCAAAATTCAGACACTTGGCCATCGCTTCATACTTATGACCGTTGCTGCATCCAAAGGTCTTTCTGACAAGCAATATCAAGGGAGAAGCCAGATTCATCTTAACAATCGCAGCAATTTGCTTAACAACGATGGCAAGAAAGCTTGTTCAATGGGGCCGAGCTCACTTAACCAACATCTTGCTTCACTGGGGGCTCCGTTGCAGTCGTAAGTTGAGGACTGCCTGTAGAGCGATTCCCTTAACCAACGTGACAAGAAAACCCGCCAACTGGCAGAAAAGGAATTTCTTGCTCGGCCACAGGAATTGGGAGCGCCATTGCCATCGTAAGTCAAGGACTAGCTGTGTTTTTAGAACGGTCCCTTTTAGGAAACTCGCCAGATCAGCCAGGTGTTGCTTCACTTTGGGACAAAATGAAAGACATCTGACGTTACGGCAATACGTGGGTTACAACGGTGTGCAACTTCTGCTTTTCGCTTGCCCCATCCCTATTCGTGGTTGCATTGCACAAACTGGGACATTGTTGTGCAAGCTTTTCGACATAAAGTGAGACCACACCTTCAACGTTGATTGAAATTCATACCTCCCGTTTCCCGTTGATTGAAATTCATACCTTCCCTTGGCACGCCTGGCTGGCTGGGAATCATGGGCGTTGAGCCCCACCCAGCATGGCGGGATGGGAATTATGGGAGTTGAGCTCTACCCAATTAAAGCATGTCGGCTGGAGAATACTGGGAATTGTAGTCCACCCAAGCTCCCCCTTGCATGCATGGCTGGCTGGGAATCATGGGAGTTGAACTCCACCTGCCTTTTCCTTGCATGCATGGCTGGTTGGGGAATTCTGGGAATTGCAGTCCACTCAGTTTCCCCTTTGCCTTGCTTGGGAAGGCCTGCTCTGCAGGGATGGCTTCGTCCCCCGCCCCTTTGCCCACCCCTGACACCACACACAGAGGGAGAGGCGGAGGATGGGCTTTGGAGTCTTCCTCTCACCTGCAGGCCGGGGAAGGCGGCCTTGAGGAGGAAATACATCTTGCGGTTGGAGAGAAGGTCGCCGCTGGTCATCTTCTCCTCAGCCCCTTCGCGGGTCTTCCCTTTAGCCCGGACGTGGAGCACGTTCTCCTCACGAACCCGACGCACCTCGGCCCCGCCGCGGACCGCCGCAGCCACCGAAGCCGCCAGCAACTCCCGCAAGTCCACCAAGACGCTGGCCGGAGCGGGAGGCCCGCCCAAGACGAACGAGGCGAAGCGGCCGGCTAGGAAGCCCGAGTAGAGATGGTAGAGCACGGCCAAGCCCAGCAGGCAAAAGACGGCCACCCCTAGCGGGGATAGCCGGATCCCCATCGGCGCCATGGCCGCCCTTTTTTTACCTCAGAGCGGAGCCATGGCGCTTCAGGGGCGGCGCGGGGCCTGCATTTCCGGCGCGCGTATCAACGCCAACACGTCACTTCCGGTTCTCTTCCCAACGCCGCTGAGGTTTTTCCCTCAGGGCGAGAGCCACGACGTCTCAGCACCGTTGCGGGTCCGGCGCGCGCAGGGAAGCCAAAACGCAACTTCCGGTCTTTTTTTTTTTCCTTAACGCCTGCGAGTAACGTCTCTCAGGGAGCTCCGCCTCCTCATTCGAACGCGCCAGGGTTAGACGGGTAATAGAGAGTGACAGAGGGAAAGAGCGGCCGCTTTACGGAGGTTTGTTTCGCTTCCGGGGGAAGAAAAACGGAAGGCGTTGGCTAGCCGTCACCTTCCCCAACTGGGCGACCTCCTGTTCTGCTATTATTTAAAAATAATAAATTTGCTGGCGGAATAATTTGTTAAAAACGGTTTAAAAAGTTCAAGGCCGAGGAAAGCATGGGAAAATAAAAAAAATAAAAATAAAAAATAAAAATATGTGTGCATATGTCTCTGTGTGTGTTTGTGTGTGTGTGTGTATATATATATATATATATATATAGTATATATAGTATATATGCATATACACACAAATATAAATGCATACACATAGGCACATACTAGATGACCTACAAGGTCCCTTCCATCTCTGTTAATCTAAATATATATATACACACACACATACATACGCAAATATATATATATACATATGTACACAAAGACAGCTAAAAACATACACATGCAGACATGTATACATAAACGTGTACACATACACATGCATATATACATACACACCACACACACACACACACCGTGTTTCCCTGAAAATAAGACCCCCGTCTTATATTTTTTTTTGAACCCTGAAATAAGCGCTTGGCCTTATTGCCATGCGCTCAAAAGTCCGATTTGGCTTATTATCAGGGGGTGCCTTATTTTGGGGGAAACAGGGTAGATGGATAGATGCAGTGGTGGGATTCAAGTAATTTAACAACCGGTTCTCTGCCCTAATAATTTCTTCCAACAACCAGTTTGCCAAACTGCTCAGAAAGTTAACAACCGGTTCTCCCGAAGTGGTGCGAACTGGCTGAATCCCACCACTGGATAGATGGATGGATGGATGGATGGATGGATAGATAGATAGATACCATGTTTTCCCGAAAATAAGACCCTGTCTTGTATTTTTTTGAACCCTGAAATAAGAGTTTGGCCTTGTTGCCATGCGCTCATAAGCCCGATTGGTCTTATTATCAGGGGATGTCTTATTTTGGGGAAAACAGGGTAGGTAGATGGATGGATGGATGGATGGATGGATAGAAGATAGATAGATAGATAGATAGATAGATAGATAGATAGATACCATGTTTCCCCGAAAATAAGACCGTGTCTTATATTTTTTTGAACCCTGAAATAAGAGCTTGGCCTTGTTGCCATGCGCTCAAAAGCCCGATTGGACTTATTATCAGGGGATGTCTTATTTTGGGGAAAACAGAGTATCTATCTATCTATCTATTTATCTATCAATCTATTTAACCATCCATCTACCTATCTACGGTATCTATGGTGGGTGGGTGGATGGATGGATGGATGGATGGATGGATAGATAGATAGATAGATAGATAGATAGATAGATAGATAGATAGATACCGTGTTTCCCCAAAAATAAAACCCTGTCTTATATTTTTCTGAACCCTGAAATAAGCACTTGGCCTTATTGCCATGTGCTCAAAAGCCCTATTGGGCTTATTATCAGGGGATGTCTTATTTTAGGGGAAACAGGATGGATGGATGGATGGGTGGGTGGGTAGGTAGGTAGGTAGATAGATGATAGACAGACAGACAGACAGACAGACAGACAGATAGATAGATAACCATGTTTCCCCTGAAATAAGATCCTGTTTTATATTTTTTTGAACCCTGAAATAAGAGCTTGGCCTTGTTGCCATGCGCTCAAAAGCCCGATTGGACTTATTATCAGGGGATAATGTCTTATTTTGGGGAAAACAGAGTAGATGTAGACAGATACAGGCATCCACATATATGTATATGTAGGAAGAATCATAAGACACTCCCCCCTCTATTTTCATGTCCTCAGAGAAGGTCAAGCCATCCTTGCCTCCCAGCCAGAATGGGCTCAAGTAACCCCAGTTAGAAGACTTGAGACCGGCTGGATGGACAGGATTAAGGACTGAGTCAGAAAACACAAAGCCACACAGAATTTCCATTCCCCACTTTTCCCCAAGGCGAAGAAGCCTTGACCATGACCACCACACAGGAAACCAAATAGGGACAATTAGAACACAGAATCTTGATCTAATCAAACAACCCCACCAGGCATCTTAATTTCAAAGGTCCAAAAGGGTATAAAAATTACTCTACACCCCCTGCCAGGAGGTCCCGCTGTCGCTTCTGATTCCTAAGTAAATGGTAACCTCCTTTCCTGCAGCTTGCCTCCAAATTAGGGGGCCACATCAAGTGGTGGGGGCACGCACCCGCTATCTCCAAGTGGTGGCATGCCTCGGCCCCCATGACTCTTCTCGTTTCCCCGGCTGTCCAGAGTTTCAGAGCCCAGGCCTAAGACTGATGTTGTGCAACGCCAGGTCCATGGTTAATAAGGCCCCCCTCATTTGTGAGCTAATACAGGAGGGGGGTGCGGACCTGGCAGGTATTACAGAGACCTGGTTGGGCCAAGAGGGGGGGGTCCCCCTCGTAGAGATGTGCCCACCAGGTTTCCACGCATTCCATCAGCCAAGGGCCCAGGGCTGGGGTAGGGGGGTGGGGGTTGTTATAAAGGAAGGTCTTGATCCAAGGGAGGCCACTGTACCTCAGATAGCCAGATGTGAGTCTCTCCTGATGAAGTGGGGCCATGGGATGCAGGGGGGCCTGCTGATCGTGTACCTGGCTCCCTGCCACGTGACAGTGGCCCTGCCCGAGCTTCTCAACGTTATTGCCGGGGTGGCGGTTGATACCCCCAGACTTTTGGTCATGGGGGATTTCAACCTGCCGTCTGCTGGTGAGGCCTCTGGGATGGCTCGGGAGTTTATGGCTTCCATGACAGCCATGGACCTGACACAATTAATTAATGGCCCCACTCACGCAGGAGGACACACTCTGGACTTGGTTTTTATCTCTGGTCAGTGGCTGAGTGGTCTGGATATAGGGGATATAGTTACTGAACCCCTGTCATGGTCAGACCATTCTCTCCTGAGGCTGGACTTTTTGACCGCTGCACCCCACTGCAGGAAGGCGGAACCGACCAGGTGGTTCCGCCCCAGGCGCCTGATGGATCCTGATAGGTTCCAGAGGGAGCTTGGGCCAGTTCCTGAAACTCTGGCTCATGACTCGGCTGAAGACCTGGTGGCTGCCTGGGATAGGACGGCCGCCGGTGCTCTGGACCGAGTCGTGCCTTTGTGGCCTCTGACCCGACACCGAACCTGCCCGGCCCCTTGGTTCTCCGAGGAGCTGAGGGAGATGAAGTGCCGGAAAAGACGCCTAGAGAGTGGTTGGAGGGCTAGTCGCTCCGAATCCGACCGAACACTAGTTAGGTCTCATATTAAGACCTATCTAGTGGCGATAAAAGCGGCAAAGCGTAACCACTTTTTCGCTCTTATTGCATCGGCAGATAACCGCCCAGCCGCCTTGTTTTGGGTGACTCGCTCCCTCCTACATCAGGGAGCACAGGAAGACCCCTTGCAAGGGCAGGCTGAGGATTTTGCACAGTATCTGCACAATAAAATCGCTCAGATTCGGGAAGGCTTGGACTCTGACTGGGTAGATCCTGGCGGGTGACTGAGGCTGGTCTTGAGAATGTTATCTGGGACGAGTTCAACCCTGTGACTCCTGAGGACGTGGACAGGATCCTGGGGAGGTTAAATGCAACCACATGTTTATTGGACCTGTGCCCCTCCTGCCTGGTACTGGCCACCTGGGAGGTAACACGAGGCTGGCTCCAGAGGATTATAAATGCTTCTTTGAGAGAGGGTTTCTTGCCTCCTGCCTTGAAAGAGGCGGTGGTGAGGCCCCTCCTCAAGAAGCCTTCTCTGGACCTGGCTGTTTTGGCAAACTACCGTCCGGTCTCCAACCTTCGCTTTGTTGCGAAGGTTGTGGAGAGTGTGGTTGCGCGACAGCTCCCACAGTACCTGGATGAAACCGTCTATCTAGATCCGTTCCAGTCAGGCTTCAGGCCTGGGTACAGCAAGGAGACGGCATTGGTCGCATTGGTGGATGACCTCTGGAGGGCTCGGGACAGGGGTTGTTCCTCTGTTCTGGTCCTGTTAGACCTCTCAGCGGCTTTTGATACCATCGATCATGGTATCATGCTGCACCGGCTGGAGGGATTGGGGGTGGGAGGCACCGTGTTGCGGTGGTTCTCCTCCTATCTCTCTGACCGGTCGCAGTCTGTGTTGGCAGGGGGGCAGAGGTCGACCTCGAGGTGCCTTGCTTGCGGGGTGCTGCAAGGGTTGGTCCTCTTGCCGCTCCTGTTCAACATTTATGTGAAGCCGCTGGGTGAGATCATCCGTGGTTTTGGGGTGCGATGCCATTTGTACGCTGATGACACTCAGCTGTTCATCTCCACCCCAGACCACCCCAATGATGCCCTCAAAGTGATGTCCCAGTGTCTGGAGGCCATGCGGGTCTGGATGGGGAGGAAAAGGCTTCGACTCAACCCTTCCAAGACCAAGTGGCTGTGGATACCAGCGTCCCGATATAGCCAGCTGGTGCCATCGCTGGCTATTGGGGGCGAGTCCCTGACCCCCACAGAGGGGGCTCGCAACTTGGGTGTCCTCCTGGACACATGGCTGTCTTTAGAAGAGCATATGACAGCCGTGGCCAGGGGGGCTTTTTATCAGGTTCGCCTGATCCAACAGTTGTGCCCCTTTCTGGATCGGGACCCCTTTGTGCACGGTCACTCATGCCCTGGTCATGTGACGCCTGGACTACTGCAATGCTCTCTACATGGGGCTCCCCCTGAGGAGCACCCGGAGGCTCCAGCTAGTGCAGAATGTGGCCGCGCGGGTGATTATGGGAGCGATGTGGCGCTCGCATGTAACACCTCTCCTGCGTGAGCTGCATTGGCTCCCGGTGGTCTTCCGGGTGCGCTTTAAGGTGTTGGTTCTCATCTTTAAAGCGCTCCATGGCTTAGGGCCAGGATATTTGCGAGACCGCCTGCTGCTACCGATAACCTCCCACCGGCCAATTCGCTCGCACAGAGAGGGCCTCCTCAGGGTGCCGTCGGTCAGGCAATGTCAGCTGGTGGCCACACCCACAGAACCGGTTGTTAAAATATTGAATCCCACCACTGATAGTAGCCCTATACACAAGTTCATTCTTGAGTTACAACCATTTAATGACCATCTGAACTTACCACAGCACCGAAAGTAGTGACTTATGACCATTTTTCACACTTATAACCGTTGCAGTGTCCCCCTGGTCACATGATTTTTACAGTCGGATGCTTGACAACTGGTTCATATTTACAATGGGTTGCGGTGTTCCAGGGTCAGGTGATCCCCTTTTACAAACTACTGACCAGTGCAGTCAGTGGAGAAGCTGGATTCACTTAACAACCATCTGACTAACTTAAGAATTGCAATGAGTCACTAAACAACTGGGGCAGGAAAAGTCGTAAAAGGGGGAAAAACTCACTTAACAAATTTCTCACTTAGCCACATAAATTTTGGGCTCAATTATCATGTTGTGTACCTAGATACACACACATATATGCATACACATACATGTATACACACTACAAGTATACATACACAGATATATACACACATACACACATAATAGGTTATGTATGTGTGTGTGTATGTACATATGTGTGTGTATGTATATATGTATACATATATGTAGGTCTTTGGTTATTCGGGTTTTCTCCCGCGTAAAATTGGAGGTTTCATACAAGCCGAAAACACCAGCCTGAAGATGACGAATGAGATTTCGTCGAAACGTCGCCAAGACACTTCCAATTTTACGCGGGAGAAAACCCGAATAAACAAAGACCTACATATATATATTTATATGCATAATATGTATATATATAAATATACCTGTTTATGTGTACATAGATAGAGACTGACAGAGAGATAGAGATAGATAGATATGGATATAGATCAGGGGTGGTTCTACTTACCTTTACTATTGGTTTGCAATGGGGCCGCGCGCGCGCTTTTCATTTGCATGCAGACTCTTATGCAGAAGCGCAGAAGCGTTTTGATGATGTCAGAGTCAGTGGGCGGAGCCTCCCATCGATTTTACTACCAGTTCTATAGAACTGGTGCGAACCCGGAGCAACCCACCACTGATATAGATATAGAGATGTAGATGTAAATGTAGACTAGATATATATGGATAGTGGTGGGTTGCTACCAGTATGCGAACCGGTAGCGACAGTGGCGGGAGACTCCACCCACCCGCCCGGAAGCTTCTGCACATGCGCAGAAGTGTTGCACGGATGCGGACGCGCCCACAAGCAAACCAGTAGCAACAGGTTTTAAAACCCGCCCCTGACATGGATATGGATGTAGATATAGATAATGCAGAGTGCCTAATACAGAATGCAGAACCCAGAAGGCAGAATACAGAATGAAAAGTCCATAAAACAGAATGAGAACCCAGAATGTGGAATACACAACGGAGAATGCAGAATGCAGAACGCAGATCCCAGAAGGCAGAATTTAGAATAAATAAAGAGTGCAGAATGTATAGTAGAAGGTAGAATACACAGTGCAGAATACCAAATGCAGAATGCAGAATGGAGGATAACAGTGATGGAAGGCACCTTGGCGGACCAGATCTGATCTTTGCCAGGCTCCCATCCATTAAAAGCGACTGCCAGGTAAGTCAACCTGGATATATGTCAACCTGGCATTCAGTAGCGGCAGCCAAGAGTTGAATTCGAGTTGCCCGAGCATTGGGGGCACTGAACCCGAAATGCAGAACGGGGAAGGCAGTTCCTTTAAGATCCCCTTTCTGTCTCCCTCTCTCCATCAAACCCAGCTGGCTAAACCGGTTTGCCAGGATAATTGAGGCCGGCCATTCGAGATCTCTCCAAACCTGTTGGATGAGTGGACATTTGATTAGTGTTGATTTACAGCTGTGCCCTGCCCTCCTCCCAATGTCAACATCTGGTTGCCGACTGGTGTATTAAGAAGGAACGAGAAGCTTTTGTAAGATGGAAATTGGGTTTAGCCAGAGTTATTAGGTGGGCCTTTGCTGGCTAGCTGTAATACCTTTGGTCCTGCCTTCGGGGGTTTTGGAGAATAGGTTGACCCCCTCTCCTTTGGGGCAGCCCCTCAAATGTTGGGAGACTGCTATAATTTCACCCGTAGTCCTTCTTTTCATGAAACCTAGACATACCCAATTCCTGCAACCGTTCTATGTATGTTTTTAGCTTCAAGACCCCTAATCATCCTGGTTGCTCTTCTCTGCACTCTTTCCAGAGTCTCAACGTCATTTTTATATTGTGGTGACCAAACTGGATGCAGTATTCCAAGTGCAGCCTTACTAAAGCAGTATATGGTGCGGCTATCACTTCAATCAATCAATCAATCAATCAATCAATCAGAATAGAGCCAGAAGGGACCTCGGAGGTCCTCTAGTCCAACCCCCAGCAGAAGCAGAATACCTTATATACCATTTCAGATAGAGATGGTGCTCCAGTCTCTTATTTAAAAACTCCGGTGATGAAGCACCCACAATTTTGGGAGGCAATTTGGGGTTCTCGTTCTATCTTATGCACTCTTCTGCATTCTGCTTTTGGGGTTCTGTATTCTGTATTAGGCACTCTGCATTTTGCATTTATTCTGCGTTCTCTATTCTGCACTCTATTCTGTATTTCACATTCTGTATTTATTCTGGGTTCTGTATTCTGCACTCTATTATGTATTCTATATTCTGGGTTCTGGATCTTTATTCTGGGTTCTGTATTCTGCATTCTGTATTTATTCTGGGTTCTGTATTCTGGGTTCTCTATTTTGCGTTATTCTGTGTTCTGTATTTATTCCGTGCTCTGTATTCTGCATTCTGGGTTCTCTATTCTGCATTCTGTATTTATTCTGCGTTCTGTATTTGTTCTGGGTTCTGTATTCTGCACTCTGGGTTCTGCATTCTGTATTATGTATTCTATTCTATTTTGTACATTCTGTATTTATTCTGCATTCTGGGTTCTGCATTTTGGGTTCTGCATTCGATATTAACTGTACTGTTATTTATTTGGTGTTCTGCATTCTCTATTCTATTATTTGCTTTATGTATTCTGAATTTATTCTGTATTCTGCATTTTGTATTCTGGTTCCCCTCATGGAACCCTCATGAAAATGCAAAGTCAGTGCAGGAAACCAGATTCACTTAACAACTGCTTAATTCACTTAACAACTGCAGTGGTTTGCTTAAATCCGTGGCAAGAGAGGTCGTAAAATGAGATTTGAATTATTTAACGGCCTTGCTTAGCAATGCAAGTTGTGCTTTTGGTTGTGGCCATAAGTCGAGGACAACTTATCCACATTGTATTAATGAAACAAAGATGTAGGTCCACAAATATATTGTAAAAACCACAACGACAGACAAAAATTCAGCTTACAATCACAGATTTAACTGGATTTTTTTTTTATTTCTGCCATTTCAAGCCATTTATCGCAAAACATGTATTTGTCAAATCATTCAAGTTCCAAAAGACAGATCTGGAAAAAAAAAATCAGTAATATCAAGGCCTCACGGTAAAATCTAATTTTTATCCCAGTCAAATCTAATGTTATCATTCTTAAAAGAACGCAAGTACTTCTACCTTGGTTTTTTGCGAGCTATCAAACAATTTAAAAAGTCGTCCACTGTTATTGCTTTCTGAATTTTTACTTATGAACGAAGCCGGAGCTAAAATTAAAAAGATTGCCAGTGCAAATTCTCCACACAAAAAAATATTTACAAAATTTTAACAGACACGCACATCTGCTATTCTGAACAATTATTGCAAATTTGCTGCTAGAGTCTGTGCTTTTGAGCACAGCGAAAAAACACATTTTTAATGCATATTTTCCTTGCAATCAACTTTATAAAGCCGGGGCATCTTCTATATACTATTGTATTTTTCAAAGTATAAGACACACTTTATTCTCCCCTAAAAGAGGGTGGAAATGTTGGTGCGTCTTATACACTGAATACAAGTCATTTTTGGCCTCCTGAAGCCCTGCCCCGCTCATCCCATTTTTGCCAAAAATGGGCCTGTTTTTCACAAAAACAGGATGTGCATAGGGTTTGGGAGGCCTGCAGAATGCTCCTGGAGGCTGGGGAGGGCAAAAACGCCCCCATTTTTGCAAAAAACGGGAGCATTTTTGCCTTCCCCCAGTCCCTAGGAGCACTCTGCGGGCCTCCCAAATCCTATGCACACCCTATTTTTTGCAAAAACGGGCAAAAAACCCTCCATTTTTGCAAAAAACGGGACGCACAGAGGGTTTGGGAGGCCTGCAGAGTGCTCCTGGGGACTGGGGAGAGCAAAAATCTTTTTTTTTTCATACTTACCTCTTTGAAATCTTGGTGCGTTTTATACACCGGTGCCACACCACACATATACATACATACATACATACATATATCTTGGCCCCTCTGGGTTTTCTGTTCAGGTGGCAGAATTTTTCCCGAAATCAGTTTTATACTAGGCACATATACAATTTTTGCATTTAAAAAAATGTGGGTTTTTTAAAAAAAACATGCGATAAGGCATATGGGCGAAAGGAATAATTGCATAGCGAACGCGGATGTAATTCACGCGACACCTTCCGCGGCAAAAGCCAAGGCCACTTGTGAGTTTTCAAGACACAAATTTTGCAAGTGTTAATTCCCATCTCAGTGCTAAAGCGTCAAAGAATTTTATTGGCATAGCCATAGACAGAAGTGCATAGGAAAATCTAGGTAAACCAAGGTATTTTCTTCCCTAATAAATCAGACAATTTGATTGCGATTGTCTTGGGCGATCAAATCCCCCAAAGAAAAAAACCAGAAACTTTTATTAAAAAAGAGAAGGGAGGACCGTTTTTGTCCTACTGCTAAAAGTTCTCCTGAACGAAGTTCCTAAAATTTCACCCCCTTACTGAGAAATTTGAGCGACTTAATTCTAGAGTTATGTCTTATTTCTGGTGAAGAATTGCAAAATTCTTTACTGTACTCCCAACCCTGAGAGCAACAACGGATCAAAGTTATTATTTCCTCTCCATCACCTACACATTGACAAATAATGTAAAAAAAAATCTATTTTTAATTAGCACACAGTTCGAAAACATCCTTCCATCTCCGTCACCTACACATTGAAAAATAATCTTTAAAAATCTATTTTTAAATCAGCAACAGACCAGTGTTAAATTTAATATTTAAAATTTTTCCCCGTGTTTGCCATTCAAGACTTGAAACTTGGAAGAAACTGATGCTGCAATCTTTTTCCTTTGCAACTTAATTGTGCTTCTCCTTTCCCATTCAGTGGAAAGAACGTAATTTTTTTACATTGCAAAATTTAAAAAAAGTTTAGGCTGAACCACATATCAAAGTCATTCTGCATTTTGGAAAGTTATGTAAGAGAGGAGGCTTCATTTATTTATTAA
Source organism: Pantherophis guttatus (assembly GCF_029531705.1). Next base: position 1,536,669 of record NW_026844094.1, on the reverse strand, counting down.
ATTCTTACGCTGCCCTGCATCGCTGTGTCCATCAGATGGCTGGCATACAAAATTAATAAATAAAGAATATATATCTTTTTTAATGTAATCCAGAATAAACTGTGGGAAACGGGATCCATGCCATGGATGGGAACAGACATCCTTCCCTTTAAAAATCCCCAAAGTTTGAATTTTGAGAACAAAAATGGATTCCTGTGGGACGCGATACAGCAATTGGGAGTTCCCTGGTCTTACTTTTCAACCCTGGGAGAAATATATATATATATACATACATACATACATACATACATACATATATACATACATACATACATACATATATATATATATATATATATTCATCTGTGTAACCCACAATTCCAAGTGGCAGCACAAATGGAGAATGTGATGTTGGTTAAAATGAAAACCTAGCTTAGCTGGAGAGCTATTTTGAGTTTCTGCAGGAATGGAGATTCAGGGTGGACTTAAGCTGGGTTGTTTTTTTTGAGGAAAATATATATATATATATTACTATGATTCAATCGTAGGTTTCTCAGCTTGCATCCGACAAACGCACCCAAGTTAAAACAGAGGCGTAGACAAACATTTGAAAAGCTGGCTTGTTTCGCTCTTCCTTCCCTGTTAGACAAAGTCTAAAAGTCCCAAAACCAAAAAGACCATCAGAGGTTGGTCTACAAACAGGGCTTCCTGCTTGAGGAGGGGGGCTGGACTAGATGACCTCCAAGGTCCCTTCCAACTGTTATTCAGAGGAGGAGGAGGAAGAGAAGAGAGAAGGAGAAGGGTTTCCTGTCTGATTAGAGGTTTGGACTAGAAGGCCTTCCAATTCTGTGACTCTTGTTCTTCTGTTCTATTTACAGTCTATAAAAACTTTCCTAAGGTTGAAGGTCGATGACTCACCTATGCTTTTACGGTGATGTTTTTAATTTTCCTGTTTTTCTTTTAGCCCCGCCAAGATCGAGCTGTGAAATTCCCTTTATTTTAATATAAAACTTTTAAAAATTGGGCTGCCACCCGGATTTGGCTGGCGAGGGCATTTGGATATTTGGCAAATGGAATTAGCCATCCAATTTCCTTCTTTTTTTTAGGGCATTGGTAGAGGTTATGAGATTTCAACCTTGGGAACAAACAAGTCCTCACTGGTTACTACCACTCCTTACTCACGGATCTGCCACATAGCTAAGAAGGATGTAGGACGCCACCTTAAAACCGCAGCTCAAGATAAATAATCTTTTCAAAGGAAAGTTTCTAGGCCTCAAGAAAACCAAAATGTTTATCGTAAGGTTTGATCATGAAGAACGCGGCCACAATTTTTTCCCCCCTACCTTAAATGGGGATTGATTGTCTAAACATGCAGAGATGGTTAATCCCATTTTTTTCCACCCACACAAAACAATAATAATAATAACTTGCAAACCGGAGCTTTTGAAATTTAGCACAAATGTTTTCTGGATTTTTAACGCAGGCCGAAGAGGACTCATTGGCTATGTCATTCTTTCAATCTTGGTTAAATCTGGTTTTATTTCTGCCTGCCTTCCCAAATCAATTTCACATTGGGATTGATTAGAAATATTAATCAATCTTTTATTGCTTTTTAATTTTCCCTTCCTCCCACAGAAGGCTATCAATTTTCCCTAGCTGCACTCTTATTAAAAATGAGTGTTTAAAGTATTTCAGTCTTCCATCAAACACTTGTGTAACTAATTTACACAAACACTAAACTCTTGTTTAACCAATTTAATCACTTGACACAAATGCTAGCTAAACAATTGGTTAACCAATTTAACCAAGCTACCCAATTTAACCAAACACTAGTTAAACACTCGTTTAACTAATTTAACCAATCAATTGACACAAATGCTAATTAAACAATTGGTTAAACAATTTAACCACTCTATACAATTTAATTGAACCCTAAAACTCATTTAACCAATTAAGAAAACACACTAGTTAAACACTTGTTTAACCAGTTTAACCAAACACTAATGAAACACTCGTTTAACCAATTTAAGCAATCTACCCAATTTAACCAAACAATAATTAAACACTCGTTTAACCAATTTAACCAATTTACAGAACTGCTAGTCAAACACTTGTTTAACCAATTTAACCAATCAGCCCAGTTTAACCAAATACCAGTTAAAACATTCATTTAACCAATTTAAACAAACACTAGTTAAACACTCATTTAACCAATTTAAGTGATTTACGTGTTTAACCAATTTAACCAATCTACCCAATTTAACCAAACACTAGTTAAACACTCCAACCAATTTAACCAATGTATTTGTTTAACCAATTTAACTAAACACTAGTTAAATACTTGTTTAAACACTAAATCTAAGATGAGAGAGATGCATTGAGCAAAGGAGAGGACTCAAAAGTCGGTCCTAAAACAAGGAATTCCCTAATTCCATAAGTTTCATTTCGGCACACTTGTTAAAGCATCATTCCTTATAGTTTTTCCCAACTGGGACAACTTTTGAGATGCGTGGACTTCGACTCCCAGAATTCCCCAGCCAGACACATCAAAGTGGAATTCTGGGAGTTGAAGTCCACACATTTTAAAATTGCCAAGATTGAAAACAATCATTTGAAAGCAATGCTTCTGATCCAGCTTCAGAAAAACCATTTCCTGAACTTCACAACTTTGCGCATCCTTTAGCAAATCTTAAAAATGGAACAATTATTGTGCTGTCCTTAGTTCCTCCGAATTTAGCCCGTTCCCGGGACGGTCCCGTTTGTCGTAATCCGTGCAGAATAAACACACTTCAACTTGTGTGTGAAGTGTCGTTGCGTTCTGCCAATCTCTCAGTTTAGAAAAAAAAAGGCACTTTTTCACCAACTGATCCAGAAATCTTATTTTTTCCCCCCCTCCTTTGTTCTCATCTGGAAATCTTGTTAAAAGTTATTTCAAGAGGCCCAAACTTTATATTGCCAGGAATTGTATTTTAGGCGGTGATCCAGGTCTATTTTTCAAACCTCCAGAGTTGGTTTTTATCCGACGGATTACACGTCCTCATCTTTACATCCGCGCGACCTTCTGGTGTACGGTAAGCGCTTAGACATTTGGTGGAGTGAGGATGGTAGATGGTGCCATCTTTTTTAAAATGCCATATTATGCTTTCCGGCACGGAAGATTTATCCTTCGGACAATTTCTCATGCCGACAAAATCCTTCTGCTCCGGCACTTCGGCACAGAGTTCAGTCACCGAATTGAAACGGATTTCCAGATTGGACGTGTATTCGAAGAATTGATTGCCGCCTTGGCCGTGACATCCGAAAAGGCTCACGTGAGCCCCGGTGGGATTGTGTTCTGGCGAGTTGTAATCCAAACATTCGGAAGAGATGCCCAGGTTGTGGATGGCGCCGTGCCAGCCGTGCCGATCCTCTGGGACGTGTAAATTGGGGAAGACGGTTTTCAAATACCAGTCGAAATTTTGACACTGCAGACGCTGCCGTAAGAGTTTCCGTTCGGTGAGGTCGCCAAAGTTCTCCTTACGCGCTGGAGGATTCCGGTTGTAGAAATGTTCTTTGTAGTGGTCCATCCAGACTTCGGCGGCCCGAGCAGTGTTCTGTAGAAAGTTAGGCCTGGCATACGGAGCCCGTTTTGGAAAGACGTGTCCAACGTGGGAACATGGGTGGATTTCCAAGACACCGCCACACTGCCAGACACGGAAAGAGAGTTCCAAGTTCTCACCACCCCAGACGTCCATACCGGTGTCATACGTGCCGAGGTACTCGAAGTATTTCCTGCTGACAGCAAAGAGGCCGCCGGCCATAGTGGGTGATCGGATGGGATCCACTTTGGACTTCCGGCGTCGCCTCTCATAGTCGGGAACCACCTGCCACTGAAAGGTGAGCCGCCAGTCGAAGCCGCCGATCATGGGCTCGCCGGATTGCATATAAAACTCAAACGTATTCCAATCGATGGTGTCGATCACCGGACAGATGACGACAGAATCGTTCCAGGCGATTCGTTCCAGCAAGGGCTCCAGCCATCCGGGGATGCACTCGCAGTGGCAATCCAGGAAGGTGAGGACTTCGCCAGTGGCGAAGGTGGCGCCGATCAGCCGAGCGCGGACCAGCCCTTCCCGCTTCTGGGTGCGGATCAGGCGCACCCGGGGCAGGCGGCTGAGGTAGGCCTCCAGCTGGCCCTTCAAGTACGCCCGGTCACTGAGATCGTCCACCAGAATGACCTCCTTGAGTATGACGGCTGGGCTGGTTTCCAAGACGCTGTGCACTGTCCGCAGGAGGGTGGACCAGGCTTCGTTGTAGAAGGCGATGACCACCGAGGTGGTGGGCAGCCGGCGGTACTCATAGGTCTTGGCTTTGCACTCAGGCATACGACCGTCCTGGATGTGACGGTGCAGCGAGATGCGGTCGCTAAGGTAGACGTTGATGGCGTAGCGCTCCAGCAAGAGTTCCTCCTGTCGCTTCTGCTCCGCATCCAAGCTCAGGTGGGATGCTTTGCCCCATTCTCCCGGCGCAGAGGGATCCGGAGGGGGTTTGGACTGGACGGGTTGGGAGAGTTGCTCGGGCAGTGGGGAGGAAAGACTCCCGGGGGTCCCTCTTCCAGCTAGGGCGCCCGTGGGCGTCCCGAAAGGAGACAGAGGCAGCTGGAGAGCTAGGAAAGCCGCCACGCTCAGCAAGGCCAAAAGCGCGCAGCCCCGACGGGCCAGCCGGGTTCGCATGGCCGAGGAGGAGGAGGAGGAGAGGCGGCCGTAGCAGCGAGGACGATCGCAAGACGAGGAGGAGGAGGAGGAGGGAGGAGGAGGAGAGGCGGCACTGACGCCTCCTCCCCTCCCTCCGCCCGCCCAGCCGGGGCGCGCCCGGCGGTTGTAAATGGGAGATTGTGCGCGCTTCGCTTTGCTTCGCTTGCTTGCATGCATGCATGCTTGCATGCTTGCTGCATGGCTGCGTTCCGGCGGGTTTGGGGGTGGGGGGCTAGGGAGGGGGGGAGGAGAAAGGGGGGCTTGCCCCGCGTCTTGAAAGAACAGGGAAGCCCCCTCTCCCACCCCAGATGGAAAAAGGGTACCCAGCGAAGACCTGGCGGGCAGCTTGCGAGAAAAATAAAACCACGAGTGGGGTGGGGAAGATCGCGAGGTTGGATTTTGGGCTGAAGTCTTAGGGCGACCTGTTCCTTCTGTCTGTCTGTCTATCGATCTATCATTTAGTGTCTATGTGTGTATAAGACACACACACACATTTATATATAATCTTTTGAGAGTGGGCATCAATTTCATTGTTTAATAATGCGTGCCAGGGTGTTCGCCAAAAAAAAGCGACAATAAAGGTTATCATCTTCATCATTATTATTTTTTAAAATTTGATTTATATGCCGCCCTTCTCCAGAGACTCAGGGCGGCTTGCAGTGCGTTAAGCAATAGCCTTCATCCTTTTGTATATTTACAAAGTCAGCTTATTGCCCCCACAATCCGGGTCCTCATTTCACCTACCTTAGAAAGGATGGAAGGCTGAGTCAACCTTGAGCCTGGTAAGATTCGAACTTGCAATAATTGCAGGCAGCTGGTCTTAATCACAATGCTATCAGTCTGCTGAGCCCCCAGGCCCTTAATTTATCTGTCAAGTCATCTATTTTGTTATCCATTAATCCATCCACTTCAACTGGGAGTTGAAGTCCACACTTCAGAAGAACAGAATAATGGAATAAGGGGTGTCCCAAACCGTCCAGGTTATGTAATGAGAGAGGGAGGGCTTACCAAGATAAATTCGTCTAGACGAGGGGTCTCCAAACTTGGCAACTTGAAGACTTGTGGAATAGTATAGAATGGAATAGAAAAAGGAGAGGAGAAGAGACAAATATGGAATAGAATAGAAATAATAGAATATGGAATAGAGTAGAGAAGAATATGGAATGGAAAAAAATAAGGAATATGGAGAATAGAATAGGATAGGATAGGATAGAATAGGATAGGATAGGATAGGATAGGATAGGATAGGATAGAATAGAATAGAATGAATTATGGAATATGGAATAGAATAGAAGAGATTAGAACAGAATAGAATAGAATAGAATGAGGTGGAAGGGACCTTGGAGGTCTTCTAGTCCAGCAACCTCCAACTCCCAGAATTCTTCAGCCAGCCATGACAGATAACGAATTAAATTATTTACAAGGAGAAATTTGGTTTCTGATGTAGATGGTAAAGGTTTGAACCCTGAGCTGAGTGCAAATTTAGCCACGGGGAATTTGCCGAAAAGGAATCTTTTTTCCTGCAAAATGCATCAAAGGTGGGATAATTTCTATGAAATCACATCTAAAAATAATGTGGCTTTATTTCTGGAACTGTGGCCATGAGGGATACCGCTAGTCCTTGATTTACAATATTAATTTAGTGACAGTTCCAACTTACAATGGCACTTTAAAAAAACATGACTTAGGACGGTTGTTCGCCCTTAATGACTGTCACAGCATCTCTAGGCTCCTGGGATCAAAATTCAGATGCTTGGCAACTGCCTCATCTTTACGGCGGTCGCCGCGTCCCCGAGAGTGTGTGTGTCCCTTTTGCAACCTTCTGATGACCAGATTCACTTAACGACTGCAGTGAATCGCCTAACGGCAGCGATAAAAGAACCAAATTCACTCTAGCGATGTTTCACTTCGCAACCAAAATGCCAGGCTCGGTTGCAGTCGTACATTGAGGACTAGCCAGGTTTGAGTCTAAACAGAGAAGGTTTCTGAAGACGCCTGCGAACATTGAAGACAGCCCCAAAAACAAATATTGGAGCTGAAAAGATGACAGACCCGCAATATATGAAGAAATATATTTGTGTGTGTGTATGTGTGTCTGTATGTGTACACATTGTGGGGAAATACCTTCCTTCCCGGATCTGAAGAATAAGACAAAGATGGAACAAGATAAGACACATACATATGTAAAGCATACCAGGAAGTGTTTTGTTTGTATTTATGCCCTTTTGAGGAAATACATTTGTGTCTGTGTGTGTGTGTATACATACATACATACATACATACATACATACATACATACATACAGACTGATATACAACCAAGCTCAGAGAGCAGCAAAGATTCTACACTCCTCCTCTTCTTCTACCACTTTGCAAACCCCTCTCCCTCCCAGCATTGATGATGTTCCCTAGTTGGGTCATGAAATGTCTGCAAAAGAAACCACCCAGCTCAGAGAGCACCAAGGACCTCTCGTTTCAATCCCGAGCTACCAATATTCTCTTTTATTGGCATTCTGGCATTAGCCAGAAGGATGTTTTCCCCAGTCTTAAATTTCACAGTGGGAAAGTGCCAGCAATTGTATCTGACAGTGTTGGGCGTTTATTTTTCTTCCACATTCTTGCCTACGGCCAAAAGGATGGATTTATTCCGAATTGCAATGGTGGCTCATGACCAAGGGGAGGTCAAACCACACAACAAATAACACACCCACGAAATCACATACTTCTCCCTTCCAAAGAAGGAAACTTTGTTCTCTGGCTCCACACCCAGATCGGAAAAAATAATGCAGGAACTTCTCCCCGACCGGCTGCAACGGAGAACATCGGCAATGCAGGCAGTCCTCGTCTTAAAAGACCGCAACCGAGGACCACATTTCTGTCCTTAAGCAAGACATTGGTCAAGTGAGCTTTTCCCCATTCGACGATCTTCCTTGCCACCTTTGTTTTTGTGGAGAGTGGGGGACCATAGTATCCACTTTATTAGCACAAAATGTACAACTTGAGGAGTCTTAATTATTAGCCAGGATGGGGGTGATAAATTAGGCAACAGTTTAAAAAGCAATGGGAAGGGAGGAAAGGAGGGAGGAAAAGAGAGAGAGCGAGAAAGAAAGAAAGAAAAAGAAAGACGAAGGAAGGGAGAAAGAAAGAAAAAAGGAAGGAAGGAAGGAAGAAAAAAGAGAAAGGAAGAAAAAATAAATAAAAAAGGAGGGAAGGAAGAGGAAGAAAGGAAGGAAGAGGAAGGAGAGAGGGAAGGAACTGTAGGAAGTTAGCACCCACCCCTTTCCTGGAAGAATGAAATATTTTAGGAAATATTAAAAAGGCAGAATATTATATTTCCCTGGATGAGAAATGGAGAAACATGTTTTAAAGACAAAGCAGCTTCCTGCCTCCCCCCTTGGTTAATGGGCCATAATCTGCAACGCAATAGGACCCATCTAAGACAGAAACTCACATGGCACCTGGGAAGATTACATCAGCCAGCAAGGCTAGCTAAGACCCCCACCCCCTGGGAGTCTGACAACCAATCAGGATACTCTTTCGGGGCCCCAGGAAATTCAAAGCCAGAGAGGGCATAAAACCCGGGGACTCGCTGTATCTCGCCCCTTTTCTGTTCAGGAATGCGAACCAGCATTTATTGTAACACCGTCGTGCAAATTCTCCAATTTTGGCGCACAACCGGTTTGTGACTGTTCCGAAAGCCGCAGCGAGAGGAGCCCCCGTTGCTTCCTTTGCGACTTTTGTAAAGCTTTGCGCACCACGAGGCTGCCAACGGTCTCATTCTGTCCCCAAACGTAAAAAACCGGCCACTCCAAAGAAAAGGTGCCTCTCACGAAATGACACAACGCAGCATGACTAAGGAGAACATTTGGTGGACGTTTTTGTTAAGGCAGGTTGGCAAATAGTCACCCAGGAAAGGTTGTACAAGAGTTTAAAACTGTTCTTGGTTTGGGACGGTACAGGTATTCCTCGACTTACAACTGTTCATTTAGTGACGGTTCCAAGTTGCAACGGCACTGGGGGATAAAAGGGACTGGGAACCGTTTTCATACTTATGACCGTCGCAGCCTCCTCATGGTCCTGAATTCACATGCTCAGCCACCGACTCGTGTTTACGACTGTCACAGAATCCTCCAGGGGGATCACACGATCTGCCTTTTACAACATTCCAATGAGCAAAACGGGGTAGCCCAGATTCGCTTAACCACGGAGTTACTGGCTTAACCACTGCAGTGATTCACTCAACGATGGTGGCAGAGAAGCTCGAAAATGGCGGCATACTCCCTGAACCCATGATTCACTTTTTAACAAATAAGTTTGGACTCCACTGCGGTCGTAAGTCGAGGAGTTCCTGACTTACCTAAACCTCCCTCTGGCCAAGAAAAGCGCAGTCGACAACAGGAAACTCTGTCAGTGGGTTTCTTTATGGTGTGAATATTTTTTTAAAAAAATAAAACCCACAAAGCAGCAAAGCCGAAAATTGTTATGCAGTGTGAAAGCCGTGCAAACTTTTTTGTTGCACCGAAATAAAAATAATAAAAATAAAAATAATAAAAATAAAAATAATAAAAATAAAAATAATAAAATAAAATAAAAATAAGTTTGCTTTGTTTGGACGTGCCTCTTTGATCGTCACGATCTCTGTGCTTGAGAAGGGAAGAGAATGAGTTCCAAAAAGAGACTGACATACTTTTGAAACACAGCCACTACCCAGAATAAATATTTGAGGGGAAACCTTCATTTATTGGAAGGGAGCTCCTCCATATTTCCACAGAAATTACTCAGCAGGAAGGGGCCTTTGGAAGCCGATAACCTAAATTTCTCAGTCGAGGTTTTATACCTGGTAACATACGTAGATAATTGCACTGAGGTGTCCTTGCTGCTCTCTGAGCTGGGTGGTTTCCTTGCAGACGTTTTGTGGCCCAACTAGGGAACGTCATCAGGGTTAGAAGGGAGGGGAGTTTGCGGCGAGGAGGAGGAGGTGGAGGAAGAGGAGGAGAAAAAAAGAAGAGGAGGAAGAACGAGGAGGAGTGTGGGGTCCTTGGTGCTCTCTTGGTTTGGTTTTCTTGACCAAACGGGAATATCATCAGGGCTAGCATCAATGCTATATCAATGCATAGAACTGATGATGTTCCCTAGTTGGGCCATGAAACGTCTGCAAAAAAGCCCAACATGCTCAGAGAGCGCAAAGCATCCCCACAGTCATTGTCTTCCTCCTCCTCCCTTTTAGCACTGATGATGTTACCTAGCTGGGTCATAAAACGTCCGCAAGGAAACAACCAAGCTCAGGGAGCACCAAAGATTCTACAGTTCTCCTCCTCCTCCTAATCTAAAAGTGTTATATTACCAATATAGGTAATATAGGTAATGGTAGGGTCCAAAATCAATCAATAATGCAAGTAAGTTGGGCTGGCCAACACCAGTAAGCCTCAATAAAGAGACTCTGTACGTGCTCTGGAGCTCCTCAATAAAGGTGGAATATAAAACTCTCTCCTGGGACTTTGACTCCCATCAGCTATCCTGCATTTTTTCTTTCTCTCTTCGACTTAAATTCTGTTTTTTTTTCTTTCTAAAACCAACCAGGGAAACAACTTGCAGGTTTTTGACCTCTGCTTAGGCACAGCAAGAAGAGTTTACTGCTAAAAATGATAAAATCTCCTTTTTTCCACTCTTTTTTTTTTTATTACCCCAATGCTGATTGCGAAAAAGGAAGCGATAATCAAGTAATAAAATGAATAGCTTTGTGGTGAAAGGCCGGAGAGAGCGTAAAATGAAATTGCCACCACAGGTCCCCAAAATATATTTTCTCAGCAAAAGAGGAAGGAGTTTCATTTAATGAGACATCCCTTAAATAGACAGGCCAGCAATCACAGGGAGTCCTCGACTTACAACCATTCGTTTAGGGACCGTTCAAACATCCTATGGTACAAATAAAGTGACTTACGACCAGTTTCACACTTACATCTGTTGCAGTATCAAGGGTCACCTGATCAAAATTTGACTGCTTAGCAACTGACTCGTTTTCATGACGGTTGCACTGTCCCTTTTGCGACCTGCCGACCAGCAAAGTCAATGGGGAAGCCAGATTCAGCTTACTAACTGAACCACTACAGTGATTCACTTAACAACGGTGGCAGGAAAGGTCATAAAAGGAGGTGAAATGCTCTGAACAATCATCTTGCTTAGCAACAGAAATTGGGGTGTCATAAATCGAGGACTTCTCGCACAGTAAAAGACTCGTAGAACAACCGACTTGGCTAGCAGCAGAAATTCGGATCCTTATTGAGGTCGTAAGTCGAGGACCACATGTAGCTAAAGAAAGACAACGTAGAGAGCTAAAGAGATGGATGGGTAACTTTCCTTAATGTGGCATATATATTACAGGCAGTCCTTCACTTACGATCACAATTGAGCCCCAAATCTCTGTTGCTAAGTGAGACAGTTGTTAAGTGAGTCTTTCCCCATTTTATGAACTTTCTGGCCACAGTTGTTAAGTGAAGCACCCCAAATGTTAAGTTACATAGTTAAGATAAAGCCCAACATTTCCGTTGCTAAGTGAGACAGTTGTTAAGTGAGTTTCCCCATTTTATGACCTTCTTTGCCACCGTGGTTAAGTGAATCCCTGCAGTTGTTAAATGAGTTACAAGTGAATCCGGCTTCCCCATTGACTTTGCCTGCCAGAAGGTCACAAAAGGGGATTGCGTGATCCCCCGGGATGTCATAAATATGAGTCAGTTGCCAAGCGTCTGAATTCTGATCATATGACCAAGGGGATATGGCAACAGTCGTAAGTGTGAACAACGGTCGTAAGTCACTTTTTTCAGGGCCATTTTAACTTCAAAGGCCACTAAACAACAAGGACCAACTGCATTTTCAGGTAGTCCTCGACTTACAAGTGTTCATTTACTCACTGTTCAAAGTTACAATGGCCCTGACAAAAGTGACAGGATCATTTTTCACAGTCAATGACAGTCGCGGACTCCTCACGGTCCCGTGATCGAAAGTCACACGTTCTGCTGACTCATGTTTATGACGGTCGCAGCGCCCCCTGGGGGTGTCATGCGATCCGCTTTTGCGACTTTCTGACGAGCACAGTCAATGGCGGAAGCCGGATTCACTTAACAGGGTGACTCATGTAACAATGGCAATGATTCACTTAGCAATTGCGGCCCCCCAAAAAGTAGTAAAACGGAGCAAATTTCGCTTCACTTAGCAACGTAAATTTGGGGCTCCATTGTGGTCGTAATTCAAGGACAGCCTGTATTTGAAAAAGCGTTGGCTTATCCAGAACAAGTATGCGCAAGGCAAAACTTGTGATTGTACACTGACGTAAGCATGCAACCCTCTTGTACCGAGTGTCTGCAACAGACACAATTCTTGTGAAATTTTAAGATCAATATGTAACCAGCCACACCAATACTGTAACTGTGGAGGCACACAGTTGCTTTAGTCATCACTTCCCTGGTTGTGTAACTCTTGGCTGAAAACAAAAAAGAGAATATCCAGGCCGGGACTCGCTTCAAAAGACGTCAATGGTGAGCCAAAGCAGAAATCATTTGAAGTGAATTGAAAAAGTAATGAACACTGTGAGCCAAATCAGAAAAAAATGGGAGAGAATTAAAAAAGAAATGAACACTGTGAGTTAAAGCAGAAAAAAAGAAATTAAAATTTAAAAAGAAATTAAAATTGGGAGTCAAAGCAGAAAAAATTGGAAGAGAATTAAAAAAGAAATGCTGAATGGGTACATGGCAGCCAGCCAGGTTGGAAAGCAGAGTGAGAAAGTCCTTGCATGCAAAGCAGAAATAATTCTGTTTTTTTGTGTGTGTGTTCTTGTTTCAAAGAAAGAAGCCAACTTTGACTGTTGAAAGGGTGGGGAAAATTTCTGAATTAATCGGCGGCAAGATGCTGAAAAGGCTCTGCAGGCATCTCCCAAATATCTCTATTTATTGATTTGTTCTATATGACTGGGGGTTTTGAAGAAGAGACTGGACATCCACCTGTCTGAAATGGTATATAGAGTCTCCTGCTTGAGCAGGAGGTTGGACTAAATGACCTCCAAAGTCCTTCCAGCTCTGTTATTCTGTCATGGTCTCTGCTCGAGCAGGGGGTTGGGCTAGATGACCTCCAAGCTCCCTTCCAGCTCTCTTTTGATTGATTGAAGTAATCCTAGATGTAAAATCACAGTTGAGCCCAAAATTTCTGTTGCTAAGCAAGACAGTTGTTAAATGAGTTTTGCCCCATCTGGTCCCCTGCCTAAAGTTGGTAGCAGAGTTGCTAAGTAAATCTGGTTTCCCCATTGACTTTTCAGGTAAGTCGATTTACAACACATTATTTAGTGACAAATGACAACAGCATTCACAAAAGTGACTTATGACCATTTCTTACACAAGCATCCCCCTAGTCACATGATCAAAACGTTCGTCAACTGACTCATATTTATGATGGGTTGCGATGTCCCGAGGTCACATGATCCCCTTTTGCAACCTTCCGACCAGCAGGAAGCCAGATTCACTTAACAACCCTGTGATTCCAAGAACAACTGCCGCAATTCACTTCAGAAAAATGGCAAGAAGAGTCGTAAAACGGGGCAAAGCTCACTTCACAAATGTCTCGCTTAGCAACAGACATTTGGGGCTCAACTGTGATTGTAAGCCGAAGACTGGTCAGAAGATCGGAAAAGGGGATCACATGACCCCAGGACACTGGTCTGAATTGTGATCTTAAGTCGAGGACTTCCTGTCCAGGAGAAAGCAACAGTCAGCCGTCAGACGACTTCATTTACAGGTAGTCCTCGACTTATGACCACAACTCAGCCCCAAATTTCCATTGCTAAGCGAGATATTTCTTCAGTGAGTTTTGCCCCATTTTACCACCTTTCCTGCCGCCGTTAAGTGAATCCATGTGGTTGTTAAGTTAGTCACACAGTCGTTAAGTGAATCTGGTTTCCCCATTGATTTTGCTTGTCAGAAGCTTGCCAAAGGGGATCATATGACCTCGGGAAGCTGCAATGGTCACAAATATGAATCAGTTGTCCATGAGGGAATACAACCGTCGTTAAGTATGACAAACAAAGTCACTTTCTTCAGCACTGTCATCACTTTGAACGGTCATTAAATGAACAGTTGTAAGTGGAGGACTACCTCTATTTGGATTTCACTCTTCGGTCAGGGGAAATGCTTAGGCATGAGAAGCAGTCCTCAATTTATAATTTTACGTCATTGTACGTCATGATGGTCATTAAGCAGGTCATCAGGTTACCATACCTGATTTTACAACCTTTTTTTCTGTGGCCGTCGTTAAGTGAATCCGGGGGTCAAGAGGCAGATTATACGATTGCCTCACAGACTGAAGGGAAGGCCCTAGAAATGTTTTAAATAAAGAAATAAAAATAAATAAGAGTCAATTATTTTCTCCCTCCTTCTGAGGCATTCATACAACTCTCTAAATCCAGCAACGGGCCTAACCCGTTTTTGGTGTCTGCCTACACGCATTAAGCGCAAATGTTGCGTTCACACAACGAGGTACCCTCCACAAACACTAAGCAGGCTGAATTTCCGCCCTCCCTCCGAGTTTCTTCCCTTTTTTCCATCCCTTTGGCCTGGAACAAAAGATGGCGGGAAAACCCGAGTCAACGAACTTTCCACTCGTTTGTTTTTTTTTGGCGCGTCGTGTGAACCCGCCACAAAAAAAAAAAAAAAAAAGCGCGGGAAAAAAAATCAGGGCCCCAACTCGTCTCACATTCCATTGTGCGGTCGCCCCTTGGCAACCGCGTCACCATGGCAGCGAAAGAGCCGCCGAGGCCCTCTGATTGGCCGAGCGGTGGCTATGACGTCAAGGAGGCGGGGCGGCGAAAGACCTGACGGCCCGGAAGGCTTTCATGGGAAAGTTGGCAACCTTCAAGTCCCTCAAGAACGAACGCACGACAAACGATACGGGGCGGAAGGGGCGGGGCGAGGGACGGAAGTTCGTCATCTTTTCGGGGCGTGGTATCCTCAGTGAAAGACCCGAGGCCTCCTCATCCCCGCCTCGATTAGAAGCCGGCCGGCGAGTGAGAAGGAAGGTCGGAAATATTCAGAGGTGAGTCCCGGGTAGCGCTGAGGCGTGCCCGGCGGCCTCGGGGGGAGTTCTTCCGCCGTTCCCCGGTTGCCTGTTGGAAAGGGGACTACCTCTCCCATCATTCCCAGCCTTTCCGGCTGCGGGGGATACGGTGACCATCATCCCCGGCCTCATGTCCAAGCCTTAGGCTCACCTTCCCCCCTCGCGCTTATAATATATTCTGTTAATTTCACTTTTTATGATTTAGAAATTATAATATGGATAGTGTTGTTTAATAATTGTGTATTATATTATATATAAGATATATTTATGATATCTGATATGATATATATATGATATCATATGATATATATATCATATACATATAATATATATATATATAATATAATTATATTATAATTATATTATAATATATATTATAATAATTGTGTATTATTAATGTATGTTCATCTATTTATCCACCTATCTGCGTTCGTCTATTATTAGATCTACTTTTTAAACAACCCAAGGTTACTTTAAATGAGATGGGCGGTGTAATTTCCTAAAGAAAATTGTAATTTTAGTTCTCTTGTTATCAATTTTGTTTTTTGTAACCTGCCCAGGGGTTGCTTCACCTGTAAGAAGTATTGCAAATAAATTTAATACAGATCTAACTAAATACAATATAAAAATACATTATATATACTTTAATAAATCAATACGTGATATATAAAATTTAATATCAAGTTTAAATTTGAAGAAATCTACATTTTTGTAGATTTGTCTGTCATAGATCAACACATTACATATATAATTTAAATGTCATAGATCAATACATTATATATCTTTCTATATATATGATCTCTATATATGTATAATTTTAAATTTCATCGATCAATACATCTATAATTTAAATTTCATAGATCGATTCATTATATAAATTTAATAGATGAATACACTATATAACTGAATAATAAATCAGTCTACACACACATATATGTATACTATATAAAATTTAAGCTTAATAGCTCAATACATGATATAATTTAAATTTAATTGATCAATACATTATATGTATAAAAGTTTATACATATAATGTATATTATATTATATACACTACAAGATTATTGCATTATTACATTATACATTATATATATATATGTATAAATTTAAATTACATTGTAAATTAAATGTAATCAATCGATACAGCTTATATATATATATATATATATATGTAGGTCTTTGGTTATTCGGGTCTTCTCCCATGTAAAATTGGAAGTGTCTTGGCGACGTTTCGACGAAGTCTCATTCGTCATCTTCAGGCTGGTGTTCTCGGCTTCGTGCTTCGTCGTGCTTCGAAGCACGAAGCCGAGAACACCAGCCTGAAGATGACGAATGAGACTTCGTCGAAACGTTGCCAAGACACTTCCAATTTGATATGATCGCGCAGTCAGTCGGATCTTATATTAATTAAATAACCCGCGAAAACCTGAGAAAACATATATATATAAAAGCTGTATCGATTGATTACATTTAATTATTTAATTTAAATTAATTTAATTTAAATAATTATTTAATTAATATATATATATGCCACCTCTCACTGATAAGGCCACTCTGGGCAGCTTGCAAACACTAAAAAAGTGAAATGCAGAAATTTCTAAAATTACAATTGGAAGCATTAATTGCATGCAAAATATGGCAAGGCTCCACTCCCTTTGCAAATCGCTTTCTGGATATTGACAGCTGTCAATCTACTGGAAAGCAATGCTTCCACCCTTCTTTTTCCCAAAAATTGTGAAGAGCTTAGTTGTGACTTCTCAAAACAAAGCTTCTAGGCGCCAGAACTTCCCATCCCAGCATCAGGTGTCCTCCTTGTCATCAGTTTTGGCCTAGTGAAGCCTCGTTGGATTTTGTGGTCTGAAAGGCCCCTTCATATACGGGTAGTCCTTGACTTATGACAGTTCATTTAGTGACTGTTTGGAGTTACAACAGCCCTGAATAAGGGGATTGATTTTCACCAGACCTTTGTGGCATCCCCCAAGGTCACACAATCAAAATTTGGACACTTTGACATCTGACTCGTATTTATGACGGTCGTAGTGTCCCAGCGTTCACCTGATCCCTCTTTGTGAATGGGGAAGCCAGATTCACATAACAACTGGGTTGCTCACTTAACGACAGCAGTAATTTGCCTTAACTGCGACTGGAAAGGTTCTACAATAGGGCAAAGCTCACTTCACAAGTGTCTCACTTAGTGACATACATTTTGGGCTCAATTTTAGCCGTAACTTGAGGAATCCTGGTGGTAATTGAACAACAGCAGCAATTCCCTGAACAACAATGGCCAGAAAGGTCATAAAACAGGACGAAACCCACTTGACAACTACCTCGCTTAGCGCTGGAAATTTGGACTTCGAATGTGGTCATAAGTCGAGGATTTTCTAAAATCAGCGCCCAAATAGGCATGTAATTACTTCAGAATAACAGGGTTAGAAGGGATCTTGGAGGTCTTCTAGTCCAACCCGTTTCTCAAGCAGGAGACCCTTACAGGATTGCAGAATAACAGAGGTGGAAGGCACCTTGGAGGTCATTTAGTCCAACCCCCTGCTAGAGCAGGAGATCCGTACAGAATCATAGAATCACAGAGATGGAAAGGACCTTGGAGGTCATCAGCCCCCCTGTTCCATCTCTACCATTTCTGCCGAATGGCTGCCCAATCTCTTCTTAAAAGCCTCAGATGTTGGAAAACTTCTCTCTTATTTCTAGCTTAGTTCGATTAAAGTCCTTTAAAAAAAAAAAAAAAAATTCCTTGTCTTTCTCCTTTCCAAGGAATTGCTGGCTGGGATTTTGGGTGGAAAAAAAATTGGAATAAGGTCAAAGATATTGGCAAGGTGATTCTTTTTTTTTTTTTTTTTAAGTTTGCAAAATTACTTTGCAAAGAGGTGAAATCACATGAGCCACAAGCCATAAAGAGAGGGATTTCCGGAACATTTTTACACAATGATGCAACGGCCCTTTGCTCACAACCGGCTGGGAGAGAAAAGAGTCTGATGAAATTGAGGGCAGAAATGTTGCCAGGAAATGAAGTCAGAAATTTGAGACAAGGAAATACCTTATTATCCAGATCAGCGGTGTGGAGAGAAATAGATTTTTATTCCTTTTTTTGGGGTGGGCGCAGAGAAGGGGGTTGACAGACGGAGTTTATGCATTGACTTCATTGCATTTGCTGCTTTTGGTCAACTCACAGTTTTTAACCATGCTTGAGTGGGGGTTAGACTAGGTCAGGGGTCTCCAACCTTGGCAACTTCAACTCCCAGAATTCCTCAGCCAGCTTTGCTTGAAGCCCACAAGTCTTAAAAGTTGCCAAAGTTGGAGAGTCCTGGACTAGATGACCTCCAAGGTCCCTTCCAATTCTGTTATATTTATTAAATTTATATGCTGCCTGTATGTATGTGTGTGTGTGTGTGTATAGATATATAATGATTCACTCTAACAACCATGGTGAGAAACATCGTTAAATAGGGCAAAACTCATTTAACCAACATCTGCCTTAAAAACATAAACATTGAGCCCCATTGCGGTAATAAGTCGAGGACTACCCACATACGTATCCGTGAGGACCTTGTGACACTCGTAATCACGAGGACCGTCGGCAATGTAACTTCGAACGGTCACTAAACGAACTGTCGTAAGTTGAGGACCCCCTATATTTTTCAAAGTCTGCTCCCGCCCCCCGGCTCCCTCCAACGTGTAACCTTTCATCCGTTTCTGTTTCCTTACAGTGACCATGGCATCCCCCACAGAAAAAGTCTTTCCGGCTTATGAAGAAACAGCTGGTTCGAAACTGCTCCGAAAATCGAAGGAAATGCCCTTCGTCCCCATCGGTAGGTGCTTCTCTTGGGCTTTGCCGTCCGACGGCCGGTTGCTCTGAGCCCGTCCCGTTTCACAATGGCGTCTTCGGTGAATTCCGGCAATTGCTTGAGATCTGAGCAACGGGTTCGAATTCACCCAATGGGGTTGAAATCAGAATTTCTCCACCCGGACTCCCAACACGCAGAATTCCCCACATCTTCCAACTGCCCATCTTGAGAATCCCTTCTCTATACAGATAGTCCTCGACTTCACGACTGCAACCGGGACCGGACTCCCCCCCCCTCCTGTAGTCGTTAAGTGAGTCACGTTTGGGTTTTGCGACTTTTTTTCTGGGAGTCCTTAGCGGATTGCACAGTCGTTAAATGAATCCAGTTGCCAAGCCTGAAAATTTTGATCATGTGTCGCCAAGAAGGCGATAATGGTCATAAATGCGAGGACTGGTCCTAAGTCTCTTGTTTCCGGGCTTTTTCAAGTTGAGGACTTATCTGTATTTCAAAGGGCATTTATAGGATTGAGGAGGCAATGTGATTGTGGGTTCACATGCTCGGTTGGAAAGTGAGGAGACTCGCAAAATCTGTTTTCTGTAAGCCTAGGCCACAGGTCTCGAACTCGCTGTGTCACGTTGATGTCATGTGACCTTTTGGGGGGGCCTTTATGGAGCTGGGGTGGGTGTGGCCTGCACTTGACGCATCCAGCCTGCAGGCTGCCAGTTTGACCCCCCCTGGCCTAAGCTGTCTGTGGGTCATTCCTCCTCCTCTTCTAACACATCACTCAGTTGTAGCACTGATAATGTTACCTAGTTGGGTTATGAAACGTCTGCGAGAAAACTATCAAGCTCAGAGCACCAGGGACCCCACAATCCTTCCTTCCTCTCTCTTTTACTCTCCTCTCTTCCCCTTCCCCTTCCCCTCCCTTCCCTTCATCCCTCACCTCCCTTCCTTTGTTCTTTCCTTATTCCTTCCATTTTCTCTTTCTCCTCCTCCATTTCCTTTTTTCCTTCGCCCTTCCCTTCCTCCTCCCCCCCCATCCTTCTAGGGATGGCATTGCAGGGCGGGACACTAGGGACCCCAGACCCACTGAAGCCTTGATAGTTCTTCCTCTACCTTTCTCAGGTCTTCCTTCCTTCCTTCCTTCCTTCCTTCCTTCCTTCCTTCCTTCCTTCCTTCCTTCCTTCCTTCCTTCCCCTCTCATCTAATTCCTGGGACCCCTGAACCCTTGACAGCTCTTCCTCTGCCTTTCTCAGTTCTACTCTTCCACTCTCACTCTCTCCACAAAAGCCCACTCCCTTGTAGCACTGAAGATGTTACCTAGCTGGGTCATGAGACGCCTGCAAGAAAACCACTCAGCTCAGAGAGCACCCAGGACTCCTCCCCACCCCAGATCCGCTGAACCGTTCTTCCTCTGCCTTTCCCAGGTCTGGCGGGCTGTTTCACCCTGGCCGCCTACGGCATCTACCGGGTGAAGTCCCGAGGAGAGACCAAAATGTCCATCCACCTGATCCACACACGGATGGCCGCCCAGGGCTTTGTGGTGGGCAGCATCGTTTGTGGTAAGTTGGCGTGCTGCGGTTGTCATGCCCCACATAGAGGCGGAACCACAAACAACACCGCTAGTCTTTTCAATTGACAAACATTTGTTTAATGTTGATTGTTGAAAGTTACGAGGGGACTGGGAAAAAAGGGACTTTCGAACTGTGTTTCACACTTACAACCGTCACAGCATTTCCAAAATTGAAATGCTTGGCAACAGATTCGTCTTTGCGACGGTCGCAGTGCCTGGCGGGATTATTATTATTATTATTATTATTATTATTATTATTATTATTATTTTATTATTATTTTATTATTATTATTATTATTATTATTGAATTTCTATACCGCCCTTCTCCCTGAGGACTCAGGGCGGTGTACAGCCAGAATTAAAAAACATGCAGTACAAATATTAAAAAACACTTAAAAGATATATAAATTTGGCCCAATTAAAACTCACTACCAAGATATGTCACATCATCCCTTTTTGTGACCTCAAAACGTCAAAGAGAAAAGCCAGATTCGCTTAATATCCAGTTATCATGGTCCTAAATACTGATCTTGTGACCACGGGGAGGCTACGGTGGTCATAATGGCGAGGATCGGTCATAGGTCATTTCAGTGTCCTTGTAACTTCGAAGGCCCCCCCCCCCCCCCCCCCCCCTCAAGTGAACAGTTTATTTGGTTAACGATCCGGTCCGCTTCCAAAAAAAACCCCATCAGGCTCAATTTTGGTTGTAAGTCAAGTCTGAACGATCACTTAACGAATGGTCGTAGAACCACCTCTGGAGGACCCAAACAAATCCGTCCAAAGAGAATATCAGAGTGAGAAGGTACCTTGGAGATCACCTAGTCCAACCTCCTATTCAAGCAGGAGACCCTTACAGAATGACATAGTTGGAAGGGACCTTGGAGGTCTTCTAGTCTAACCCCCTGTTCAGGCCGGACCATTCCAGACACATTGTCTCTCCAATCTCTTCTTTAAAAACCTCCAGGGATGGTGCCCACAACTTCTGGTGGCAAGGAGTTCCACAGGTTAATAGTTCTCACTGTCAGGACATTTCTCCTTAATTCCAAGTTGGTGGTAGAATAGCTTGACTCCCTCTTCTTTGGGGCTCCCCGCTAACATTGGAAGACTGCTCTCATGTCTCCCCTAGTCCTTCTTTTCATTAAACCAGACATACCCAGTTCCTGCAACCGTTCTTCATATGTTTTCTCCTGCCCCCTAATCATCTTCGTTGCTCTTCTCTCCGCTGTTTCTAGACTACAGCCTCAACATCTGTTGTATTTTTATTATAATACCTTTGATATAATTAATGTAAAGTACTGTAATATACCGTTTTATAATACAATTATTTTACAATATTTTATAATATGTTTTATAATGTAATATTTTATAATATAACTATATTTTACAATGCACTATAATGTAATATTTTAAAATATTACATATTTTATAATTTTATAATTTCAAGGTTGACTCAGCCTTCCATTCTTCCGAGGTAGGTAAATTGAGGACCCGGATTGTGGGGGCAATAAGCTGACTTTGTAAAAACACCACTTATGGGGGGCCAAAAGCCCTACTAAGCAGGTATATACAAAAGTATGATGGCTATTGCTTAAAAGCATTGTAAGCCGCCCTGAGTCTCCAGAGAAGGGTGGCATATAAATCGAACCAATAAATAAATAATACAATGTAATATTTTACAATATAATATTTAGCAATATTTTATAGTGTAATACTTTATAATATAATATATATTTTACATAACATATATTATTTTATAATAAAACTGGATGCAGTATTCCACATAGGGTCTTACTAAGGCTTTATCAGTTGGTACTAACACTTCTCGTGTTCTTGATTCTATCTGTCTGTTAATTCAGCCTAGGATCGTATTGGCCTTTGTGGCTGCTGCCGCACACGGCTGGCTCATCTTTAAGCGATCGTCCACTAGGACTCCAAGATCCCTCTCGTGGTTATTACATCAACACATTTTTTCACCCACCAAAGTTGCTTATTGTGTTTTTTTTTTCTTTCTTTCTTTTTTGTCTTCCAGGCGTGGTCTATTCCATGATCCGGGATTACGTCTGGAAGCCTCAGTCAAAGTCTTCGGAAACCCGTTGAAGCTCTCCAGTTCCTCGTGCCGTAGGGATAGTTTTCCACACTGCGGTGAAGGGAAAAAAGAACAACGAATTTAATTCTAATTTTATACCTCTTCCACACACATCCTTCCCTGCCGCCAAGATTTCCTTTGGGTGTCAAAAAAATCCCTTATTTTTTATTTTATTTTATTTTCGTTTGCACAAAACCACGGATTGAGTTTTGTTCCTTCGCTGCCATTTCGACCATCCGCGTCGGCACTATGTGAGACCCAGGCAATTCCAGTTTTTTCTCTTTTGCAGACAACCTTTTGGGGAAAAAAATTTTTAAATTGTGACACTCTCCATTGTGTGTATCTTCCCCAAAAAATCGAGATATTTTTCCCTGCTTCCTTCAGAAATGAATTTAGACCACAAATCATCAAACTGCCGACAAAAAATTTGCTTTTTAAATCCATTTCTGGGGAAGGTTGTGATGAGTTGTGGTGTTATTGTCGCTTGAGATCCTGTCGCCCTCCTGTTAAATGTGCTTTTTTTGGGACACTGGTGCCCATGCACACCAGAAAAAGCACAACATTGTGACTGAGAGAGAAATGAGGGAGCATTCTAACACTTCAGCTGTCTATCAAGTTATTCACAATTGTATTTATTACACTTTATTAAAACCGTAGATGTTTAAATTATTTAGCAAAAATATATGTGTATGACCTTAATATTTTCATTCGTCCAGTCTGCGTGTGTGTGTGTGTGTGTGTGTGTGTAAAAATAGGCTATTTTTTTTTCTTAGATAAGTTTTTTAAAAAAGCAAAATGGAAGCAGAGACGTTGCCGTTTTTATGTGGGTCCAGCAGGCAGAGAAACTTCCCTGCAATGCACAAAAAAAAAGCGTTACACAAAGTCACAACTGCAGTCGTATTTCGGCTGTAACTTTGAGGACCTCCATGTGCATATATTGCTTTTTTTAAAAAAAGTATTTTTTGGTATAGACGATGTTTTACACGGAAGAATTGTTGAATTGCATTACACTTCAGTTGTGTTATGCTTCAGTTGTGCGTTCCGTGTTTTTGTGCAGGCTAAAACATCTGCCTCTTTCTCCCAATTCTGCTTGGGAAGGGATTGTGACTTACACAAAGTGTGGCTGGGCACAATGGGCTACACAAATGCTATCACACAGAGAGGCCTCGAGTTACGACTGTCATCGAGTCTGGCAATTCCAGTTGTATCTCGAGCAGGCCAGGCACGACGGACTAGAAAATCTTCTCCTCTTTTAAATTTAAATTTTAAATACAAATTTTAATCTGTTTAATTATGGGATATTTTAAAATTCAGCCAAATTATTTAATTCGTTTTAATCTATTTTAAATTTTGTATCTCTGTGTTTTATCTTCTGGCTGTTCACCGCCCTGAGTCCTTCGGGAGAAGGGCGGTATAGAAATTTAATAAAATAAATAAATAAATAAATAAATAAATAGAAAACCCCCCTAAAATACATCTAGTCCTCACTTAACAACCATCGCTGAGTTTGGTGATTCCCGTTGTGATTCATGACTTGTTATTCAAAGAATCCTTAAAAAATCTGACCCGATTTCATCGAATATTTTTTTTTGTGGTGGTCATTAAGTGAACACCCTGTCATTAAGCAAAGCCACATTTTTGGGGGCGGAACTGTGGGTTCACTTCATTTTTTTTTTTTTTTTTTCAATTTTTGAAATTGGAACTGCTGCTTTTCTGAGGAAAAAATGTATATCGCAAACCACTTGAATGCAGTGAGGACGGACGACGGAATTGCGGGTTGGTTTGGGCTGGGAACCGTCGTAAGCCGAGGGCTTCCTGGCTGGGGTTTGGATGGCTCCTTTAGTAAATATTCTAACCCTGGATGTACGCCCTACTATCTCACAATCTTCATCCCAGAAGCCGATTTTGTAAAAAAAATACCTTGTCCGTTCTCCGTTTCGTGCCTGTTGCTTGTGGCGTCCTGAGTTCGAATCCTGATGCCAAACCCCCTTGTGAGTTCAACGCTAATCCTGATTTTATATTAAACGGTGTACGTAACAATGACGGGACTCGCCTGGATTGTGTGGTTTGTGGGTTTTGTGCCATCTTTGGATGCAAATTTCTGCTTTTTTAACAGAAGTCCTAAACTTAACGGCCACAATGGACCTACAAGAAAAGCAAGACAAGTGAGTTTGGCCCCTTTTTTCGAGATTTCCTGCCACCGTCGTATAGTGAATCGCTGCAGTGGTAGAAAGGAGTAATGGGGTGGTTAAGCGAATCCGGCTGCGTCGTAAGGTCGCAAAAGGGGATCGCATGACTGTCGTAAATGCGAGTCAGCTGCCAAGCCTCTGCATTTCGTTCACATAACCCTGGGGAATGCTGCAACTGCCGTAAGTTTGAGAAACGGTCAAAAGCCCCGTTTTTTTCAATGCCGTAACTTCGAACGGTCACTAAGTGAGGACTGCTTGCACCATCCTAGACAAATGGGTTTTCTCAGGAAAAAAAAATTATTCAAGGAGAGCCCACGAATGTGGAATTCTAAGGAAGGGATCAAATATTTTGTTTTCATCCAAACTTCTGACAAACTCAATATTTATTGCCTCACGACAATTAAATGTTATTATTTGACAATTTGTGGACTTCAACTCTCAGAATTCCTCATTCTGCCGTGTTTCCTGGGGAATTTCGGGAGTTGTTGAAGTCCGGCACTCTTAAAAGTGGCAAGGTTTGGAGACTTCGGATTTTAGAAGACCTGTGGGTTCTGAACAGACATTTCAGGACCACACTAGGTAATATCATCAGTGCTAGAAGGGATTGGGATATATGGAGAAGAGGAGGAGGAAGCTGGGTGGCTTCCTTACAGACATTTCAATGACCCAACTAGATAACATCATCAGTGCTAGTGAGGAGTGTGGTGTAAGGAAAGGAAGAGGCAGAGCTCAGCAAGCTGAGAGCACCAAGGAACCAACCATCCTCTGCATAATCAGACTAAAGTCACAGAGCTCATGCTTTCCCACATAACGTCCCTTGAGTCCATCACCCCAAACTGTTCCATAAATGTATCATCAAGTTGAGGTCAACTCTTGGTGACCACACAGACAGGTCTTTTTCTCCAGGAACTTCAGGCCCAATGAGGTCCTTCAAGTCTTCTACCGACGGAGACCTTGTAGCCACTATCCTTGAGTTCGTCGCTTTGGCTATTGATGGGCCTCTTCTTCTCTTTCCTTCTACGGTCCCACCATCCCGAACCTTCTCCAGATGGTTGACTCTTCACATCATGTGTCTGAAGAAGGATAAGTTTGAGCCTGTTCCTTCATGACTCAATGGTGGACCTCTTTGGTGGTCCATTGGTTCAGTTTCTTAGTGGTCCAGGATACCTTTAGGTGTCTTCTACAACGGGACAACAGACTTGGAAGAGACCTTCGAGGTCTTCTAGTCTGACCCCCTGCTTGAGCAGGAGACCCTACAACATTCCGAAATAAATGGCTGTCACCAAAGGAACTGTTGTAAGTCAAGGACTGTATTTTCCGATGGTTTTATCCACAATGTGGCCAGCAGATGGCAGTGTTTGACCGGTTTAATCCATTTTGCTGGATCAGGTTCTTGTGCCATAAATCCTTAGGAGAGATCGATGGCTTTCTCTTCTCTAGAAACATACATTTAAATGCCAAAATATATTTAACATATAAACATTAAAATAGATTTCAAGGCATAACATGAAATAGGAGGCACGCTTCCTTCATTGGCAAGGACATCCATTTTCTAAAAGTCTTTTTTCAGTGAACAAAAAGGAACTTTGGATCAAACTTTTAAAATAGGGATTTATTTTTTTTGGTGTTTTTTTCCAAGCATCTTGGGTGATCTTAACCCAAGATGGTTAGTTTGTGCCACAATGCTTGTATTCTAAATCAGGGCTTAATCTTGGCACTTTAAGACCTATGGACTTCAACTTCCAGAGTTTTAAGGAAGTGTCCAGATTTTTCACCAAGGTCAACTTTTCACCAAACCTTTCCTGACCTACCAAATGCTTGTTGCCTTCAAACAGGGTTTTCCAAGCTTGGAAACTTGTGGACTTCATCACCCAGAATTCCCTACCTGGCTCCCAGAATCCCCCATGCTTGCTGGAGAATTATGGGAGATAAAGTGCAGTTCAGCTGGTCTTCTAAGGCGAGGCTTCTCCAAACTTGGCAAGGTTAAAACTTGTGGACTTCAACTCCCAGAATTCCCAGCTGGTCCCAGAATTCCACCAGTTGAAGCATACCGTCTGAGGAATTCTGGGAGTTGAAGTCCACTCCTCTTAAAAACATGCTGGCTAGGGGATTCTGGGAGTTGAAGTCCACCCCTCTTAAAGCTTTCTGGCTGGGGATTCTGGGAGTTGAAGTCCACCCTTCTTAAAGCTTTCTGGTTGAGGAATTCTGGGAGATGAAGTCCACCAGTTGTTGGACTTCAGCTTATCTTCTAAGTGAAGGGAAACAATAATAAGGATATAATAAATAATACTAGAATATGATATACTAGTATACTAGAATTAGTAGAAACTTATTATTCTGTAACCATTGGGTTCCTGAAATACATATATAGCCTTTGTATTTGTATAACTCACATATATTATACCTTTATATCTGTAACACAAATATGCCTTTGTATTTGTATCACATATATTATGCCTTTATATTTGTATCTCCTGTAACAAACATATTCTGTTATTAGGCCTCTGTAACATATCTGGTATTTGTCAAACATACGTTTTTGCCATTTGATCTGAACCCATATTAATCTTCTTCCTGTTTTTCTCGTGCCGTCTAAGAGCATGGTACTATCTCAGTTGGAACTGCAGACATCATCCCAGGGATAATTTACACTTCAGCCCTAATTTACACCTTTGATCTGTATAAGCTCCTCGTTCCTTGCAGAACCAGGAGGCCAAATGAGCAATTGGGGGAACAAAGGAATGCTCAAGGAAGAGATAACACTAATTGGGAGGCTTCTATTCCTCTGCAGGGCAACAAGGAATACACAAACCTAAACTAGGAGGCCAGAATTGGGTACTAAGCTGATGCTTCTGAGGGTATAAAAAGGACGCCATACCTTCTCCAAGGTGTGGCTATCTCCTCACATGCATTGTATCTGTATGTTCTGGATATAGTCCCACCCGGTATTTTGTTTTTGGCCATAAATAAAATCTGCTTCTTTTTGCAAGCCTCGTCTTGAGTCTCTCTCTTTGGCATTCTGGTGACTCAAGTATATTTTGGGACCTTACATAAGGATGGTATCTCCAACTTGGCAAGTTGAAAAGTTATGGACTTCAACTCCCAGAATTCCCTAGCTGGCTCCCAAAATCCCCCATGCTGACTGCGGAATTCTGGGAGTTGAAGTCAACAAGTCTTAAAGTTGCTAGATTTGGAGATCGCTGGCTTAGAAGTCCAGCATTGTGGCACAAACTAACAATCTTGGGTTAAGATCATCAAAGGTGCTTGGGAAAAAAAATCATAGCTAGTTAGTTGGAGGTCCACTGTGTTGTGGGAATCGAGCCCCTGAACAATTGGAGGCTGGTTCAGATGTTTGCAGCTGAAAAAGTTAGCAAGGATTGCTGGCACTCAAAAGGAAATGGAAGAAATTCTGCTGTCACCCTCACAAAATGGAGGCTGCCACTTTGATCTGGTGCACAAATTATGAATGATAATTTGGTAGGTGAGAATCCTTGTAGTTCAGGCTTGAACTGTCCTTAGACTTTCATGCCTAAGGCAGGACTAGAACTCCCAATCTCCTGATGATGGGACCAAAGTCACCCAGCTGGCTTTTATCCCTAAGGCGGGACTAGAACTTACCATCCTCCTCTTATGAACCAGATGTTTTAACTATTAGACCAAACTGACTCCCTATTACAGTGAAATAGCTGATATTTTGATATTGCAACCCAACATCCTACAATTAAAGCAATCAAAACCTTCTAAAATAAGCCATTTGAAAAGTTTAATTGTGATGAATTAAATTATTAATTTAATATTATTAATTGAATTCAGTAACGGCCCCTTTAACGGCTTCGTCAAGGGAAGTTGTACAATTCCATGCAGGAAAAAAAAAAGTCATTTTTTAAGTGTGAAGGTCATGGAATTTTTCGAGTCCTTTTTATAGCTCCTCATTCATCAAGGAATATTTTTACTTTTATCTCCTGGAGGAAAGGACAAAAAAAAAAAAAAAGGAAATTTACTCCCATCGCTATCAGGAAGGTATTTTCCTGGAACACAACATTTTGAGATTCATCAAGAGCTGTCAAGTCTCCTTCATCATCCCTCACTGAAAAGCAAAAAAAAAATTGTGTGACACACCCTGGATGGGTTCACACTCGTTCTGTCCTTGACTTCGACTCTTTCTCAGAGTTCACGGCCTCACAAGCAAACAATTGCAGCGGGCCAAAAATATTTGCGCCCGTGGCAAAAATACAGAAGGTTAATCAAACTCTTAATTCTGTTTTCTTCTGGCAGGGGTGGCCTGCAAACAAGAGACTCCACAATCTCTAGAGCCGTGATGGTGAACCTATGACACGCGTGCCACGGGTGTCACGTGGAACCATATCTGTGGGCACACGAGCATTGCCCTAGCTCAGCTCCAGCGCGCATGCGTGTGCCAAACAGCTGATTTTGGGACTTCCGGTCCTACCAGAAGTCAGAAAATGGGCTGTTTTCGGCCTCCGGAGGGCCTCTGGGGGGATGAGGAAAGTCATTTTCGCCCTCCCCAGGCTCCTAGAAAGCCTCTGGAGCCTGGGGAAGGAGAAAAACGGGCCTTCCGGTCCCACTGTGCCATCACATGCCAAAGCGGGGGAAGCACGGGGGAGGGGGTGTCGCATGCACATGCGCAGGGGGGGCGGGGTGTATTAAATTATGGGTGTGGGCATGCACATGCGCGACTCCTCCACATGGCCCTCGTTTTTGGCACGGGACGGCAAAAAGCTTAGCCATCACTGCTCAAGAGACTCCACAATCCTCTTTCTTGCTTCCTCCTCCTCCTCCTCTCTGCCACCTCCCTTCCTTCTAGCACTGAAGATGTTACCTATTTGGGTCATGAAATGTCTGCAAAGAAACTATCCTGGTCAGAGAGCTCCAAGGACCCCATAGTCCTCCTCCTTTCTCCTCCTCCTCCTCTTTCTCGTCCCACTCCCTCTCCCCCTCCTCCTCTTTCTCCTCCCGCTCCCCCTCCTCCTCCTCCTGCTGTCTACAAATCCCACTCCCTCGTATCTCTGAACATGTTACCTAGCTGGGTCACGAGACATCTGCAAAAAAACCACCAAGCTCGGAGACCCCACAGTCCAACCCCAAATATTCTATTTTTTTGATACCCTTCTGGTGTCCGCCACTGCAAAATTAGAAACACAGCGCCAAAGCCAGGATGATCTTGGCCTGTTTCTGTGGACGCCACACGTCTTATAAAACTTCAACTCGTGTGGTTTTTATTCGCCTCCTCCTTTCTCTGAGTGTGTGAAATGACACAACCTGTGAACACCAAGGAGCCCACCATTCAACCCCGAGCCACAAATATTCTCTTCTATCTTTAACCCTCATTCCACTGGTTACGACCAGGGGAAGGTTCTACTTACCTTTACTACTGGTTCGTGGCGGGGCCGCCCGCGCGCTCTTCTGCACATGTGCAGAAGCGTTTTGGTGATGTCAGTATCAGTGGGTGGAGCCTCCCGCCGCTTTTACTACCGGTTCTATAGAACCATTGTGAACCGGGAGCATCCCACCACTGTTTACGACCCAAGCCCACCTAGATGCCTTGAGATCTGCCCACACCAGTTGTGTGGTTGTGGCGACTCAACACTTTTAAACTGGTATATTTGATAAAAAGAAAAATCCTTTGCTTCAGATGGCACAATCTCAGGACTAGAGGGAATGAGATATCATCATGTACACTCGCACGAGGTCATGTTCTTCTAAAAACGGGACACACCCAGGACATCTGAAGGCTGAATTTTCCAACACACACACACACAATACACCAAAGCTAGATTCCAAAATACACTGCAACGCGGAGTAACCCGTGTGAAGAATTCCAGACTTACAATGACTGTTTTGTTCTCGAGATGTCAGCTCGCCAGCTGGTCAAAGGAGGTTGTTATTGAAACACAATATCTGTGGAGCCCACTCCCGGTGCTTGAGAGGGTTGAAGAGTGTGATTGTGTTGGATGGACTCCAGCTGAAGTCAACTTGCAATGTTCCCCCATGTCTTCCTTGAATTATCAGTTTCTAATGACCAGGAGAAAGTGAGTTCTACTTCTGCCTTAGGCATGAAAACCGGTAGGGTGACTTTCAGACAATCACCAGGAGACAGTGAGTTCTAGTTTTGCCTTAGGGACGAAAGTTGGCTGGATGATTATCAACCAATCACCAGGAGACGATGAGTTCTAGTCCCACTTTTGTCCTGAAGACTGGTTGGGTTACTTTGGGCAAATCACCAGGAGACAATGAGTTCTAGTTCTGCCTTATGGATGAAAGCTGGCTGGGTGATTTTGGGCCAATCACCAGGAGGCCTCGAGTTCTAGTTCCACCTTAATCCTGAACACTGTCTGGGTGAGTGTAGACCAATCACCAGGCGACGGAGAGTTCTTGTCTTCTATTAAGCACAAAACTGCTGGTTGACTTTGGGCCTGTCCCTCCTTCTCAGACCTATGTCTATATTGTCTTTAAACAAGATTTTCCCCTGTCATTGTCGTCTGGCCTTCAGAGTTTGAGCTGACAATTTGACGGTCACTAAACGAATTGTTGTAAGTCGAGGACTACCTGCAGCAAGAGTACATTAGCAAACGGGAAATTATTATCACCGTAAAATTTGGGAGCACAAGGAGACTTTGTCTATTCCTAATGAATGAATGATGGCATATTATATTTATTCCTAATTAATGACCGATTATGTACTATCTTTCTTCCGAATGAATGGCGACGTACCGGGAGCTGTTGCAGTCACCAAAAATACACAACCTGATAAAAATTGTGTTATCTTATCTTGAAAAAAAAAACTTTCTGAGATTTAAATAGCTGGCAGAGAGGTCCTTTGAGGAAATTGCAAATGACCTCATAAATTTTTTCTTTCACTTAGTTAAATGTGACATCCAGGAAATCTATTTCCTGACAAGATGCAACCACCCTTAACATCTCCGTTGTAAATTTTGGTGTGTGGGCACAATGGGTGCCCACACACACATGACTGAGACTTAATCTTCAATGTCATTTTCTTTTTCTGCAAGCAATAATCTCCTTAAGGAGAAATCAGGGATGACCAGAAGTGAAATATAGGTAGTCCTCAACTTATGGCGGTCCGTTTAGTGACCGTTCTAAGTTACCACAGTGCTGAAAAAAAGTGACATGACCATTTTTCACAGTTAGGACCGTTGCAACATCCCCGGGGTCATATAATCAAAATCCAGACTCTTGACAACTGATTCGTTTTTATGACAGTCGCAGAGTTCCCAGGTCATCACATGATCCTCTTTTGCGATGTTCTGATGAGCAGAGTCAATGGGAAAGCCAGATCCACTTAAAAAATAATATATTTTATTATTTTATTATTTTATTCATTTCATCCCATTTTATTTGTTTCATTCTATTCTGTTTTATTTTGTTTTAATTTAATTTTACTTTAATTATTCTGTTTTATTCCATTTGATTTTACTTGTTTCATATCATTTTATTTTGTTATATTCAGTATAATTTTATTTTGTTTTAATTTTATTTTACTTTCATTATTCTGTTTTGTTCCATTTGATTTGATTTGCCACAATTGTAAAAGTTTATTTTATTTTGATTGTTTTGATTTTATTGATTTAAATTTAATTTCATTTCACTTTACTATTTTATTTTATATTTTGTTTGGTTTTATTTTGCTTAATTTTAAGCAAAAAAACCTTAAGCAGGAGAACTTATCTTTTATTATGTTTTATTTTATTTTTTATTTTATATCATATTTCATTCTATTTTCTTGCAGTTATTTCTTCCTTGATTTTATCTTGGTCGTTTTTATTTCATTTTATATTATACTTCATTTTACTTTATTTTATTGCATTTGTTTCTTATTTTATTTTATATTGGTCATTTTTATTTTATTTTATTTTGACCTATTTTCCTTTGCTTCTGTTGTATTTTATTTTATATTTTTCATTTCATTTCCTGTGATTTTATGGCGGGTTATTTCTTACTTTATCTTGCTTTTTCTTTTTAATGATATTTTATTTTGTTTCATTCTGCTTATCTTTTCTTTATTTTATTTTGTGTTCATTTTTTTTAAAGGAAAACCTTAAGCAGAAGGAAAAATGCAAAATTATAAGGTGGCAGGGTGGGGGTGAGGGCCCCAGGAATTTTCTCTCCCTGCTTCGATTTGACAGGAGTCAATTATTTTTTAAGACTTCCAAAACAGGAAAAGGCTTTTATCAGCAGCTCAGGAAATTCCTATTATTCTTATTATTATCGGTGGTGGAAATGACCTGCCTGGGTTAATGGATGGCTTTGGCCCTCAGCCTTGAGAAAAGATGCTGGAAAAGAGGGGGGAAGAGAAAATATTTTCAATTATCTGGCACATCCCTTCCGAGAATCTTATTCTATGATTAAGCAAATTAAGGAGCCTCGTTTTTGTGAGATCTTTCCAGCTGAAAGTGGAAAATTCATGCCTCTCTGATTTGTTTTTTTTCCAAGCAAGCATTTTATTTTATTATATCTTATGTTTTATTTCATTTTATTTTACTTATTTCATTATATTTTGGGTTTTTTTATTTCATTATTTCATTTCATTCCATTCCACTTTATTTTATCCTTTTATTTTTTATTGTATTGTATATTATTTTTCATGTTATTTTATTTTATTATTTTATTTTATGTCATTTCATTTCATTCCACTTTATTTTATTTTATTATTTTATTTCATTCCATTTAGTTTTTCTTTTCTTCTCTTTCATTTCATTTTTTATTTTATTTTACTTTATAGAATAGAATGAAAGAGTTGGAAGGGACCTTGGAGGTCTTCTAGTCCAACCCCCTGCCAGGCAGGAAACCCTCCACCACTTCAGACAAATGGTTATCCAACCTCTTCTTAAAAACTTCCATTGTTGGAGCACCCACAACTTCTAGTGGCAAGTTGTTCCACTGATTAATTGTTCTGTCAGGAAATTTCTCCTTAGTCCTAAATTGCTTCTCTCCTTGATTAGTTTCCATCCTTTGCTTCTTCTCCTGCCCTCAGGTGCATTTATTATTTCATTTATTTCATTTTACTTTATTTGATTTGATTTTATTATTTATTTTATTTATTTCATTTTAGTTTATTTTTTTATTATATTTCATTCCCAATTTCATTTTAAATTGTATTTTATCCAATTCTATTTTAAATTGCTTTTATCAGACTATATTTCATTTCATTCCGTTTTATTTATATTTATTTTACTTATTTTAATATTAATATTTTTAATTTAATTTTTAATTGATATTTCATTTTACTTCATTCATTTTATTTTATTATTTCCTTTCCTTTCCTTTCCTTTTGTTTTGATTTGATTCCATTCATTTTATTTTATTATTTTTTATTTCATTCCATTTTAGTTTACTTTTTCTTTTATTATTTTACTGTATATTACAAGGACCTTTCAAGTCATCATGGGTGACAAAATCAGCAAGCAAAGGCACCTGAATAACGGACTCCCTCAGGGCTCCGTGCTGGCCCCATCTCTATTTAATTTATATATTTCCAATATATCACCCACGCTATCAATAAAGTTCTCTTATGCCGATGATCTGACATTAGCATATAGCCACAAGGACATCGAAGCTACAGAAGCCATACTTACAGCCGATCTTACAACTTTATTTTATTATTTTATTTTATTGTATTGTATTTTATTATTTTTATATGCCACCCTTCTCTGGAGACTCAGGGCGGCTTACAATGCGTTAAGCAATAGCAGTCATACTTTTGTATATTTTATACAAAGTCAGCTTATTGCCCCCACAAACAGGGTCCTCATTTTACCCACCTTAGAAAGGATGGAAGGCTGAGTCGACCTTGAGCCTTGGCGAGATTCGAACTTACAGTAATTGCAGGCAGCTGGATGTTAAATGCTGCCTTTAGGAGGAGGCATTAGCCTCCTACGCCACTCAGGCTCCTGAGCACTTTGAGCACATACTTCCACCAATGGAGGTTAATCCCAAGCGTAAGTAAAACAGTTACATCATGTTTTCACCTTAACAACAATTTGGCAAAAAGAGAACTCAAATGTATACCTAAACAACAAACTGCTCCCATACGAGGCAACACCAGAATACCTGGGGGTCACCTTAGACAGGACTCCGTCTTTTAAAAAACATATTCAGAATATGGCTGCCAAGGTTAACAGCAGAAATAACATCCTACAAAAACTATGCGGAACAACTTGGGGAGCTTCAGCCACAATTCTCCGATGTGCAGCCCTTGTGCTTTGCTACTCTGCAGCGGAAATACTGCGCACCTGTATGGATAAACAGCTCACGTACAGGACTTATTGATGCTCAACTCAACCATACAATGAGGCTAATTACTGGGTGCATAAAATCTACACCTAGTTACCGGTTACCAGTTCTTAGTCACATACTTCCTCCGCACTTACGACGACAAGAAGTTTTTGTCAGCACTAGAGTAAATGAAAGATTTTACCGAAGACTATTCGTTTGGAAATGCAATTTATTTTATTTGAGATGACATCGAAACCTGACAGCTTTCATTTGGGAGTATAGTAAGATCCTGTTAAATTCCTCTCTAACCATTCATGGATACATTCCTGATCTTTTAAGATGCCGATTAAAGTCGAGAAACCCACCACTCTTGACAGCGCTTAAGTTGATGGCCGATCATCAGAACACCACACAAAAGTGGATGGAAGCGTGGAGTAGCTATTCTCCCCAAGATATCTCTGAGCATATTAATCCTAATAGCATACCTCCAGGATTTAACCTACCCCGACACATATGGGTGACATACAATAGAATTAGAACGACTCATGGGGTGTGCGCTGACTCCTTGTAGAAATGGGGAAAGACACCTTCAGCGCAATGCGATTGCGGGGTCCCCCGAGAGACTATCCAACATATAGTGAGGGAATGCCATAACAGAAGGTATCCAGGAGATTTTAGGGACTTCCTCTGCGTAACAACGGCAGCTACTGACTGGATCTCCAAACTCGACATTAAACTTTGAAATGTTATTTCTGTTTTGCTCCTAGGTTTTCTTATGGCTCTTTTTTAAAATTGTTTTAACCTGTAAAAATGAAGTGTTTTAATATTGTGTGTGACCAGCCATACGCTAAATAAATGAATAAATAAATAAATGTATATTACATGATCTGATCTTCCTATATCTTATTCGAAAGGCCTTCTGATTTATTTTTCTCTCTGCAAGGAAAGACTCTGGGCTTCTTGTTGCACCTATCTGGAGGTACCGTCCTGTCCCTTGGCCAACTCAAGACAACCTCAACAAGAGTTCAGCCCCACCGGATTGGATCCATCAGCATTGGTTGACTTGCCGAACTGTTGTTCCTAACTTTCTTTTTCTCCTGGGTTAAGACCTGATAATCCTTCTGGGTCACTTCCGGGTGAGAAGAACCAAGATCTGAGTCTTTTCTCAAACAGGAGACCATTGCCAGAAGAAGACGAGGACTGGAGGTCCATGGAGGTCTTCTAGTCCAACCCTCTGCTCAATAAGAGAAGTTGGGAAGGACCTTGGGAGGTCATCTAGTCCAACCCCTGCTCAATAAGAGAAGTTGGGAAGGACCTTGGAGGTCTTCTAGTTGAACCCCTTGCTCAGTAACAGAGTTGGAGGGACCTTAAAGGTGACCCGCTTTTCGCATGCAATGGCCTGGTGGGCCCGTTTTTCACCCTCCCCAGGCTCCAAAGGCTTTCTAGGAGCCTGGGGAGGGTGAAAACAGCCTCCCCAATCCCCCCCGGAGGCTGGAAACAGCCCATTTCCCGACTTCTGATGGGTCCGGAAGGCCCGAAAATCAGCTGGCCGGCACACACATGCACACTGGAGCTGAGCTAGGGCAACGCTCACGTGCCCACAGATATAGTTCTGCATGCCACCTGTGGCACGCGTGCCGTAGGTTCGCCATCACGGCCCTATACCATTGCAGACAGAGGGTTGTCCAATCTCTTCTTCTTAAAAACCTCCCGTGATGGAGCACCCACTGTTTTCTCAACGTCCTGCCAGGACAGGCCTACAATTTCAAGATGACCTGTTAAGAGGTCCACTTTGAAGGACCTTCAAAATGTTGGGGAGATGAAGAGAGAGACTGCTGGAGAAACATTGTTCTGAGGGCCGCCAACTCTGGCAAATAAATCATGGATGAGAGACCTAGAACATCGTTTCAGAAGATGGAGGAAGTGGACAACTGGACCCATGTATGATCCTGGATCAAGAACCCAATTGTGTGGTAAGAGACATCCACACAACTATTTTTGTCATTTTGTTGCATCTCTGTGGGACTGTCCAGGGCCCCCATTTCATAGAACATAGACTCAATAAGGCAAGAAGGAACCTTGGAGGACTTCTAGCCCAACCCCTGTTCAAGGCAGGAGGCCATCCTGGTCAAGTGGTTGTCCAGTCTATTGTTGAAGTGATGGAAGAACCACAACTCTGGGAGGCCAGCTATTGCATTGATTAAATAATTAGTTAATTAATTGTTAATTAATTGTTAGGGGGAGATCCAATAGGAAGGGAAGGAACATCTTCAGGTCAATAATTCCCCGGGGGAATTCTGGGAGTTGAAGTCCACAAGTCTTAAAAGTTGCCAAATTTGAAGCTTCCTGATCTAGGTGATGTTTGAAGTTGTGAGGCTCGCAGAAGGGGACAATCTTATAGCATCCAATACAGTCTCTTCCAGGCCACCTTCATGTCTATCTTGGCTAGTCAAGATTGTCCAGAAGACATGTGGTTGGAGTGACTTGACTACCCCCTGCTCAAGAAACCTATGTTAGATCCACCATCAATGTCCACCCGGTTCCCAACTGTCTCTTTTTTGGGGAAGAGGAGAAGAACTGGACCCCAGGAACGTTATGGGACTCCCACTGAGGTAGGACCTTCGAGGTAGGAGCTAGAAGCAAACTTGTGGAGGAAAACTTGTGGTTTTGCTTAGAAGATTGGAAGAGAAAGGTGGACAGCATTTTGACGTTCATATACCTTACAACAATTAAGTAAAGGTTTTGGAACCGAATAGTGGGAGTTTAGGGTTGAACTGTGGGGTTCCTGGTGCTCTCTGAGCTGGGTGTTTTTTCTTGCAGGCGTTTCGTGACCCAACAAGGTAACGTTATCAATGCTAGAAGGGAGAAGGAAGAGGAGGACTGCGGTCCTTGGCACTCTTTCAGCTGGGTGGCTTCCTTGCACACATTTCATGACCCAACTATGGAACATCATCAATGCTAGGAGTGCGGTGTTTCCTCTCTGTATATATACCAGTGGCTTCCTTTGTTAGTGTCGGATGGAAGTGTGGTTTTTTACTTGGTAGTTTCATTATTAAGGTACGGGTAAGTCCTCGACTTACGACTACAATTCAGCCCCAAATTTCTGTTTCTTCAACAAGTTCTGCCCCCATTTGATGGCTTTTCTTGCCACGGTTAAGTGAAACCCCAAACCCCAGTTATTAAAAGTTAGTCACACGGTCGTGTACAGTTGCCAAGACTCTGAATTTTGATCACGCGACCATCAGGATACTGCGAGGGTGGCTAGGTGAGAAAATTGGTCATAAATCATTTTTTTCAGTGCTGGGTCACTAAATAAACCGTTGTAAATCGAGGACTAACTGTATTGTATTTCCTGTTCTCTGTTTTGCAATTAATATAGTACATAGATGACCAGTTTAATAATCTCCAAATAAAATTAGTAGTTAGTAGTTAAATTATTAGCTGTAAATTATTAGTAATCTAGTAGTAAATTATTAGCAATCTAATAGTAAGTTAGTAGGGCCTGTTTTACAAACTAAAATAGTTGTAAAATATTAATCAGTATTCAAGTAAAGGAGACAATATGTGTATATACGTGTATTAGTTCTTTTTTTTAATGCACTTTTGAAAAATGTCCCGTTTGTTTTGTGTCTTTTCTTTGGAAATTTTTTTTGGGCATTTTGCATTTTAACTTTTTGTTTTTTGGAAGAAAATAAAAGCGGAGCCTTTTCTTTTTTTTTAAAAAAAAAGAAATAAATTAACACGCAGAGAAGATTATGCCCCATTTGCTTTATTAATACTCTTTTTATTTTTTCTAAATTGTCAGTGAATTCGTCTTTGCGAAACAGAGAAGTTTTGCCATTTTCGTTTAGAACGCAAGACAGGATCGCACAAAAAACGGAAGGCTAGAGAGATGCAGAAATAAGCTAATGACAGAGAGACAGACCTACACATACACAAACACATACAATATGCTTTAAGGAATGGAAATATTTTTTTTTTTAAAAAATGCAAAATATAAGGGTGGAAAGATTCCTTATAATTATGTGCTGGTCCAGAGATTTTTCACTGAGAAGAGATTTTATCCTCTTCTCCAATTGTATTTTAAATTTAAAGGTTCATTATTTAACTGTGCAAAATGTGTAATACTTTATACGTAAGGTAAATCTTTTCTCCCTGTTTTTTACGATAATAAAAACATTTTTTAAACAAATTAAATGGGACAAACTAGGTTAAAAACAACAACAAAAAACCCCTACGGAAATCGTGGATTCTTCCGTTCAAAACCCCTTGTGCGGCTTTCCTATTTTTTCCTACCTACCGGTATAAATCTGATTATCCGTTTTTGTCTTCCCAGGTAGGAGTGAAGTTAGTGATCGGGAAACGTGGAAGAATTAAAAACGGAAGAAGAAAAAAAAAAGAGCGAAATTGCACAAAGATGAATGATTTCGGAAGCAGCCGAAAATTCCTTCCGGTTGTGTACGACAAATTCTACACAAAAGGCCTTTGTTCCTTCCCTTTCATAATGTGGGGTTTTTTTTTTTGCTATTTTTTTAAGACACATGATAAATGCATTGTGATAATATAATATATATTACACACACATGGGATATATATCTTTCTATATATAATATTAAAATAAAATAAGTTATAGGCGTCTGGGTTCTCCATTTCTTGCACTCTTCAAAGGACAGTAGAAGTTCGATCTGTCCGAAGGGACAAGTTGTGGGTCTGCCCCCCCTCCCCCTCACGAGGCCGACAAAATCACAAAAAGAGGTGTGAAATGAGAAGCAGGAGTTTGGCTCAGCTCTGGGTTCACAGTTTCACATTTTAAACCTCCAGCAGGGGGCGCCTGTGACCGGGGAAGGTGTAAGATGTAGTTCGGCCCACTTGAAGAGACCATCTAAGAGCGAGATGGTCTCCTCGCGGGACAGAAGGTTTTTCGGAGGCAACATCGGGGTAGGAAGGTTGTGATTTGTTGTAGGGTTGGCTGACAAGCGGATATCACAACGGAGCTGACATGCGGTTTTTAACGTTGTGCATGTGTAGGATGAAAGGCAACGATTGTAGGTTCGTCTTATCTGGAGGGGAAGATCTAACTCGTTTTACGGGTTGGAAGAGCTTGGCCATGACCTAAGTTGGAGATACTCTGGTGACATTGATCATCTAGATGAGGTTCAACCTTCCAGAAACCCTTTTGATTGTGAACTTTTAGGGGTATACCAAACCCAACCTTTGCCGCTCATTAAATCTTAGAGGTCCCCCTTTCACGATTGAGAATGGACCACCAAGTTCTAATTTCCAGCATGGTCTTCGGGGAGACTTTGCATCATCCTTGAAGATAAATGCGAGAAGAAGGCGTTTCTGACGGACCACGGGTTCCCAATGGGCTGAAGGCCAAGTCATGGGGTAGATGTATCGGTAACCCGAGTCTTCACCAAAGGCCAGGAAGGTTGAACATCAAGACGTTTTCCAATACACCGAAGTGTAAATTTGAAGTCCTGGATTTCATCCAAGGGGTTGACTTAGTTTACAAGGCTCAATTCAACTGGTTGAAGATGAATCCAATCCAACTCAAGCCCTTGGTTGAAGGCCAACAGAGGTTCTTCTCGAAGGTCTACCGTGACTTTCCTTTGATAGACAGGGACCAGGCCACAAGATATGATATCAAGAAGAGAGAGTTGCATAACATGACAACAAAGCACGGTTGAGGTCTATCTCCGATTTTGTCTTCTCAGGTAGGGTTGTCCCATCAGGAGGTGGACCTTGCGCATCTCCAGAGGTTCAAAAAAACCCAAGACAGGAACCTTTCCCATCTCCCCCGACGGCGTTCCAGAGGTCGGTCAGTCTGCCATTTTCCGCTTGGACGGTGGGATGAGGTGAGGCGGTAGATCACTGGGAAGCTCGTGGCCTTCCAACTTGACCTTGATAAGATGGTTGGCCAAGGCAAACTCTTCGTCGTCCAACATCCCATCTTTGTCGATATCGGAGAGTTTCCAGATTTTGCCCAACACGGTGTTGGGAAGCTTGGACCTCACCATCTCCCTCTTGGCGTTGGCCCCGGTTATCTTCCCATCGACGGGGGACAAGGTGTAGAAGATTTCGTCGTACATGGGCTTGTCACGGGCCACCACCCAGGTGGCGTCGTCGATGCCTTCTCCGGCTCCTTCTCCGTAGCCATGTCCGAAGGGGCCGTGGAGCGTCCCTTCGAAGGCGCCGCCTTTGACCATCTGGGCCGGCCTCTGGGATTCTTCCTGGCGCACCAAGACCATCAGTTGGGCGATGTCGCGGGCCAACATGTCTTCCACCGCGTCCAACAGCTTGGCTTTCAGGGGCTGGAATTTGCTGAAGTCTTGACCCTGGAGCTGCTCCTGGAGAAGGAGGTTAAGAGATGGGACACAGATTGAGAAGGAGGGTGGCGGTGGCAGAGACGAAAGAAAACTCTGCTTGAAAAGGTTAGAGGATCTCCTGCCTAAACGGGGTTGGACTGGAAGACCTCCAAGGTCCTTCCCAACTCTCTTCTTCTGTTATTTGGAGAAGGAGGAGAAGAGTTTCCTGCCAAAATGAGGATGGGCTAGAATACTTCCAAGGCCCCTTCCAACTCTTTTATTCTGTTATTGTGAGAAGAGGAGGAGGAAGTAAGGAAGGGAAAGGGAAGGCAGGAAGAAAAGAAGGACATAAGGCAAAGGAAGGAAGGAGGGAGGGAGGGAGGAAACGAATGGGTGTAATTCAAGGACCTGACTATGGAATGCTGGAACTGTCATAAATGCGAGCTAGTTGCCAAGTAGCCGACATAGGGCATTCTGGGCATCAAAGTCCACACATCAAAAGAATGCTCCCTCCCCCTCAGAAGAACAAATGTCCTTTCCCCCCCCCCTATTTCCCATCACTCACTTGCATTTTTTTTAAATTGGGGAAATCTCCAGGTGAGATCTGATGCTCTCTCTCGATCCGGCCGTAAATCTCGCCCAGGTTGTTGACCAACTCTTTCTTCTTGTTGTCTTTGCCAAAGACGGAGGGCATTTCTTTCTTCAGAGAGCTGATGATGTAGGCCTGAACCTGGGGAAAAAGAAATAAAAGAGTTAAAATAATAATAATAATAATAATAAAAAAATAAAAATTCAGATCCGAATGATACCAGTAGCCGGGGAGATTCTGACATTCTTGGGAGTCCCTCTGTGGGTGCGTGGGGCGCTGTGTGGATTTGTTTTAAATAAAATAAAATAAAAATGTTATGTTTTCTTTTTCTGTCTTTATCTATGATGTTTTTGCCGTTCTAAAAAGCCTTTGTTGGAGGTCCCGGGTGTTCTCCCAACTGGATGGTTTTCTTGCAGACGTTTCCTTACCCAGCTAGGGAACATCATCAGTGCTAGGAGGGAGGAGGAGGAGGAAAAGAAGGGGAAGGAAAAGAAGAAAGAACAGGAGGAGGAGTAAAAGGAGGAGGAGGAGGAGGAAGAGGAGGAGGGGAAGTAGAAGGAGGAGGAGAAGGAAGAGGAGGAGAAGTAAAAAGAGGAGGAGGAGGAAAAGGAGAAGAAAGAAAAGGAGCAGGAGCAGGAAAAGAAGAATGAGGAGGAGGAAGAGAAGAAGGAGGAGAAAAAGAAAGGAGGAGGAGAAAGAAAAGGAGTAAAAAGAGAAAGATGAAGAGGAGGAGGAAAAGAACGAGGAGGAGGAGAAAAAAAAAGAGTAAAAAGAGAAGGAGGAAGACGAGGAGAAGGAGTAAAAAGGAGAAGGAGAAGGAAGACAAGGAGGAATAAAAGGAGGAGGAGGAGGAGAAGGGAAAGGAGAAGTAAAATGTGGAGGAGAAGAAGAATTGTGGGTCCTTGGTGCTTTCTGATGATTTTCTTGCAGACCTTTCAAGACCCCATCAGTGTTAAAACGGAGAGGGGGGGTTTGTTGGGAGGAGAAGGAAGAAGAGGAGGACGAAGAAGAGGAGAACAAGTAGCAGATGGAGGAGGAGGAGGAGAACTGTGTGGTCCTTCGTGCTCTCTGAGCTTGGGAGTTTCCTTGCGGACATTTCATGACCCAATTAGGTAATGTCCTCAGGGCTAAAGGGAGTGTGGTGAGATCTTAAAAAAATATTATACC
This sequence comes from Pantherophis guttatus, assembly GCF_029531705.1. The sequence goes on along the minus strand of NW_026844094.1, from coordinate 1,493,897 downwards.
CTTGTATAAAAATCCCCAGAAAATAAAGTTCTGTATCTCTGTATCTCTCTCTCTATCTACAGTATCTATCTATCTATCTATCTATCTATCTATCTATCTATCTATCTATCTATCTATCTATCTATCTATCTACCTACCTACCTACCTACCTACCTACCTACCTACCTATCATCTAGCCTGGCTAGGTGGCTCAGTGGCTAAGACACTGAGCTTGTCGATCAGAAAATTTGGCGGTTCGAATCCCTAGTATAGATGTCCTGCGAGAGCAGGGGGTTGGACTAGAGACCCCCTCCCTCCCTCCCTATATCTAATCTCTTTCTCTCTCTCCCTCCCTCCCCCCCTCCCTATCAAAACATCCAAGTACACAAATCCTTCGAGCGATTTTCTCACCTTGGCCAGACGGGCCCTTTTAATCAGGTCGTTCAGTTTCCGAAGCGCCGCGTTCCGGGGGAGACTCTGGATGTCCCGGAAGAGATCCTGTTCCTCGGCTTCGAAGAGTTTACGGTTATCCGGGATCAGCAATGGGTGAGACCAGAAGGATCCGATGTAAACCCGGATGACTTCGGGGGTGTTGACGATCTTCCCCAGCGACCACATCAGGGCCCCATAGACCCGCATGAGCTGCTGGGTCTCGATCTGGTCGGCCTTGTTGAGGACTACTCTCATCTTATCCTCGTGGTTCTTCAGGGCTTTGATGACCTCCGAAAACTCGTCGGAGATGTCGAGTTTGTGGGCGTCGAAGAGGAGAATGATGCGGTCTACCCGCTCGGCGAACCACTCCAAGACAGCGGCAAAATCGTAGCCTGTCGGGGGTGGGGGTGGGGGAGGGAGTTTTTAGTTGAGCATGAAAGAACCAGGCGATGGAGAGTTCTAGTCCTCCCTTAAGACAGGAAAGCCAGAGGGTGACTTTGGGCCAATCGGAGGAGGAGATGGTGAGTTCTAGTCACGCCTGAGACATAAAAGCCAACTGGGTGACTTTGGGCCAATCACCAGGTGACGGTGAGTTCTAGTCACGTGTTAGGCATGAAAGACAGCTGGGTGACTTGAGGCCAGTCTCTTTTTCTTAGCCCAGCCCAACTCACAGGGTTAATCATTTGCCTTGATTTATTATTAAAAACACAATAAAGTCTGGATATAAACAAGGAAATAAAAAATTTAATAAAGTAATAAAATTAGAACAAATTGATAAGCTCTATTTCATAAAATGAGCATTTGCATTGGAATAGCCTTTTATTCTTCTAACATGTAGGTTTTCTATAGTGTTATCCTTTTTAAGAATGTAAGCCATCCCACAATCACTTTAGGTAAGATGGGCGGCCAAGAGATTTTATAAAAATAAAATTAAAAAATTAAATTAATCAAAAATTAAATAAGAACAATACAATAATACTATAAAATTATATAAATTAAATAAAATAACAAATCAATTAAATAAAAAGTTGAATCAAATTAAAGTAAAAAGTAAATTATTAAATTAAACAATTAGATAAAATTACACAGTACAATAAAACTATATAAATTAAATTAGACAACAATTAAACTAAATAAAAAGTTAAATCAAATTAAAGTAAAAAGCAAATAAAATAAATTAAATTGAATAAGTAAATTACATAATTAAACTAAATTAAAAAAAATAAATTTAAAAATAAATTTAATTAATTAAATAGAATTATACAGTTAAGTTAAATTGCATAATTAAATTAAAATAATTAAACAAAATAATTAAACAAAATGAAAAAAAAACCAACCATATTTTTCGTACTATAAGATTCACCGGACCATAAGATGCACATTAGTTTTTGGGGAGGAAAACAAGAAACAAAAATTCTGCTTCTTGCCTACAGCATCCATCCGATATTCATCTGGCTAGCGTCCTTGCAGCAAACAACAACAAACAGCCTGGTCAGCTTCAGCACGTTATTGCGGTCCCAGCACGCGCCTCGTAAGGGCTCCGCTCCGTTGTGCCCAACACCGGTCAACTGAGCTGAGCTGCCGCCGCCGGGGGACGTTGGAGCCTTCGCTGCCGAAAGTGGCAGGGAGTGCCGCAGCCCATTACCAGTCTCTACGGCCCGTTCGCCAGCAAACGGGTGGTGGCGATAGACAGCAGCCATGGAGATCCCCGCCACCTAGAACAGCTGATCGGCGCCGCACCAATACCCGTCCTCCCCGCCACAATATTCGCTCTATAAGACGCACAGACATTTAAACCCATTTTCGGGGGGGGGGGAGAGTGTGTCTTATAGTCTGCAAAATACTGTAAATTAAATGAAAAAAAAATAAATTATTAAATTGAATTAAATGAATTAATTGAATTAATGAAATTAACTGGAAGCTTTGAAAAAGAGCCTGGACTGCCATCTGTCAGAAATAGTCTCCTGCTCAGGCAGGATGGGTGTTGGACTAGATGGCCTTTCAAGGTCCCTTTCCCACTATTGACGTTAAGCTCAATTACATTAAAGATTTATCAGCGATCCTATCCCGAAGATCTGGAAGCTCTTATTTCAGCTGGACCAATCGTAAGCATGAGTCACCGCCTTAATTGAATTCCGTAGGTCACCAAATTCCGGTAAATCTGATCATCGCAATACTATCTATTATTCAATAAACCCACAATGAAGCTTTTGTTAAGAAGCAGAACATCGTCTTGCATAATTTAGATTTTAGAACGATCGGGGGTGGGGGGGAGGAAAGGAAATTTGCTGACGGAGAATTACGCCAAGGGCAACAACAACAATAATAATAACTTTTATTCATTAAACATGAAACTCACGTCAACTGAACATTTAAAAATGTACCACAAACATCATCATTACTACTATTATTAAAAAATTCTTGCCAGTCCCAATGAAGAGAAATTCATTTGCAGAATGAGATATATTTCCTGCAAAACCTCGCTCGCATTTCAAGCGATGATCAATCAAGTATTCAATATACAGTATATATATTTGCTTTCTTCTCTTATCATAGGTTTTTATATGTATTTTTCTTCAGCCGGGTATTTTCCTACGTAAACCAAGTTTCTCAAACTCAAATTCACTGAGCTATGGCTGCAATTTGAGAAACTTGGTTTACGTAGGAAAATACCCGGTTGAAGAAAAATACATACATACATATATACATACATACATACATACATACATACATGCATGTTTTCGTAGATTTTCACGGGTAGAGGTATGCAAGTTTTGGTGTATTCGGGTCTTTTCCCGTGTAAGATTGAGAGTATCTTGATTGGTATCAATCTTACACGGGAATAAATATATGCCAAATGGAAGAGACAGGCTGTCCTTGCCTTACGATGGTTCATACCGTCGTAAGTCACTACAGTACGCTTATGACACTAATTATTTAGTTACCGCTCGAAGTGATGATAGCGCTGGATAAAAGAGGGAGTTTTTCACTGTGACGACTGTCGTAGTCGCCGTTAGGCACCCGATCAAAATTCAGACACTTGGCAACGGACTCCTACTTATGACGGTCGTGGCATCCAGTGATTCCCTTTTGCGACCTCCTGACGGCCGCTAGATTCCCTTAACAACCGTGTTGCTAACTTTTCAACTGCAGGCATTCACTTCACAACGGTCGTAAATTGGGGCCTTTACGTCTCCCTTAATGACAGAAATGTTGGGCTCCATCGTGGTCGTAAGTCGAGGACTGCCTGTATTGCCAATGTTCACTATAGTGATTTGCTTCCCTTAACGACCGTGTGTTGTTTTTTTTTATTTAATTTATATGCCGTCCTTCTCCGGAGTCTCGGGGCGGCTTACAATGCGTTAAGCAATAGCCTTCATACTTTTGTATATTTATACAAAGTCAGTTTATTGCCCCCACAAACTGGGTCCTCATTTCACCTACCGGCAGTTGATATGTGTTCCCGACATATCAACTGCAGGGGTTCACTTAACAATGGTGGCCACAAAACGTGGCCACAAATTGACTGAAACGATGTCTCGCTTCGCCACGGAAAATTTGGGACTTTTGTCATAGCCGTGAAGTCGAGGACTACCTGTAGAATATCTGCCTGCCGAGGAACAAAACCGCCAAGGTCTCCCCCGATGAAAACGAAACGGCGAGAAAAATCGGACTTCCAAAATTGGACGAAAACGATCTGGCCACGCCCACCCAGCACTCAGATGCCCACACACCTGATGGTCCTGAGGGCCACGCCCATCCAGCCACACCCACCTGGTGACACTCAGATGGCCACGCCTACTCAGCAACACCCAACTGGCAAGACTTGGATGGCCACGCCCACTCAGCAACACCCAACTGGCAAGACTTGGATGGCCACGCCCACTCAGTGACACTCAGATGGCCACACCCACTAAGCCACACCTACCTGGTGGGCATTCAGATTGCCACACCCACCTGATGGGCACTCATATGGCTACGCCCACACAGCCACGCCCACCACTGAGCCCGTCACAGACCTAATTTGGAGACGGGGGTTTAAATCCGGTTTTCCAAAACTATTGTGGGAACGACAACAGACCGCAGGCCAGTTTACACATCCCGCACATCCCACATTTGCCTTCGCGCTTGGCTGGACTAGATGACCTCCAAGGTCCCTTCCGATTCTCTCTTCCTATTAACTTATCCTAGGTTTTAAAAAAGTATTTTAAAACTTAAAAGTCACAGGAAAATGATAATCACCTCGGCTAATCCTTTGCTTCTCTCCGGAGAGGATTCCAGGGGTGTCGATCACACTAATGCTGTCGAGGACTGCATTTGGCAGCTGAGCACACACAAATCTGAGGGGAAAAGGGGAAAAGAACAACTTGAATTATTGGAGAGAAAAGAACATGTCTCACTTGTACCATAGGGTACAATGGATCATTCCGCATAACGTTCTTGGACTGATTCTTAGGAACTTCAAGTTGCCTGGACTTCAACTCCCAGAATCCCCCAACCAGCATCCTTTAAGAGGGGAGGACTTCAACTCCCAGAATTCAACTCCATGCTGCCTGGGGAAATCTGTGATTTCCCAAGTCCAAGCATGTTATAGCACACTGGCTGGGGAATTCTGGGACCCCTCTTAAAGCAAAAAGAGATGGAGAGAGTATGAAAGAGAGAATGAGAGATGGGGAGAGAGAATGAAACAGAAAGAGGGATGGAGACTGAGAGGCAGAGAAAGAGATGGAGAGGGGGAGGGAAAGAGAATGAAAGAGAGAAAAAAAGGGAGGGAGATAAAGAGAATGAGAGAGAAAAAGATGGAGAGAGTATGAAAGAGAGAAAGAGAGATGGGGAGAGAGAATGAAAGAGGGATGGAGACTGAGAGGCAGAGAAAGAGATGGAGAGAGGGAGGGAGAGAGAATGAAAGAGAGAAAAAAAGGGAAGGAGATAAAGAGAATGAGAGAGAAAAAGAGATGGAGAGAGTATGAAAGAGAAAGAGAGACTTAAAGAGAGAGGGAGGGAGGAAGGAGGAGAAAGAGAGATGGAGGGAGGGAGAGAGAAAGAGACGGGGGAGAGAGAGAGAAAAAATTCAAAATCAGGCCATGAGGATGTCCATTCTAACTTTAGCCATTCAGTGAGCGGTCATTAAGCGAGGACCATCTGCAGTCAGGAGTAATATTTCTGAAGCTGAAAAAAAGTGATTGGCAGATAAGAAAAACCGGGCTAGGCTGCCGAAGAACCGACGGTGACCGGGTCCGCCTGACCCAGGCCTCCAAAAACCAGTTTCCCCAGTCAAACCAGTTCGGAACGCCGCACCAGTAGCCGACTGACCTGTTCAAGAAGGCGTTGCCGAAGGCGTTGAGTTTCCGGAAGGGCTTCTTGGGATCTACAACCAGCGCATTGCCAGGGATGATCCCTTCCACGTCACCCTGCATCACCGCAATGAAGGAGTCCGTCGTGGGTTCGGGTCCGATCCGCATCCCAGGGAAATCCTGCTCCAGTAGGTACCTAAAAAACAGACATCAAGCACACAAGCCATGAATGGTACCAGAAAGCAAACATCAAACAGGTATGTGGCAAGCAAGGTCGTAAAATGGGGCAAGACTCCCTTAACAAATGTTTCACTTAGGGATGGAAATTTTGGGCTCCACTGCGGTCGTAACTCGAGGACTACCCGAAGTGAACAAGCAACTAAGGTTTAGTGAACCATGTCATTCACTCAACCTCTGGCAGGGTTTCACTCAACAACAGTGGCGAGCGAGGGCCCCCAAACTCACTTAATGACTCGCTTAGCGACAGAAACAGCCGTAAGTAGAGGATGACCCGAATTGGTGCTGAATCAGCAATGTGGAATGGGGTTTGTATTGAAGCCGAGAGATGATGTTAGAAGACGACTCGGGAGACCGAGCGGATCTGACTCAGCAGACAAACCAACCAGGTTAAGAGGAGGAGTGGAAACAAGAAGCCAGCTTTGACTGAAGAGTCTTTTTATTTAGTTTTATTTTTCCAGCGAGGAGAAGAGTGTCAAGACACAGCTGGAGAATCCCAGAGCCTGATGGGTGTTTCCAGCTGTGGTTTGCTGGCCTTAAAAAAAACAAACCAATCCTGATCTCAGTTTCTCAGATGCTGGAACAGGATTTGTCCATCTTGGCAGCTGGAAGATGGGTGGACTTCAACTCCCAGTATTCCCCAGGCAGCATATTTAGAAGCACCAATATCTATCTATCTATCTTTTTCTTTCTTTCTTTCTTTTCTCTTTCTTCCTTTCTCTCTCTCTCTCTCTCTCTGTCAACCATTGCCAAGATGGATGGACTTCAACTCCCAGAATTCCCAAGGCAGCATGTTGAGAAGCACCAATATTTATCTTTTTCTTTCTTTCTTTCTCTTCCTTCCTTCCTTCCTTTCTTTCTCTTTCTCTCTCTGTCAACCTTGGCCAAGATGGATGGTCTTCAGCTCCCAGAATTCCCCAGGCAGCATGTTGAGAAGCACCAATATCTATCTTTCTTTTTCTTTCTTTCTCTTTCTTTCTTTCTCTTCCTTTCTTCCTTTCTCTCTCTCTCTCTCTCTCTCTCTCTCTCTCATATACTCACACTCACTTTCTATCCATCCGTCCGTCCGTTTCTCAACCTTGGTCAAGATGGGCGGACTTCAACTCCCATAATTCGCCAGCCAACACGCTGGAGGCTGACAATTTTCCTTGTCTCAGATTAAACCACTTTAAAGCTTGCATTAAGCAGAGATCTTTGTTCTCCATTGTCTTCCCGACTCAACTTTAAACCCTCGATTTATGACTGTGGACACCAGAATCCAGTCGGACCTCCTTTCGAAGCCACTCATAAGACCACCATCGTTATCCAGAGCAGCACAGAAAAAAGAAGCTCGAATTAAACCTGGTTTGTTTGAATCCTACATAACCTTCTGCAGGGCGTTTGTACGTTGGACAAAGATGACAAGGCACATCGTAAAAGATCAAAGGATGGGAAAAAACACACACAAAGCTAAGCTCTTTTATTAATCACCACTAATTTGATTAATCATTAACCATGGTTAAAGTGTAGCTTGTACCTGACAAAGGAAGGCTACCAAGGTGCAAGTAGCAACAATAAACCTGGTTCAAAGATCACAGGAATTATAAAAGAATAAAGATAAGATTATCTGGTATGAACGATAAGGCTGGTTTTCTTGGAAAAACACCAGGGGGGCATGTGATTGTAGTCCTCAAGTTACTACTGTTGGTTTAGTGACAGTTCGAAGTTACAACGGGGTTGAAAAAAATGACTTAGGTTTTCACATGATCAAAATTCGGATGCTTGGTAACAGCCACGTGACCAATGGAGCAACTGCAGCGATTCACTTAGCAACGGTGGCAGGAAAGGTCCCCAAATGGGTTCGAACTGACTTCACAAGTGTCTCTCTTAGCAACGGAAATGTCGGGGTTCATTGCGGTCGTAAAATGAGGACTATAACATTGTGATTGAAGAGATGGGGGTTCAGTTTGATGGGGGTTCATGGAATGACTCGGTCTAGTCAGCCTTACCCACCTCAAGTGATATACAGGTAGTCCTCAAAGTTACGACCGTTAATAATATAAATAATATAAAGTCATAATAGGAATGGCCGTTCGCAGCATTCCCATGAAGATCTCCTGAGTCCCGCAGGAGAAGGGCGGTATAGAAATATAATAAAATAAATAAATAAAATAAATAAAATAAGATCTGACCACAATTTAAATTTGCGCAGAAAACCAGGACTTATTTCCAGTCCTTGGCAAACACATCCCCTATCCAACAGTAGATTCGCTTAACGAGCATGGTGTTCATTTAACAACTGTCACAAAAACAAATAAAATAAAAATAAAATTGGAACAGAAACGTGACCGGAATCATTTAATGAGCATTATTGCTCATTATGGAGCTGCAGTGGTGCAGTGGTTAGAGTGCAGTACTGCAGGCTATTTCTGCTGACTGCTGGCTGCCAGCAGTTTGGCAGTTCGAATCTCACCAGGCTCAAGGTTGACTCAGCCTTCCCATCCTTCCGAGGTGGGTAAAATGAGGACCCAGATTGTTGGGGGCAAAATGCTCACTCTGTAAATCGCTTAGAGGGGGCCTGTAAAAGCACTGTGAGGCAGTATATAAGTCTAAGTGCTGTTGCTATTGAATCACAATCATTGTGGTCGCGGATCATTATGGTCGTAACTCCAGGACTGCCTGTTTAATTTCAAACCCAACATGTCACGGATGCAAGATGTCTTGTGAGAGTCTTGTTTTAAGGAATTAAGGAGTCTTGATTAAAGAAATAAAGCAAACCAAATAAATGTAATAAAATAAATAAAGAAATAAAGTAAAATAATAATAATAAAATGAAACAAATAAAATGAAACAGTAAAACAATAAAAATAAAAAAACAAACTGAAATAAAACAAAACAAAGAAGTAAAACAATAAAATAGAAAAGAAAGGAAGGAAAGGAATGGAATAGGAAATAGAAATAGAGAATAGAATAGAGAATAAAAAGAATAGAATAGAATAGAGAATTGACTACAAAATATAAAGTAGAAAATTGAATAGGATAGGATACAGGATATAGAATAGAATAAGGAATGGAAGAGACTAACAGAGTTGGAAGTCATCCCGCTGCTTAGGCAGGAAGCCCTATACAATTTTTTTTTTTTTAAATTTGATTTATATGCCGCCCTTCTCCAAAGACTCGGGGCGGCTTACAATGCATTAAGCAATAGCCTTCATCCTTTTGTATATTTATATACAAAGTCATTGCCCCCCACAAACTGGGTCCTCAATTCACCTACCTTAGAAAGGATGGAAGGCTGAGTCAACCTTGAGCCTTGGCGAGATTCGAACCCTGCAGTAATTGCAGGCAGCTGGTCTTAATAACCAGCTTAATAACAGGGTGCCTTAAACCCCTGTACTACCAAGGCTCTATACAATTTGAGACATCTAGTTTCTTCTTAAAAACTTCCAGTGTTGGAGCATTTAAAATTTCTGGTGGCATTTAAGATAAGAGTATGGAAATTAAATTCAAATTGCCTCTTCTTCAACTAGTAATCCTTGGTTTATGAAGATGGATGGAGGCTTGCTTTTCAATATTATTCTGGCTGTTTTTTTATTCCCGCATGGATCAATTTTTAATTTTTTTTAAAAAAATTTCCCCAACCTCCATGGAGAGCACATTTTCTGTGAAAAATCAACATTTTTTGGGGGGTAGGTTGGGGAGAAGAGAAGGATGAATCGGCAAATCGATAGTTAGGCCCAGGGTAAGAAATGCTAGGGGAGAGGAGCCAGAGGAAAGGAGAAATTTTTTGGGCTTTTTTCCATGAGGGACTAACGGGCAGAGACCCGAGTTCGAGAGATCGTGACGTGGGGAGAGAGAGGGAGGGAGGGAGAGGGAGAATATAGAAAATATAAATGGAGATGATGATGTAAGATAGTTGGGTTGTGAGATGTCTGCAAAAAAGTCTCCAAGCTTGGAGAGCACCCAGGACCCCATAGTCCGTCTGTCCTTCCTTCCTTTCCCCCCTGCTTCTCCTCCTCCTCTCCACAAACCCTCCTCCCTTCTAGCACTGATGATGTTCCCTAGTTGGGTCATGAGATGTCTGCAAGAAAACCACCAACCTCAGAGCACCAATGACCCCACCAAAAAAAAAAACCCAAACAAACCCAGAAATAAATTGCATTTATGGCCCAAATGAAAGTAAAAACACTCAATTTTCCTATTTTATTCATTCTGTCTGTTTATTATGAGCATTTCTCCCCTACACCAGACACAGGAATTCTGGGAGTTGTAGTCCATCCCTCTTAAAGGGGCCCACACCTTGAGAAACATCAGGTGAGAGTTACCAATTGATGGTTACTCCATAACCCAATCAATCTATTCTTCCCATCCATCTCAACTGGGGGAGATCATGGGAATTGTAGTCCACCCCTCTTAAAGGCCATCTCCCCCCTTTGAGAAACACTGGACAAGAGCCATCAATTGAAGGTTGAGCATTATTGTCACAATCACACCCCACCGCAACAAGGCTATTTGCCTCCAATTCGATCCCAGATGGGGGATGATGGGAGTTGTAGTCTCTCTATCCCCAGTTTAAAGAATCCGAACTTGAGAACTAACCATTAAAGGTCGGGCTTTACTTCATAACTCAACAAGGCTATTCTACCCATCCAGGGGGATGATGGGAGTTGTAGTCCACCCCTCTTAAACCGGGGGGGGGTGGGGGGTGCGCTTTTGAGAAGCCCTTCAGTGAGAGCCACCAAAGGAGGGCTGAGGCCGTGACTCCCAGCCCCATCACAAAAAAGCCTCTTGTGTCAATCAATCCCAGCTGGGGGAGGATCATGGGGGTTGTAGTCCGCCCCTCTGAAAGGGGCCCAGCTTTGAGAAACATCGGGTGGGAGTTACCCATTGAGGTTCAAGTGTTATTTATTTCCCAGCCCATAAAGGGTATCCCCCCACCCATCGGTCCCAGCCGAGGGAGGGGGGAGATCATGGGAGTTGTAGTCCACCCCTCTTTTAAAGTCCCCCCCCTTTTGAGGAAAAACTAGACAAGGGCCATCAACTGAAGGGTCGCCCAGCCAACAAGGCTATTCTGCGGGGGTGGGTGGGTGGGGATGATGGGACTTGTGGTCCCCGAATCTTTTCAAAGGAGCCCAGTTTGGGATCTAACCACTGAGGGTCGCCCCAACTACTCCAGAGGGGCCAAAGAAGGCTGTGGGGGGGATGATGGGAGTTGTAGTCCCTAAAGCCACGGGGGGGGAAAGGGAAGCGCCCCCTACCGGATGAAGGTGGTCTTGCCCGTGGAGTACTGGCCCACCAGCAGCACCATGGGCTTGTTGTCGAAGTCGGCGTCCTCCAGGGCGGGCGAGTGGAACTCGTGGAACTTGTAGTGCTCCTCCAGCGGCAGCAGCTTGGCCTTGTAGAGCTTCTTCAGGCCTTCGCTCACCGTCTGGAAGACCTCGGGGTCCTTGCGCCGCCGGTCGTCGCCCCCCAGCCAGCTGAACATCGCCGCGAAAGAAAGAAAAGAAGGAAAGAAAAGGAAAGAAGGAAAGAAAGGAAAGGAAGGAGGCAGAGAGAGAGAGAGAGAGAGAGAAAAGACTCAGCCCGGCAGCGGCGGCGGCGGGAGTTTAAATGCCAGATCTGCCAAAGGACGGCCCCGGAAGCGGAAAGGGCCCGCGCGACGGACTTCCGCTCCGGAAGGAGTACGCCGCGCTAGGCTCTCCTCTCTATGGGCAGCGGTAGTAGAGGAAAAGGAAGTCGCGCTAGGAGGAGACTCAGTGGCGAGGGATTTGGGGGGGGGGCTGGGTTCCGGCCTTCTGGTTGGCTAAAGAATGGGTGGGGCTTCCGGGTAGAGCGCGGCGCGCTAGGAGGAGACTCTATAGGCGGCGCCGGTTTGGTAGATCAAAAGGAAGCCGCACTAGGAGGTTACTCTATGGTGGAAGGGGGGTCCTGAATGGAAGGGAGGCTTTAGGTTTGCGGGGCAAATGCACGGCGCGCTAGAAGGAGACTCTATGGCAAGGGGCCGGTTTTCCGGTCGGGCTCTATGGCAGGGCTTCCACAATTAGGGGGTTCCAGTTAGTAAAGCACGGCGCCCTAGGAGGAGACACTATTGCGGGGGGAAGGGGGGGTTAGCCTTCTGGATGCGTCATTGAGTGGGACTTTTGGGTAGAGAAGACCGCAAAAGGGCAGCAAAGGGGAACCGTCACGCCGCACTAGGCGGAGTCTCTATGGTGGGGTCGGCCGTTCTTGCCCAGCACAAGCGGTGTGTCCTCCACCAGTGAGGACTTCCGGTTACGTAGAGCATAGGAACGCCGCGCTAGCCGGACACTCTATGGCGGGGTCTGTCCTTCTGGCCCAGCCCAAGCCGTGTCAGCACTAACGTTCAATGGGACTTTTCTCTGCCCCTTTTTTCTCCTCCGTGGTCTCGGCTGCCCCCTGGCGGCCGAGTGGAGCGCACAGGCGCGCTCGGGGAGGCTGGCGGCCGGCCGCGCAGGCGCAGAGTGGCCTGGCGAGCCTGGTCCTCCGCAGAGGTGGCGCATTTGGGGGAGGGGGAGGGGGAAAGGAGAGAGAAAGAGATGGAGATTTGTTCGCCGCAGCGCATGCGCGCGGCCGCCTCGTGAGGCCGGTCCTCCGCAGAGGTGGCTACTTGAGTGCCTGCGCGGGGTCCTGGCTTGACATTGATTCGGACGCCATGTCGCAGCAGCAGCCTCGAGCCCCTCCGGCCGCCGCCGCCTCTGCCGCCCCCAACCCGGGCGTGATTGGCTTCCTCCGCCACCAAGTGAAGCATCGGCCCAGCGTGAGTGTCTCCCCGGGACTCCCGCCCCCATCGTCCCCGGCAGGACGGGCCATTCGCTCGCCTGGACTCCAGGTCCCATCATCCCCTAAGTGGGGCTACCTACCGTAGAGGTCATTCGCACGCCTGGACTCCAGGTCCCATCGTCCCCGGCCGGTGCAAGCTCTCCCCCCACCCACGGGGTCGTCTATGTTCCTGGACTCCAGGTCCCATCGTCCCCGGCACGTGATCCAAACCCCAGGCTCCTCTTTTAACGCAGGCTGCCCTGTCACCCGATTCCCCCTTCTTGACCAGCCAAAGTCAATGGGGGTGGGGAGATGGATTCGCTTAACAGCCTAACCCACTGCGTTGATTCGCTTAACAACGGTGGCAAGGGAGGTCAGAAAACGGGGCAAACCTCCCTTCAAGGCATTTTTGGGGCTCCATTGAGGTCGTAAGGCCCTTATTTCTTAGCCTCCCTCTCTTTCCCAAAGTCAAACTTCCGACGGCCTCTAAACGGCCGTAAATCCGAGGACTTCCTGTATCGCTCCTAATTTTTAATTCTAATTTTTACTTTTTTTTTTCTCGTAGCTTATTCCGCTTTTCATAATTATGGGGACTGCAGTGGCCGGTGCCGGACTCTATTTGATGCGTCTGGCTTTGTACTGCCCCGAAGTCAGGTATGTCTCCGTCGCACCCACATTAAACCTGGTTTATTATCCTACAAACCGCAATTGTTGGGTTGGAAGGAATTCTCTGGAGCTGAATTGGTCATTTGCATCTGTCGCTATTTTTTTTTTTCATTTTGCAAATTAGAAAAAAACATGAAGAGTAAAAGGACCAGCTGTCTTTTTTACAAACACTTAATATGGGGACCCCTCAGGACTTAACAATGGTTCATTTAGTGACCATTCGAAGTGGCGTTGAAAAAAAGTGATTTATGACCGTGTTTCATGCTGTCTGGACTTCAACTCCCAGAATTCCCCAAGAGTCATGGGGAGATTGAGTTCCTTGGTGCTCTCTGAGCTTGCAAGAGGTTTCTTGACTCAACTATGGAACATCATTAGTGCTAAAAGGGAGGAGGAAGAAGGATTGTGGGATCTTTGGTGCTCTTTGAGCTATGTGGTTTTCTTGCAGACATCTTATGACCGAACTAGGGAATGTCATCAGTGCTAGGAGGAGTGTGGGGTTTGCTTTCTATTTATATACAATCCTTTCTAGCATTGATGATGTTCCATAGGTGAGTCATGAAATGTCTGCAAGAAGACCACCAAGTTCAAAGAGCACCAAGGGCCACACTGTCTGTCCTTCCTCCTCTTCCTTCTCCCGCCCTCCCTTCTAGCACTGATGATGGTCAGTGATGGTCCTTGGTGATCTCTGAGCTGGGTGGTTTTCTTGCAGACATTTCATGAACCATCTAGGGAACGACATCAATGCTAGCGAGGAGTGTGATTATTTTGTTTATAACCATAGAGCAAACCCCACTCATAGCACTGATGATGTTCCCTAGTTGGGTTATGAAATGTCTGCAAGACAACCACCCACCTCAGAGAGCATCCAAGGACCCTAAAGTCCTTTCTCCTTCCCTTCCTCCTCCTCTAGCTCTGATGACCCTAGCTGGGTCATGAAACGTTAAGAAAACATAACAGTCATTAAGTGAGCCTATTTCTCCCTCCCCCATCCCCCCCAATGGGATTTTTTGTGTCCCAAACCAGAAACAAAGATCAGAAACAGCTACCGGGGAGAGAGTTGCGGCCATTAAAACGAGTCTTGAGTAGTTTTGCAAAGGCCCGTCGTAACTTAGAACAAAGCAACTGGTCGTTAAGCAAGGTCTACCTTCATATAGTGACCTGATTGTGTCTGTTTTCTCCCCCTTTTTTCCTCCTAGATGGGATAAGAAGAATAACCCGGAGCCATGGAACAACCTTGATCCCACTCACCGTTACAAGGTGCGGCATTTAAATGTCGAATAAATTACAACGCTCGGTATATGACAGGTTTTGCCAGGGCATTCAAAGCAGAGAGGGTTGGACTAGATGACCTCTGGGGTCCCTTCCATTATTGTGATTCCATTATTCTGTTATTTTAAGGGGCTCCATGGATACGGATTAAAGGGCTGGATTTAAATTAGCTTTAGGATCCAGCCAGACTAACAAAAATAAAAACTTAAGACGATAAAAGCGGATTAAATTCTAAGGCCGCCAAGTCTTTTACAATCCTCATTATAGGTGGTACCTTGCTCAAGGACTAGATGACCTCCGAGGTCCCTTAAAAACTCTGTGATTCTGTTATTCTGTAAGGGTCTCCTGTTTGAGCAGGAGGTTGGACTAGATGACCTCTAAGGTCCTTTCCAACTCAGTTATTTTATTCTCATTTATTCTATTTATTTAAGGCGGGACTAGAACTCACCGTCACCTGGTGATTGGTCCAAAGTCACCCAGCCGGCCTTCCTGCCTAAGGTGGGACTAGAACTCTCTGTCTTCTGGTGACTGGCAATTTTTCACCCTGTTGCAAAGTTCTGTCCGTCTAGATATTAAGGGCTATGGATTGTTTTACAGCAGGGTTAAGAGTGCTGTGCAACTGAGTAGTAAGACCACTTATTAAAGTTGTAGTAATCCATATTTTGGTTGAAAATTGGAATCCAAGGAAGTACAAAATCGGTAGGTGTTTTTTTATTTATTTATTTTTTCGCATTTGATTTCAAGTTTTTTCTCTTTTTTGCAAAAGCAACCACTCCTCTTCATAATTCTCTTTTCTTTTTCCAGTTCTTTGCTGTCAACATGGATTATAGCAAGTTGGAAAAAGACCGTCCCGACTTCTAAAACGAGGTGGGTTTTGCAACTGTTCTCGCAGCCGCCATCCAATGAAGGTCTTCCGGAAGCTGACCGCACAATCCCTTTCACCCGTCACAATCCAGGAATTAAAATTTTTGTGTGCATTGCCTTGAAAAATAATGTGTTGGAGACGTGCATGCTTAAAATTAATAAACGAACCACTTGAAAAATTTAAATATCAGTGAGACTTCAATTCCCAGAATTCTCCAGCTGGATTTATTAAACCTTAAAACCCCTTTTAAAAATATTATTTATTAGAGATGGAAGTAAGATAAATATATATAAAGATAAACATAAACAAAAAAATGATCTGCAGCGGCAGATATAAATATTGGCTATTTTTATTGGCAGTCCTTTTATTTTGGAGCAGAATTGAGCCCCCCAAATGTTTGTGTGACAGTTGTGAAGTGAATTTTGCCTCATTTTATGACCTTTCTCACCGCCGTTCTTAAGTGAATCCCTGCCGTTGTTCAGTTAGCGACCCAGTTCTTAAGTGAATCCGGCTTCCTGCTTGTCAGAAGGTTGCAAAAGGAGATAATGTGACCCCGGGACGATGCCACTAGTCGTAAAGACGAGTCGGTTGCCAAGCTGGGGAATTTTGATCAGGTGTCATGGTCATTAAGTGTGAAAAACAGTATGGCAGTCCCTTTTCTTCTGTGTCATTATAACTTTGAACGGTCACTAAATGAATGACTACCTGTATTTAAAATCTGGCTCAACATGGCTGAGTGCCAAGCTGACCTAGAAAAGAGATCTCGGAGGTTTGGGATGGGAGACCACCAGGAGAGCCAAGGGCCTTAGAATAATTTGGGAAATTTAAATTGGAAGAGAATCTGGGCTCAAAGCTGAATTAGGAAGTCAAGCTTGACCAGAACTGTGACTGGAGGGAAGTTTGACGTAGCCCAGAGTAGTATTAACAATTTTCCTTGTTAATACTACTCTGGGCTACACAACGGCCTGTTTGGGATGGGAGACCACCAGGAGAGCTAAGGGTTGTAGATAAAAGTGGGGGGGGGGGGAAACTCCAGCCACAGCAGAGTTGCTTCCCTAAATGGAAGCCTGGAAGATCCCTGCAAGATCCAGAGCCTGCTCGGTTTCTTTTCACAATAACTATTCCTCGACCCACATTTCTGTCGCTAAGTGAGACATTTGTTGCAAGCGAATTTGACAAGCTTTCTGGACACTGGTTATGAGAATGACTGCACTTGTTCAGTTAGTGACACGGTCGTTAAGCAAATCCGGCTTCTCCATGGAGTTGGCTGGTGAGGTCGCAAAAGGGGATCAGGTGACCCCTCCACAGGACGCTGCGACCGTCATAAAGATGAGTCAACTGCCGAGGTTGATCATGTGACCAGGGGGCTAATGCAACAGTCGTGAGAAAAGCAGCCCGTTTTTAGTAATTTGGAACGGTCACTAAATGAACGGTCGTAAGTCAAGGACTATTATTAAACGTACAGGGTACAAATCACTTCCGTGAGGCAAATTGGGCTGCTGGGCCCCATTGAAGGAAATCGGGGGCCCCCAAGGGCCAATTGGTCACTGGGCTGGGGGTTGGGAATCCCATTTGCAGCACAGCTCCAAGCTGGGGAAGAGACTTCAACTCCCAGAGTTCCTCGCGCGAGACGTCACGCAGGCGTGAGGAGAGAAGGCGGACTACATCTCCCGGCATCCTCCGCGGGTGGGAGGGGGGCAGGGCCTTTCTAGCTCAGTCGCGTTTGCCTGGCCGAGATGAAGGACTTCAACTCCCAGAGTGCCTCGCGCGCCGCTTCCGCCGGCGGAAGTCCTCCGCAACTCAGGCGGGACTTCCAACTGCCAATAGCAGGGCGCCTCACCGACGAATGGGCCGAGTCGCATGGAGGAAGGACTTCGACTCCCAGAGTCCCCCGCGCTCTGGTTCCGCCGGCCCGCTCCCCGAGGGCTAAAGGGGCGGGGCTGCAGCTCCCAGCGCAGAAGGAGGCCGGCGGCGAGCGCGGAGGGGCCTGGACTACATCTCCCGCCATCCCCCGCGCGGGGAGTTTTTGGGGGTCCCCATGGAGGCCCCCGCGGCGGCCACCTTCACCCTGGCCTACCTGGTGCTGACCTTCTGTTTCGTCTTCCCGCCCACCGAGTTCCACCTGGCCGGCCTGACGGTGCAGAACCTGCTGGGCCGCTGGCTGGGCAGCGAGGACGCGGCCTTCGTGCAGTACCACCTGCGGAGGGGCTCCGGCACCCTCCTGGCCCACGCCGCCCTGCCCCTGGGTGAGGGGCTTCCCGGGGGGCGAGGAGGGGCGGCCTGGCTCCGGGGGAGGGGCAGCCCCAAGGGGGGAGGGCGGCGGCCCCAACAGAAGGGGGTGCAAGGAGGGGGGAGGGGGAGGGGAGAAGGGGTGGACTGACCCCCCCCCTTTAGCGTCTGGCCCTGGATCCCCTCATTCAGCTGCGGGGCGGGGACGGGTAGAAAGGGGAGGGAGGGAGACCCCTGAGGAGGGGGGAGGTCAGGGAGGGGGAGGGAGAAAAGTGGGGAGGGAGAGGGGACCCCCAGGAGAGGGGCTGGGAGAAGGGAGGAGAAGCCCCAAGGGGAAGGAGAGGAGACCTCCAGGAGGGGGGGCAGGGAGGGGGGGAAAGGAGAATGGAGGAGGGGTAACTGCCCACCCCCCCCCGCTTCGGGTCTGGCCCTGGACCCCTGCATTCAATGGGGGGGGAGGGGCGGGAAAAGAGTAGAGGGAACGTGAAGTGGGGGAGGGAGAGGAGTCCCCTCCCCACAAGAGAGGGAGCTGAAAGGGGAGGCACAACCCCCAAGAGGGGGGGACAGGCATGGTGTGTGGGGAAGGGGAGCCCCAAGGAGGGGGAACGCAGGGGAGGAAGGAAGGAAGGAATGGAGAACAGGGAGGGAGGAGAGAAAGAAAGAGAAAAGGAAGGAAGGACAGCGAAAAAGAAGGGGAAGGTGAAAGAAAAATAGGAAGGAAAAGGAAAGAATCAAGGAGCGAAAGAGAAAGAAAGAGAGAAAGAAAGACCTCTCCCCTCTTCCACAGGCTACTACCTGGGCATGTGCTTCGCGGCACCCGAAAAGCAGCTCTGCAACATCTCCCAGGCGCACATTCTGTGGCAAACCTTCTTCGCCGGGGCCCTTCTCCTCCTGGTCCTCGCGGGCACCTTCACCTACTACTGGTCCCGGGAAGGCTGGTCCCACCACCCGCTGGTCCAGCTCCTCTCCACCTTCGCTCTGCCGCCCCACGCCGGCTGGTGGACCGTGGCCTCCGCCATCAACACCGAATTCCGGAGGATCGACAAGTTTGCCACGGGGCCGCCGGGGGCCCGACTGATTGTGACCGACAGCTGGATTATCAAAGTGACCACCTACTCCTTCCATGTGGCTGAACAGCGGGATGTCCAGCTGACCGTCATAGACTCGAGGCAGCAGGACCTCTTGCCGGATGCCAGCATGCCTGCTCAGTTCCTCACCATCCGTGTGGCCAGTGCCAATCCTCACGTCAAAACCTTCGACATCCGGTAACGTTTCTCCCAGAATCTGCTGGGGGGGGGCGGCTTAACTTGAACTTGGAGCCGAAGAGATTTAGCAATCTGGAACGCAACCCCGAATCATTTTCCTCTGGCAGTTCCATTTACGCAGGTAGTCCTCGGTTTACGACCGCAAATTTCTATTTTGTAGCTTGTTGAGCCTGTCATTTCAACTGTTCTCGTCCCCAGTTGTTAAATGAATCCCAGCAGGTTTTAATCACACGGTTGTTAAGTGAATCATCACAGGTTTTAAGCAAACTGTGGCGACATCTCTGCAGTCGCATAATTAAAATTCGGACACTTGGCAACTGACTCATATTTATGGCGGTTGCAGCATCCTTGGGTCACGTGATTCTCCTTTGCGACCTTCTGACCAGGGGGGGAGCCAGCTTCACTTAACAATCATATGACTCGCTTAACAACTGTAGAGATTCACTTAACCCCTGTGGCGAGAGAGGCCGTCTAGTGGGGCAAAGTTTGCTTCACAAATGTCTCGCTTAGCGATGGAAATTTGGGGCTTGGTTGTGGATGTAAGTCGAGGACTAGCTGTATTTTATTTCGAGGTAGCCTCAACGTACGACCCCAATTGTGTTGCTAAGTGAGATTTTATTGGAATTTTGTACCCTTTTACGGCTTTTATGTCCAACTTGTTTTGAGTGAATCATGGCAGTCCTTAAACAAGTCATGTGGTCGTTAAATGAATCCGCCTTCCCCATCGCAGAAGGGGATAACAGGAGTCCAGGATGATCCAACCGTCACAAATTCTAAGTGATTTGACTAGCCTCCGAATGTAAATCCCGCGACGGTCTTAAGGGTGGGGAAAAAAAGGCTCCCGGGTCCCTTTTCCTTTTTCCGGGGCCGTTGTAACTTGGAACAGTCCACAAAACGAATTGTCATTAAGTCAGGGACCGTCCGGGTTCACGAACCATGCCGGTTTGTCGTTTATTTTGGAATCCAACATTGTTTATTCCCAAAATCGGGACCTGACTGTAAGGCCCGGCTTCTTCCCCCCCTTATTCAAGAAAGCTCAGAAACTCTTGAAACTTTTGCCTTTCGAAAGGAACCTTTTATTGAAAGAAGGGGTGAAAGAATCAAAGCAGGCTCTGAATTCCCTCGGGCCACACAACTAGGATTAAGGGCGTTAGGAACCCCCTCGCAACCGTCCGATGTGGATTCCTCCAATCCGCCGGGTGTGAAGATGTTGTTTTTAGCGGCCTCTCTGAGAAAGAGAGATAAGGAAAGTTTCCCAGGGACATCTTCTGGTTTTTCAATCCACACGACCCCTCCCTCCCTTTGCATTTCCCAAGAGGTGAGAATTCCCCAGGAATCGGAGGCGCCAGGCAACGGTTGTAAATCAGGTGAAAAGTTATCCAAAAAGACAAGGCCAGAAATAGGATATTAGGATACATAGAAAGGAAGGAGAAACCAAACGTGTCAAAATCCCAACCTCCCTCCCGCTTTCCTCCGAAGAATGTCAGATACACGGATCGGTTCAGACACTGACCTTCGTTCTCCCTACAGGCTCAACTCGTCAGAATACGGGGAACTGCAGGACAAGCTCCACACCCCCATCCGGAATGTGGCCAACGTGGTCATCCATCAGAGCCTGAGCGACCTCTTTCTGGAGACCTTCAGCTCCCTGGTGGAGAGGAACCCGCCTTACCTGGTTCCCAGCAACCAGGTGAGTTTCCGACCAGTTCTGATGACGGGATGGCAGGCAGTCCGTCCTCGATTTACGACCGGTTCGGGCGTTGAGCAGATCTGCTTTCCCTTTTGACTTGGGTTGTTGGAAAGGCAGCTGGGGAGGAGGCTGGGATTGTCGTAAAGACAGGCCATCGTTGTTTGCCAGAAGGGAGGGGGAGTTTGTTCTCAGTTTATGCACACTCCCCTCTGCCACTGATGATGTTATCTAGTGGGGTCATGAGGTGTCTGAAACAAAGGCTTGGAGAGCACCAAGGACCCCACAGTTCCTTCCTTCTTTCTCTCCTCTCCCTTCTCTTTTCTCCCGTCTCTCTTTCTTCCCATTCCCCCTTCCTTCCTTTTTTTCTCTCCCCTCACTTCTCTTTTCTCCCGTCTTTCTTTCTTCCCATTCCTCTCCCCCTTCCTTCCTTCCTTCCTTCCTTCCTTCCTTCCTTCCTTCCTTCCTTCCTTCCTTCCTTCCTTCTTTTTCTCCCCTCACTTCTCTTTTCTCCCGTCTTTCTTCCCATTCCCCTCCCCCTTCCTTCCTTCCTTCCTTCCTTCCTTCCTTCTCTCCCCTCCCTTCTTTTCTCCTGTCTCTTTCTTCCCATTCCCCCTCCCCCTTCCTTCCTTCCTTCTCTTTTCTCCCGTCTCTCTTCCTATTCCCTCTCCCTCCCTCCCTCCCTCCCTCCTTCCTTCCTTCCTTCCTTCTTTTTCTCCCCTCACTTCTCTTTTCTCCCGTCTTTCTTTCTTCCCATTCCCCTCCCCCTTCCTTCCTTCCTTCCTTCCTTCTCTCCCCTCCCTTCTTTTCTCCTGTCTCTTTCTTCCCATTCCCCCTCCCCCTTCCTTCCTTCCTTCTCTTTTCTCCCGTCTCTCTTCACATTCCCTCTCCCTCCCTCCCTCCTTCTTTCCTTCCTTCCTTCCTTCCTTCCTTCCTTCCTTCCTTCCTTCCTTCCTATCCCTAGATGGGTCATGAAAACCACAAAGTTCAGAGAGCCCCAAGGACCCCACAGCCCTCCTCCTCCTCCTTCCTTCTACTCTGATGATGTTCCCTAGCCCGGTCCCGAGAGGTCTGCAAGAAAACCACCCAGCTCAGTGTCTTTTTAATGACCTCCTGCTTCCTCCTCCCCTCCCCTCCTCCCCTCCCCCTGCAGGAGTTGGACCTCTGCATCGGCTGCATGCAGTCCCCGGCCAACATCAAACTATTGAAGAACTGCCAGGAGCTGCACGATGGCGAATGCCAGCCGTGTTTCTGCTACCCCATGTGGTGCCTGCTCTGCATGGGCAAATGGTTCGCCAGCCAACAGGACCAGCAGCACCCGGAGACCTGGCTCTCCAGCCACGTGCCTTGCCCCACCTGCCGAGCCAGATTCTGCATTTTGGACGTCTGCTCGGTGCAGTGACGGACGCCGCGGCGAGACGGAGGAGAGGAATATGCAATTGACTGTGGCATTCGTGGTCTTATCGTTCCCGGGTATTTCTTTGCAGGATGAATATTTCCATAATGCCCCCCCTTTGATGCCTTTGCAAATTCCATTCTGCTCAGAGCTCGTCCCCTTTAAAATGGGTGGACTTCAACTCCCAGAATTCAGTTGGAAGTCCTTCCGTCTTAAAGGGGCCGAGCTTGAGAAACACTACTCTAGAATGCCGGTTGCAGCCAGTAACTAAAACTAAGAAAGGGATTTTTTTTTTCTTCGCCTCCTAAATCGGGACTGGATTTGGTGAATTGTTCCACACTCCGCCTTAGTCCACAATTCCCATTTTTTTCCCCAAACTTTACAATCCCGGAAAGAGGAACGATGGCGACAGACTCTTTGCAACAGATTTTCTCGTTAGCAAAGATCCTCCTCGGATTCAGACCAAGTCTGCAAATCCTCTCGTAGCGGCATTAAAAGTCCAACCTCTCTTCCGTATGGAGATATTTATATATATATATATATATGTAGGATGATAATCTAAATTATTGCAGTGTTTCCGAAGAGTTTTTTTCGGGAAAGGAAACCGATTAATGGCCTGGGAACTTGTGGGATTAAAAATAGCTTCCCCCCTGCCCTGCCCCCCTCCCCCCGGGAGCTTAGAATCCTGTGTTCGAAGTCTTGCTGCACCAAAATTAATAATTTGGGATGATACCCTGTTGTGTTTTTGGGAAAGGCTGAACTTTGGGTGAAAAAAAGGAGGTTGACATACTTGAAATTTGTCTTTTTCTCACAGTTTCCTAACTCGGATTCACCAAGTGTATTATTCCATCGGGAGACTTTGCAAAGGGCAAATGGAAGTGAAATTATTAGTACATATAATACGAATCAACAATGGTTCGTCAGCAAGATGACTTTAAGTTGGAGTTTGAGTTTTTAATTTTTTCTATTCGTCTTTCGGTCGAGATTGGCGGGTCTGAAATCTCAGGAACTTGAAACTAGGTGGACTTCAACTCCCAGAATGCCCCAGCCAGCATGCTTTAAGTCTGGGAGTTGTAGTCCACCCTTCTTCAAGTGCCACGTTTGAGAAAAAACATCCTATTATCTCAAACGAAGGAAATGCCCCTTCTTAGGTGCCAGCCCCCCCCAGTTCCCCCCCCGCAGTCTCCTCCACAAACATCCCTATAACGTCAAATTAATTCATTTTCTTTAAATCTTTTAAATAATCCATTCAGTTCCTCTGTCAGATTTCCCCCCCCACAAAAATTTCTTGAAGTTACCGATGGTCTGGAGGAGCCACGCCGACAAAAAGATGCTTTTGGTTTCGCAAACGTAGCCGGTTACGTGAAAACGGGGTACAAACTGCACCTTATCTTACACACCTAGGTTTCCCCAAGGTGTGTAGACTTTAATTCCCAGAATTCCCCAGGCTGTAAAACCGCTGCTGAGAATTCTGGCTAAATCTAGAAGTCCTAAAGCATTTCCACCCCCCCCACCCAACTGCTCTTCCTGGTTTACACAGTAGAAAAGAGAAGATAAATTTTTAATTGTAATAGTAACATGAGCATATTAAAATTAAAAATTAATAATTCCAGTTGAGAAATTTTTGGAAAGTATTATCCAGTATTATATTTACGAGCCAAAGGGCCGGAATGAATCCTGTTTTATTTTGCAGAATAAAATTTTTGTTACTTTGTGAGTTCATACAATTCCTGTCTGTTTTTTTATTCCTCTGGAGCTTGAGTCTTGTTATTACTATACCCTTTGACTTCAAATTCGTTTATGCAGGTGGTCCTCAACTTACGACCACAATTGAGGCCAAACTTTCTGTTGGCAATTGATAACGATTTTAAGTGACTTCTGCCTCGTTTTACGACCTTCCTTGCCAGAGTTTTTAAGTGAATTCCCGCAGTTGTAAAGTTTGATGTGCGGTTGTTACGTGTTGCTTGTCAGGTCGCAAAAGGAACTCACTGCAACCACTACCACCATCATAAATGAGTCAGATGCCTAGTGTCCGAATTTTTAATTACATGACCTTGGTGACGCTGCCAGTTGTGTGAAAAAACGGCCATAACTTCAAACGGTGATTAGATGAACTGTTGTACGTTGAGGACTGTTGCACATTGGCAGCACTACAAATAGTTGCTGTAGTTTGGCAAGATTCTGTCTTATAGGCGACGCGCTATAAAGGAAACTAACTGCAAGGACGAGTTGTACATTACATTTTTTTTGGCGCTGTCTGCATTTGGAACGGTTGCTAAAGTAATAGTTGTAAACTCAGGGATGATGTGAAATTCTTGTAACCAACTGCACCAAAAGACGTTCCTCGGGCAGGAACTACTCTCGGCCAACGGGTCGCGAGCACGGCACACAGATGCAATCTACTAATTTAAAAAGGGTTTGTTTTTTTTTTATTGCTGAGAAATCTCTTTACAATCTTGGCTAGTTTACAAACTGCAGAAAAAAAGGTTCGTCGTTAGGAAGGCATCGTCTCCGTCCAAAAAAGAAGAAAAAAAGAACGCATTTGTTCTTATAATTGAACATTTACACCTACATAATAATCCACATTATTCCCGCTCGTTACCGCGAGGTGTTAATAAGATTTTTGCACCAGCTATCACTTTAGTTCCTTTCATAAATATATATATATATATATATCTTGATATCTCAAGTTATTACATAGGTTTACTACTTCTAATTGTTACCTTAAAATCCAACTTTTCTTTTTTAACATTTTTAAAAATACCATCTTGGGAGGTGGGGGAGGGGAAGGGGGTTGCCTCACCAATATAATTTTCTGAAATCTTTCTATCTGGGTCCTTTGTAGAAGGAGTCCTTGATTTACGACCACAATCGAGCCCGCGGTTAAGCCAAGGCAGTGAATTTTGCCCCATTTTTACAACCCTATTTTGTCACGGATATCGTGAAATCGGTGCAGTTGTTCAGTGAATCATGTGGTCGTTAAGCAAATCTGGCTTTTCCCCCGCTGACTGCTTGTCAGAGGGTCACAAAACGGGGTCATAAACACGAGTTAGTTGCGAAGTGCCTGAATTCTGATCTCATGACTGGGTGGGGATGCTGCAACGGTCATTAAGTGTGAAAACCAGACGTTAAGTCAGTTATTTCAGTGCCGTCATAATGTAGGTCAATAAATGAACAGTCGTAAATCAAGGACTGCCTGTATAGCATCTGCAGAGCTGTTCGGGTGTCGATTTTACAAGAAATGTCTTCCAGAATATTTGCGCGTCTTTTCCCGCAAGCTACAAAACAAAAGTTTTATTTTCTTTAGACGGTGCGAGATGGTTTTCTGCAAAGGGGGCCAGTAACATACAGGATCAATTTGTATCTTTATTCTGGGCACTGCCTTCTCCTGCTGAAGAGGGTGTGTTTGTGTGTGCCTGGTGGACACAAACATACACACACGCACCTTGTGCCCGCCTGGTGTTTGAAAAGTCGGCAGCCATCTTTGCTGTGTGGCCAAAGGAAGACCAGAGGTGACGACTCTTGTCAGACGTTTCGTTTTGTGGCTGCAAACGGATGCAGCCTGCCTGCCACTAAACAGTTGTGTGTTTGTATCTTTTGCACGTTTGTGGACTTGTGCGAGATTGTACTTTTATCGATGAGCTCCGTTTAAAAACTTTTTTCAGCTTTTTAAATCAGCTGTTTCCACCCTTGGATCCTAAGACTGACTCTGAAAGTCAAACCAAACACGATGTGGGGAAGGCCAGGGAACAAGGCTGAGCAGTCCTCGACTTACGACCACAATTGGGATCAGACTTTCACAGGATTACACTGACATGGTTACCTAGTTTGGTCATGAAATGTCTGCTAGGGCGTACCAAGGAACCCACAGATTAGAAACTTCCCATTGGCTAAGCAAGTTGGTTGTTAGGTGAGTCACACCCGATTTTTTTTTTGCCATGATTGTTAAGTGAATCATACGGTTGTTAAGCGAATTGAGCTTTTCCCCCATTCACTTTGCTTGTCGGAAGCCGGCTGGGAAGGTTGCAAATTGCGATCATGTGACCTTGCAACTGTCATAAATACATGCCATTGCCAGGCGCCTGGAGATCGATCATGTGACCATGGGGAAATATTGCAACAGGGGTAAGTGCGAGGACCGGTCATAAGTGCAAGGACCAGCCGCAAATCACTTTTTTTCAAATAGTGACTTCAAATAGTCTGTAAACAAATGGTTGAAAGTTGAGGACTACTTGAACTGCTTTAAAAGCAAATTTTAATTTTAAAAAGACCGAGATGGAAACTTGCAAAGTTTAAGGTCCCTTCCAGCTTTATTCTGAATTTAAAAAAATGTCCTTCCTGGGTGGGAGATGTGGGGGGTGGAGAGCTTTTATCAACAGTGCAAAAAGTTGACGATAAATTTTTAGGGAAGATTTGGATATTTGGGCCAAAAATGCAAAATGTTTGGTCTCAGCCCGTCCTGCGGACTTTCAAAAGAAAAAAAAATCAACATTAAATCCTTGTGTTGATCAGTCACACCAAAGGAACCAACACCACAACGGATGATTGCCCTGAGGGAACGGGAAAATGCGCAGGGTTCTGTTCCCAGAATTGTCCAACCAGCGTGTCAGGAATTCCACTCCCAGAATTCCCCATGCCGGCAGGGGAATGCTGGGAATCGGAGTCCACGCATTTTTCAAGTTGCTCGATTTGAAGGAAAGTCACTGCATGCCAAGTTGTGTGGACTGCAAAGGGTCCTCTGAAGGACCGACAAGTTGACAACTGGTTTAGGCAGTGTTGAGGTAGCACAAAATGTGTTTTTATTCCGTTCTCTGGTCCCCAAAGGAATGCTAAACGAGAAGTATTGGTAGTCCTCAACTTACAACAGTTCATTTAATGACATCCAGCACTGCTTTAATGCTCATTAAGGTAATTATATCTCAGCAACCTGTGCTGGTTCCAAGCTCATTAAAGCACCTGCATCTCAACACCCGAGCACAAATTCGAAGCCTATGAAAACAGCTACATTTCAACAATCTGTACTGGCTGGAAGCTTATTAAAGCAGCTATATCTTAACAATTCAGCACTGGTTTACAGCTTGTTAAACAGCTACATCTTAACACCCAACACTGTTTAAATTCTCATTAAAGTAGCTGTATCTCAACAAAACGTGCTGGTTCCAAGCTTATTAAAGCACCTACACCTCAACACCCGAGCACAAATCTGAAGCCTATGAAAGCAGCTACTTCTCAACCCAGCATTGGTTCCAAGCTCATGAAAGCAGCTACCTCTCTTGCCGGGACAACGCTACCTCTCTGCATTCCACAGCATCTTTTCCAGTTTGCATCCAAAACCTTGCACACTCTTAACAGATCTTCATACAATAAAGCGCAACTTCTGCTCAAGAACCTGAAGAGCTGAAGGTGACAAGTTGGAAAGCACAAAGCCGGAACAGGCCGATTTGTACTTTCCACACGTGGCAAGCCTAATCTCATTTGTGTAATCCGTCTGAAATAACAGGAGGGACTTTGCTGTCTATACAATGTGGTGCATGCCACTACGATTGTATGAGGGCAGAGCTGACATTTTTTTGCTAAAAAAAGGGGTAAAAAGTAAACTCACAGCTGGACTCATCCTATCAGGAAATCACTGGGAGATGGGAAATATAATGCCATTCTTATTATTTCCAACTCACAAATTGTGTTCAACGGCATCGGCTTTCTGCAGCTCACAAAAGCTGATTCTTTTTAATAAAATCTGTTGAGACGGAAAAGGGGCTTTCAGATTCCTAATTTTGGACACAGTATGGACACGGCTCTCCTCCTACACAACCTACAATTAAATGCAGAAGAAGGGACAAGCAACGTAGCACCCAACCGAAGCAAGCTTATAGGAAATGAGAGGTACTCTAGGAAATATCTGAACAAACCAAGTAAGAAATAACAACAGATGAGAATATTTATAGTAGATCCTTGATGCTCTCTGAGCTGGCTGGTTGTCTCGGAGATGTTTCATGACCCAACTAGGGAACATCATCAGTGCTGGAAGGGAATGGTGTGTGCAGAGGAGGACTGTGGAATCCTTTGGTCCTCTCTGAAATCATTTGTTTTCTCAGATGTTTCATGACCCAAGTGGGGAACATCATCAGTGCTGGAAGGGATTGTATATAAACAGAGAGCAAATCCCTTTTCCTTTTAGCACTGATGATGTTCTCTAGTTGGGTTGTGAAACATCTGCAAGAAAACCACCAAGCAGAAGTCAGAAAGTTGGATGGAGCAGGAGTAAGACCAAGCAGAGTTACTCTGGGAAGATCAGTTCAGGTGGACAATTCACTCCCACAGCCATCTGTCCTCTTAGATCCAAGCAGTGCGAAACACGGCAACTTTCTATATCTGTGTCAATTCAGCAAAAATCTTGCCATAACTTTGCTCCGCCTCTTTTTATTTGTCGGCATAGGTGCCGTTTACAAACCAGAAACTCAAACCCCTTCAAATCCTCCTCCCTTTCTTCTGCATGGCAAGACAAAATAGCAGGTTGGGAAAATAAATGCGTGTGACTCGGATGGGACACGGAAAATCCAGCAAAAGGACCGTGTCATCAGAAGCAAAATCTCCAGGCTAAGATTCTGGATTGAGTAGATGCGTGCACACCTTGGAGATACCCCCTTCCCTCGACCCGATTCCCCAACATCCCATTATCCACAGCTTCAGACTGTTTATTCCAATCACCTCCACACTGAAAGTCACAGCTCGGCAACACCGAATCCCAAGCTGCGCCCGGCTCGCAACTCCCTCGACGATATGTCAGGATCCAGAAGCCGACGGGCAGCACCTCGCTTGTAAAGCTTCTTCTTAAATATTAAATATTTTCCTTTTAGCCGTAAATGATTTTGTCAAGAAAGACAAATGTCGGTGGGATAGCCCAGGAATTCCTCGTCAGAGCTATCGTTGCAGAGCGAGACATTCCTGACGGGAAACGAGGAATCTGACGAGCCGTGTGCTGTCTCGTCAAGAATGCGGAGGAGCCTCAGGAATGAGCCACCCCTCTCTCCTTCCCCACCAGGCTTCAAACACCCAGGCGCGGTCAACGCTGTGTCGAGTTTTGTTTCTAATGTAAAAAAAGAAAGCTATCTTTCAGTTTTAAATCGAGAAAGACGAAGTCCGCTGGAAAAGCCCTTCGGGAACTTTTTGCAATCGTTTCCCGCGATCCTTAGAGCAGCGAGTCATCCGTGCAGCCGCCTTCCAATCCGTAACGGAACTCTTGCAGGTTGGAGACGCCGTAGAAGTGGACGAAGGCCGCGGCCACCACCAGGACGTGGAAGATCTGATGGGACTGGAACTGCAGAAAAGACAAAAAAAAAATGAGTCAAGGCAAGGAGAATAACAACGGCAAGCATTGCGGTTTCGCCAAAAGGTACCCACCTCTTGACTTTACCGTATCCTGTCTAATCCCCGATCTGAAGTCCCGGTTGCATGTGTAAGGGGTTGGGATCCGTGTCCTAAGCTACCACGTTTTTTGGTTGCTGAGACCACTAAATGTTATCCTGTCTGTGGGACGGATGAGTTACCCAGCCCGCTAAAATTGGGTAGAGTTTTGATTTATGTATGGGTAGTCCTTGACTTACAACAGTTCATTTAGCGACAGTTGAAAGTTACAACATTGAAAAAACTGGCTTCTAACCATTTTTCACACTTACGACCGTTGTCCCATGATCAACGTGATCAAAATTCAGACGCTTGGCAACTGACTCATACTTAGGACGGTCGCAGCATTCCGGGGTTCACATGAGGTTCATCTGCTTTTGACACTTTCTGACCAGCAAAATGAGATTCACTTAACAACCGTGTTCCTAACTTAAAATGGTAGTGATTCGCATAACCACTCAAGTCGTAAATGGGCCAAAAGTCACTTCAGAAATGTCTCATTGGTGACAGAAATGTCGGGCTCATTTGAGGTCATAAGCCGAGGACGACCAGTATTGATTGATTTTATCAATTACATGTAAACAACACATATCCACAGGGGTGGCCATCTTTTCTTTGAAAAAGCCCATGCTCCGCTGCCTGTCTGGGTTCAATCTGATAGCAGAGGTAGTCCCTGACTTACGGCCAATCCGTTTGAAGTTCCAGTGTACCACCAGAAATGACTGAGAAGTTATGACAATGCGCCCCATAATCATCGACTCATGTTTGTGGCCATTTTCTGCCTCTCACAGTTATTTCTGCTAAAAATTAGCGTTTACTTCTAATTTTGGGCCTTATGGGTTCACTTAAGAATGGCGGCGTTCGTTTAACAATCTCAACCTCCGTTAAACACTGCAAAATGTAACAGGTCGTAAAGCCAGGTTGGCCTGGAGAGCAATCTGCTCTACGACCAGCCTGACTGATGACTGGAATGGAAGGACTCTGTTAAGGTTATAAGTCGAGGACTGCCTGAAACATTTTCTTGCACAAAGAAAAAAAACCTATTTAATGTCTCCCTGTGATCGCTTCAACGATATACACTTGTGAGAATGGATGGAAAGTTACCCTTTTATAAAATGTACCAGAAAAATGACAAAAATACTTTAAGTCACTAACTCTTACTGCAAGCCTCAGTAGCAAGGCCAAATGAAAACCACAGAGATCATTACTGTGGGTCAGCCTGATCTGAATGTTCCGGACAAATGGCAAAAGACAAGATAAGAGAGACCCTGTAGTAACAAGGCAGGAGTAATCACCTTTGTCACAAACACAGAATTTGTAAGGGATCTTAGTATGTTGTGTGGAAATGTATAAACGCATGGTGTGAAACTTGAAAACTGCGCTTCATGATCCCAATCCACGTTGGGAAGGGACGT
Organism: Pantherophis guttatus; assembly: GCF_029531705.1. The sequence goes on along the minus strand of NW_026844094.1, from coordinate 1,463,003 downwards.
GGAGGCCTGCCTTTGCAAACCCAATTCAATAAACCTTCTTTCTTTGTACATCAGAGTTGTCTGTCGAATCAGTGAGTACAAACTCTGGATGTTTTAAAATCTCACACACTGATACAGGGAGTCCTCGACTTACAACCGTTCGTTTAGTGACCTTCAAGTTACAACGGCCCTGGACTTCTGGTTGGCTCCGCGAGCCTTGTTGACACTCCTCCGTGGGCGCCCGATCCCCGGCACTGTAAAAGCCGCCAGAACAGCCGAAAAACAGCTGTCTGGCGGCTTGAAAACCCTCTCCCCGGGCAAAGGGGAGAGAGAAGAGCTGACAGGTGGAGGTAGAGCCCCCCAAGCGCCCCAGGAGAATTCTTGGGGCGCGAAGGGTGAGAGCTCCCTAGAAGCCTGTCAGTCTGCTCCGGACCTGGGACGACTCCGCTATTTAGCGGAGCTAGAAGCCGCGACCAATTCTGCTGATAACAAGCATGGGATTTTTAACATCTTCAATTGCTGCAGGCAGAACAAGCCAGGAGAAGTCAGACTGCAAGTATTTACACTTAACTCCAATGTTTATAGCCTCCTTCGGAAGTAACAATTTAGTAATTTAAAGGGCGTGGAAAGTGAAAGTTACAAGAAAGTTTCGTTTCGCTGGTAGCCTTTTGCCTGGAAAGAACTTTTGTGTTGAGAGAAGGAGGATTTTAAACGTTAATTTATGATTGGGGAAATCTTTTGACTTTGAGGAACTTTTCTTTTTGGCTTCTGATTAAAATATAACGACCAATTTAAACTGAAAATGGCCTCAAAACCTGTAAAGACTGTACCTATTAAAGGAACTGGAAGCGTTGGAAGCTCCCCAGCTCATACTTCTAGATTGCAAGCCTCTGCCCCCATAACAGACCCACAGACTTTAACGTTTGAGATGATACAAGAAGCCCTACAAGCCACACAAAATAAAATTGCTACTGTGATTAATGAAAAAATTAATGAAACTAATGAAAAAATACAGGCTGTTTCAGAGGATATCTTAACTTGGAATTGGCAAATTAGAGAAAACATATTATTGGCATTTAAATGTTTGGCAGGTGATATTGAAATTGTGGATGATAAAGTGGAAGAAATTAAGCAATCCACGGAAATTTTGGATAATAAAATAGGAGAGACCCAGAACAGACTTGAAAGGGCTGAAGTTGATGTAACGATGTTACAATATAGAGATATGGAATTTGCTTTAAGATTCAGAGGGGTGAAGGAGAATAAACAAGAGAACTTGAAATAAATGATGTCAGAGGCATTGGCACAGTTGCTGGGGGAGACGAAAATTGAGCTGGGCTGTCAGATTGACAAAGCATATTGTGTTAACTCTTGGGTGGTCAGACAGAAACACTTACCAAGAGACATTGTAATATATTTTACTACAAGGAGAGTACGCAATGAAATTTTACAGGCTACTTTTAAAAACAAGCTTCAGGTTGAAGGCCAGGAGGTGATGACAATGAAAGAAATCCCCCCCAAGGTGCTGAGAGCGAGAAGGGAGTATGCTTTTCTGGTGGATGAGCTGAAAAAACGTCAATTAAAGTACAGATGGGAGGTCCCAGCCGGTTTAGTAGTGACGTATTCAGGAGAGAGATATCAGCTTAATACAATATGGAAAGCAAGAGATTTTTATATCAATGTATTAAAGGCTGGGACACCCAAATCACCAGAAGGAAAAAGAAAGAAGGAAGTACTGGAAGGAGAGAGAGAAGAGCTACTGACAGTAGTTCAGGGGGGAGCTTTGACTGGTCAAGAAGAACCACTACAAATTCAGATGGCTGTTCAAGATGTGGATTTAATTGATATATCTGCAGAACCGAAGGATCAAAGACAGACCAGAGCAGCAACAGCTAAGCGTAAGGAAGAATTAAGACAGCAACAACAACAACAACAACTGCAGATAGCAACTCAAGAAACTACCAAAACAGAAGCTGTGGGGGGAGCAAGACCTAAAGGTCAAATGAGGCAAGACCATCAAAAATTGCTCCAAGCACTTCAGAGGCCCCGAGATGGGAACTAGATTTTTGACTTGGAATGTCAATGGTTTGAATTCTCCACAGAAGAGAAGGAAAATATTTCACTATCTTAAACAATTTAAGAATGAAGTAATTTGTTTACAAGAGACTCATATTAGGATACAAGATCAAAAATATTTGACAAATGCAAGATTAGGTACATATTATGTAGCAGCAGCACCAGAGAAGAAAAATGGTATAGTTATATATGTGAAAAGAGACTTAATTGCAAAATTAGTTGAAGCAGATGATCAAGGAAGATTTTTAGTGATTGAACTTTTAATAAAAGGAGAAAAAACACTTGTAATTGGAGTATATGCCCCAAACCAACAACAAGAAAAATGTTATAACTTACTACACTCAAAGTTGACAATGGAGATATAAAACTTGTATCCTATTGGGGGATTGGAATGGTGTTTTGGACGTAAAAAAAGATAAGAAGTGACCTAAACAAAATGTTTTAACAAGAGCAAAATTGCCCAAACCGTTTTGGGAGATGGACGACTGGGAGTTGAGGGATATTTGGCGTGAAAGAAACCCAGAAGAAAAAGACTTTACTTTTTTCTCGGATAGACATCAATCTTTTTCAAGGATTGATTTTATATTAATTACCAATGATCTCTTATCTAGGGTGAAGAACACGAAGATTTGTTCAAGAACATTGACAGACCATAGTCCAGTCTGGCTGGAATTGAAGTATGGAAAAGGGCCTAGGAGGTCCTGGAGTTAAATGATAACTTGTTTAGATATGAAGAAAATGTAAAAGAGTGTAAAAAATCTGTGAAAGAATTTTTTGTTATGAATATGCAAAAGGGGACATCTATGGAAGTGGTACGGGATGCAAGTAAAGTGTACATGCGACGAATTTTGATATATTTGAATAATAAATATAGAAAGAAACAGGGGGGAAAAAGAAAAGAATTAGAAGATGAGATTAATAAACAGGAACGGGCTTTAATAGCCAACCCAACAGATAAGAAAATTAAAGAGGCAATCAATTTATTGAAGGGTCAGTTTAATATGTTAATAGCAGATCAAGTGGCAACCAACTTACAATATGCAAAACATAATACTTTTTGTAATGCTAATAAACCAGGCAGGTGGTTGGCATATTTGTTAAGGAAAAGGCAGAAAGCAAGGATAATAGAGAAAATAAAATACAAGGGTAAGGAGGTTTATGAGCAAGAATTGATTAAAAAATCTTTTTAGAGTTCTACTCAAGGCTGTATATTGGTGATAAAATTCAAGATATAGATATAGATAGATATCTGCAGAAAGAGAACATTTATATAACTTCAAAAGAGCAGAGGGACAGCTTAAATCAATTGATAACTTCCGAGGAAATTATGTTTGCAATTAAGCAGTTGAAAGTGGGCAAAGCTCCTGGAATGGATGGTTTGACAGCTATTTATTATAAAAGTTTACAGGAGGAAATGGTGGAACCATTGAAGGAATTATTCAATAATATACAACAGGGAGGAGAGGTACCTCCAACTTGGAAGACAGCATTTATTTCGCTGATCCCAAAAGACAGGCAAGACTATACAGATCCTAAAAACTATAGGCCGATTTCACTTTTAAATACAGACTATAAGATTTTTGCTAAAATTTTAGCAAATAGATTAATGACAGTTATGCAGCAAATGATTCATCATGATCAAACTGGTTTTATAAATGGTAGACAAATGAAAAGTAATGTAAGGCAAATTGTTAACTTATTAGAGTATTTGGGAAGGAACAACCAGGTCCCCGCATTGCTAGTATTTTTGGACGCTGAAAAAGCTTTTGACAGATTGAACTGGCAATTTTTATTAAAACTAATAGAAAGGATGCAATTTGGAGAACATTTTATACAATCTATTAAGGCAATATATCAAAAACAAACAGCGCAAATAATAATCAATGGTGGTTTAACAGATAATTTCAATATAGAAAAAGGAACAAGGCAAGGTTGTCCCTTGTCTCCGTTATTGTTTATTTTGACGCTGGAAATTTTATTCAATAAAATACGTGGGACGGATATAATAAAGGGAATTAGAATTAGACAGCATGAGTATAAGCTACGAGCATTTGCGGATGACCTGGTGGTTACCTTAGCCCAACCGGTACAATTGATTACAGACTTGATGGATATAATCTGCTCATATGGACAAGTATCTGATTTTAAAATAAATACAGCTAAAACAAAGATAATAGCTAAAAACATGGTCAGAAGCCAGCAAGAAGAGTTAGAAAGGTTAACAGGATTTGAAATAGTTAAGAAGGTAAAGTATTTAGGGGTTTATATTATGACTGCAAATATGAAATTATATCAGCATAATTATGAACCGTTATGGCAAAAAATACAGAAAGAGATGGAAAATTGGAAGAAATTGCAACTGTCTTTGCTGGGTAGGAGAGCCGCTGTAAAAATGAATATCTTACGGGCCTCTTGCCGCCGCCAGATGATCCCTTCGGATCGCCGCCCCATTGCCTGTAAAGAGCCGCCTTTACAACTGAAAGGCGGCTCGAAAAAACTCCATTTCCATGTGGAAATGGAGATAGAGCCAGCGAGGGCAGGTAGAGCTCTCTGCATAGCCCCAAAAGTTTTTTTTTACTTTTGGGGACGAAGCAGACGAAGCTCCCTATTTCCCCCGCCGCCACTCCGGGCTTTGGGAGACCTCTGCCCATGCAGAGCTAGGCGACAAGAACAAGCCTACAAAAATTAACAGAACAATTAAAAAGGAGATGAGTCGGACCTGTGACCCTGAATCACAAGTATTTTATTCATTTTACAACAGTTATTGAAGAAGGAAAGGGAAAAGGAAAAAAAAAGATTTTTTAAAAATGGCGACTGCCGAGGTTTGAGAAGGGGCTGAAAGGGAGAGTCCTTCCATTTCCCATTAAGATACAAAGTAGCGGAATAAATACTTCTGGCTACACTTAAGATAAAGCTCTATTTTTGTGTTTTTCTCTTCCTGGAGATCTGATATTGATCTTGGTTGGAAAGAAGTCCTTTTTTTCTTCTTTGCCTCTCTTTTTTTTAAAAAAAAAAATAGTTTGTCTGTGTGGAAATATGGCATTAAAGCTTGCAAAGCCGGACAAACAAGCTGTGGGGGGGGGGGGATTCCCCCATTAATAAATTACGTGAACAAGTTTTAAAGCTCCAGTCTCAGAAAACTGATTTTAATATAATTGAATTTCTTTTGGAGGAGATTGTAAGAAGGGATGAGATTGTGAATCAGAACTTTGAAAAATTTAAGCAGGAAATTAAAGAATTAGTGCAATTAAAGTTTGATACTCTGGACCGAAAGATTATAAAAATGGCTAATGGCTTTTCAGAATTTATGATCAAGTTGGATGCAAATACTAACTTATTAGAGTCTAAAGTGGAAGAAATTGAGGACAATTTGGATAATAGAATACAAAAAATTGAAAATGATTTGACAAACACTTAAGACAATAGCTCAGAAGAAAAACCTAAAATGGAGGCTGATCAAAAGACTTGTAATGCAGAAAACATGCAACAACGGATTGAAAGAGAAGTTCTAATGATGCAATATAATTTTACTGAATATGCGATTAGACTGAGAGGATTGCAGGAAAATAACAGAGTTGATTTAAGGAAAATATCTTCTGAAATTCTGGCTGGGATCTTAAAGGTCCAACCTGAGGAAGTATTTTGTAGGATCGATAGAGTTTATAGAATAAACTCCTGGATTGCAAAGCAAAGGCAATTGCCTAGAGATGTGGTGATTTATTTTACAGATAAAGAAATTAGAAATAATATTCTGCAAAATTCCTTCAACTCTACTTTGCAATTGTTTGGAAGAAAGATTTGGATTTACAAAGAGCTCCCGCCCAAGATGTTATTGGAAAGGAAGAAATTTGGTTTTCTGGTCACTGAACTAAAAAAAAGAAATATTCTATTCAGGTGGGATGCCCCAGTTGGTATAATATTGAGATATCAAGGAGAAAGATATCAACTAAATACTGCGGAAGAATTTTATCAAAAAACGTTGAAAATGAACTTAACATCTTTAGGCACAATACAGGATAAGCAGAAGGAGTTGGAAATAAAGGGAAAACATCGAATTACAGAGGCTGTGGTGGACAAATTGCCTTTGGATTCTTTAGACACCTCAGCTGGATTATCTACAAATATGAGAGAAGTGGCATCGGACTCTAACGTGATGACTCATCAAGTCACAGACAAGTATGGAGCAAAAAAGAAATATGAGACACAAAAACAAAACCAACAAGATCAAGTTATAAAGCAGAATGAAAACCGATCAGTTGATATACAATTTGTAGAAAGAAAACTAGGATGGAGATCAAACCCACAAAAGGAAAAGAAAAAAAGAAATAGGTCTCACAAAAATAAAAACTTCTAAATTAAGCAACAGTGAAGCCAGTTATTTTTTTTTTAAAAAAATGAATGAATATATGAAAAGAGAGTTGAGGCGAAGTATTGGTTAACATTATCCTGAGGAGAGTGACAGACCTCTGCAATGCCGTAATTTTAGGATGTGAAAAGAGCCTTAAATTGTTGAATTGGAATTATCTATTTTGGGTTTCTTTTTTTTATTGATAAATATATTATATTCATCTTGAGCTATAAGGCAAGAGAGCTATGCTGGGGCATGCAGAAGATCTGGTTGTTACCCAATATGATGATGGGAATTAATAATCCTGATGAAAGCCACAATTACAACTATATGGAATATAATTATAATGTCACTCGGGTGGTTGTTTTTTTTCTTTTATATACATATGAGGATATTCATTACTGATGGGGGCAGATGATGACGGAGGATTTTGAACAAACTGTTGCACCAGGATGCTATGTTACCCTAATATGGATGATGAACTCAACAATCCAGTGGAAAGATATCAAAGAAGATATTATATGGATTATAAATTTAAAGTCATTGATTTTTTCTATATAACGGTTGTATAATGTATTAGTGGAAATAGATTCGGAAACAGAGCTAGTCAAGGATTGTATGATAAAATGGGCACAAAACATAGGTGAACCAATAATGATGGAAACAAGGGAAAGGATATGGGTTAGAAATGTAAGATTTTTTATAAACTTTATAAAATGTTTTATAGATGGCATTTAGACCCAAAAAAACTAGCTTGTATGTATTCAAATTTACAACCCAAGTGTTGGCGATGTGAGTGTGAAGATGCTACATATTTTCATATATGGTGGACGTGTAAAAAAATTAAGGCTTTTTGGATAAAAATATGGTGGATTATTCAAAATATTTTAAGGAAAAAAATTAAATTTACACCACATTTTTTTCTGTTGGGAATAGTTACGGATTGTACTGTAATAGAGACTAAGTTGGTTTTGAATTTAATAACAGCTGCCAGGTTACTGGTGGCACAGTACTGGAAGAAGGAAGATCCACCCACCATTGAGGAATGGACACTAAAAGTCGTGCATTTGGCAGAGATGGCAAAAATTTCATCATACCTTAAAGACCATTCAAATGAAAGATACATATTGGAATGGAGAAGATGGATTGACTATATACAAAAAAAGTATCCGAACAAGAAGATTCATATAGCTTATGAATGAAATATTTTTAAGTAGTTTATGTTTATAGTTTTTTGAGTTATAAGGAGTTAAAGATTTAGGGAGAATATGAATGCAATAATTAGTTAGCATATTTTAGCTTTATGTTTGTGAATGCTATACCCTGAGCTTGTTCTGGGAAGTTAGGGAGGGGGGTGGGGGGGAAGGGGGGTTGGGAGGGGTTGAGGGGGGAAGGGTGGGGTGGGGGAGAAAATGTTTGTATTTCCTATAAAACTTTTCAATAAAAAAAAAAAGTTACAACGGCCCTGAAAAAAGGGACTGAAGGTCATTTTTCACACTTATGAGCGTTGCAACAACCCCGTGGTCACGTGATTCGAATTTAAACACTTGGCAACTGGCTCATATTTGTGACGGTCACAGTATTCCAGGGTTTAGGTGATCCCCTTTTACGACCTTCTGACAGGCAAAGTCAATGGGGAAGCCGGATTCGTTTAATGACCGTGTTACTGACTTAACAACTGCAGTGATTCCTTTAAGAACCGTGTCATAAAATGGGGCGAAACTTCAAAACCATTTTGCTTAGCAGCAGAAATTGGGGGCTCCATTGTTGTCGTAAGTTGAGGACTCCCCTGTATACTGTGGCTGGGATCTGTTCTGTTGCAAAAGGTTACTAACTTATTTAACTGCAGGGATTCCCTTAATAACCGCGGCAAGAAATGTCGTAAAACAGGATAAAAACTCACTGAACCAATTCTCACTTAAGGACATCCATTTGGGGGCTCCATTCTGGTCGTAAGACGAGGAATCCCTGTATTTTTTGACTGGGATTTTCCAACTGTTTGCACCTCTGGCTGGAGTGTGTGTGTGTCATCTCTACAGGGAGTCCTTAACTTACAACAGTTCATTTAGTGACTGTTCAAAGTTAAAACAGCACTGAAAAAAGTCAGTTACGGCCATTTTTCAAAGCTATGAGCGATTTTCACACTTACGACCACGTGTTCCACATTCTGATGCCCCATTTGAAGTTTACAATGGCATGGATACAAAAAGCCAGATTCAGTAGATACAGTAATATATATATACAAATATACATTTATATAAAATAATAATAATAATAAAAAAAAGATAATAGAGGCGCTAACTGGCGAATGAAAATTTGGTGTAATATTGATAGGATAATTAGAGAGCAAAAGAAAATTTTGAAAGAAATGACAAGCATGGCATCCAGTGGGGAAAACAGGAAAAAAGACCCCCTCTAATCCCACTATAGCGACAACCTCTCCGGCGACACAAAAATCAACAGAAAGCCTGGCAATGCAAACTCTGCAAGCATCATTAACTTTGATTCAAGAAACGATGATGGCAATGCAGGAAAAACTGTTAAATAACCATGTTGAATTAAAATCAGACATACATGCATTGGACCAGAAAATGAATGATATCCAAACATCAATAGTTAATAATGAAGTGCGAATTCAAAAAGCCGAAACAAGAATTGACCAAACTGAAAAGAAATTAGATATTGTGGACCAAACATTAACGAGCCAAAATAAAGAGATTGAAGATACAATAATCCAATTGGAGATGGACCGGGCTTCCTTCTATTTACGATTTCAAAATGTTGTCAAGGACAAAGAGGAAGACCTAGGTGAAAAGATGGCGGAGCTGATAGCTGAGGCACTTCACCAAGACAAACAGGCGATAATCAGGGAGCTGGACGACGTATATAGAGTCCAGACTAACTATGCAAGAAGGAACAAGCTTCCTAGAGAAGTACATATCCGCTTCGCACGGAAAAAAGTTAGAGATATTCTTTACAACATGGCAAGGGATGAACAGATTACATACCGAGGAAAAGAAATAATAATTTTAAAACAGATACCAAGAAGAGTCCGGGAGATGAGGAAGGGATATAGATTTTTGGCCATACAGTTGAATAAAAGAAAGATACTATTTAGGTGGCTTCTCCCAGAAGGGATGCTAATAACCTGGCAAGGAAGAAAAATAAAAATAGAAAGCCTGAGTACAGCACAAGACTTCCTTGACCAGTTAAGAGGTGTGGAAGAAGAGCAGGGGAGCAAGGAAGAACTAGAAACAGCAGTAGTGGGGGAGGAAGCCCTACACCAACAGAACACAAACGAAGCAACTGTAGAGGAGAAGACAGAAGAAGAAGAAGAAGCCAAAGAGAAGAAAGCAAGACCAGTAAGGGCCGTAAGAAACAAACAAGAACCAATAATCAGATAGGGGTATAGAGATGAATGACTTGAAGCTAATATCTGTAAATGTTAATGGACTAAATGAATATAAAAAGAGGAAAAGAATATTAACAAAACTAGGTAAACAAAATGTTGATATAATGTGTTTACAAGAGGTACACATAAAAAAAGAAGAAAGTAAATGTCTAGAATATAAAAAATTTGGTCAAACATTTGATTCGCTGGCAGAGAAAAAGAAGAGGGGGGTGGCTATTTACGTAAAAAAAGGAATTGAAGCAGAATTGAAATTCAAAGATACAAAGGGTAGAATCCTTATGGTTGAAATTAAGAGAGGGAATTCCAAGGTATTATTAGTGGGCATTTATGCCCCAAATAAAAAACAGGGAGAATTTTTTAAGAAACTTCATGAACAATTAGTGAAAATGGCGTATAATGAAATCTGTATGATAGGGGATTTTAATGGCATCGTGGATCTGGAGAAGGACCACAAGAGCAATAAAGTAAAAAAAAATAAAAGGACAAATTTACCGAGAGCTTTTTTTGAGTTAGTTGATGAATTGGATCTAATTGACATCTGGCGTACCTTGCACCCAAATGACAGACAATATACCTTCTTTTCAAACCCACAAAAGTCGTGGTCTAGAATTGACATGGCATGGGTCAGTAGGAGTTTGGGGTTAGAAATTGGAACAGCTGTAATTAACCCAAATGATTGGGCAGACCATAATCCATTGGAGATTAGATGGAAGCCTGTTCAGAGAAAATACCAACGGAGGTGGAGGTTCAATGCTAAATTACTGGGCGACAAGGACTGTATACAAAAATTCAAAGAAGAAATAAATTTCTTTTTCAAGGAAAATGAAAATAAAGGCACATCCCGTGCAATAGTTTGGGATACAATGAAGGCCTACCTGAGAGGAGTTGTGATTTCATACACCGCTCATAAAAATAAACAAGAAAGGAAGACCCTGGAAGACTATTTAAATCATATAGGAGAAGCAGAAAGAAAACTCCAAGATGATCCAGAAGATGAAGCAACCAAAGAAAATTGGATGATGTGGAAGCATAAAGTAAATATCATGGAGCAAGAAGAGTTAGCACAAAGAATGAAAAGAACGAAACAATATCTTTTTGAGAACACTAACAAATCGGGGAGGTGGCTGGCCTATAAATTAAAAAAGGAAAATGAAAGGGGAATAATCCATACTTTAGAGCAGTGGTCCCCAACCTTTTTATCGCCGCGGCCCGCTGAGCGCGCGCAGGGGTGGGGGCACGGCCCAGGAGCTTTTGCACACGGCCCATTGCGCACGGCCCAGGAGCCTTTGCGCTGCAGCGTTCATGTCCCCCGGCCGCTGCGCGGCCCGGTGCCAGGTACTCCACGGCCCGGCACCGGTCCGCGGACCGGGGGTTGGGGACCACTGCTTTAGAGGACTCTAAGGGCAAATTATTGACTAACGAGGAAGAAAAACGAGATAGGGTGAGAGAATATTACGAATCTCTATATAAAGAAGGGGAGACATCAGATGACAAAATAGAAAAGTATTTGATAAAAGCAGAACTCCCACAAATAACTGATGAAGAGAAAGAAATGCTTAATAGAAAGATTACAATTGAAGAATTAAAAATAGCCCTCTCCAAATTGAAAAACAATAAAGCCCCAGGACCTGACGGATTTCCAGGGGAAATATATAAAAAAATTAGAAGAAATACTCCAACCGAAATTAGTAGAAATTTTTAATGACGCACTGTTGGACCATAAAATTCCAGAGTCATGGAAAGAGGCGCATGTCACACTCGTGCCGAAAGAAGGTGCCGACCTAAAACAAATTCAAAATTACAGACCAATTTCGCTTCTAAATACGGACTACAAATTATTCATGGGCATAATTGCGGAAAGAATGAAAAAGATTTTAAATAATTGGATATATAAAGACCAGAACGGATTTTTACCGGGGAGACAAATTAGGGATAACATGAGAATTGTGCTAGATACGCTAGAGTACTATGAGGAACACCCCGGAAAACAGATGGCTCTGATCTTTGTCGATGCTCAAAAGGCATTTGACAACCTAAATTGGAAATTTATGATTAAACAAATTGAGATTATGAAATTCGGAACAAATTTTGAAATGATGATCAAATCCATCTATAACAACCAAAAGGCGAGTATCCTGGTGAATGGGGATAGGACTAAAACATTCCAAATTAGTAAGGGAGTAAGGCAAGGCTGTCCCCTATCCCCTCTATTGTTCATTCTGGCCCTAGAAGTCCTTCTACGGAAAATTAGAGCTAACAATGAAATAAAAGGATTGAAGATCAGGAAGGAGACTTATAAGACACAAGCATTTGCAGATGACGTTGCCCTAATCCTTGAAGACCCTATAGAGTCGGGACCTAAAGTATTGGAGGAATTAAGTAAATATGGAGAGGTGGCAGGCTTCATATTGAACAAAACTAAAACTAAAGTATTGATTAAGAACATAACTGAGAGTCAGCAAAACGAGATAGAAGAAGTATTAGGACTACAGGTTGCCAAAAAAATTAAATACTTAGGAATTTGGATTACATCAAGATGTTCGACTCTGAAAGACGATAACTATATTCCCCTAATTAGAAAAATAAAACAAGACCTAGATAACTGGAAAAAAATAAGATTATCACTTTTGGGCAAGATAGCCACAATTAAGATGAACATCCTCCCCAGAATATTATTTCTATTCCAAAATATACCAATAAATTTAGATAAAAAATTCTTTCTAGAATTAGATAAAATCATTAGAGAATTTATATGGGAGGGGAAAAAACCGAGATTTTCCATTAAAATTTTAAGAGGCAAAAGAGATATAGGTGGATTTGGACTCCCGGATTGGGAAACATACTATAGGTCAGCCAAGCTAGTTTGGATAAGAGATTGGATCACCCTGGAAAATGCGAGAATTCTTACTCTAGAAGGCCATGACTTGCAAAAAGGCTGGCACGCCCACATCTGGGAAATGGAGAGGAAAAAGAAGACACATTTCCATAGACATAAAATTAGAGATTCCTTGATACAAACATGGACCCAGATCAGACAAAAACACTACAAGAAAATCCCAAATTGGCTCTCAACGATGGAGGCCCTGACTCACCCAAATAGGTGGGAGAGGGAGAAAATGGCCAGATATAAAGATATTCTAGACGAAGGAGGGAGGCTTAAACCAAATGATATCTTACGGGAGCAAGGAATAACCTTAGATTGGTGGACCTACTCACAAGTAAAATCCAGATATCAGAGGGACAAAGAACAATATGGTATAGAACCGGGACCAAATGGATTGGACAAAGTCCTGATGGGAACAAATAAAAAGATTCTGGCAAAATTATACAATTATCTGCTAAGCGATGAGAAGTTTGAAGATGTTACAAAGAATCAAATAATTGCATGGGAGAAAAATATAGGGTGCAATATAAATTTCGGGGAATGGGAGGAGGCATGGAATAGAAATCTTAAATTGACTAGAGCGGTGGCATATAAGGAAAATCATTACAAAATGCTTCATAGGTGGTACCTAGCCCCGGCCAGACTAGCAAAGATATATCCCAATATACATCCCAATTGTTGGAAATGCGGCCATGGCCAAGGCACCTTCTTTCACATGTGGTGGACATGCCCGGAAGCAAAAGGATATTGGAGTAAGATCAGGAGATGGTTACACGAAATAATTGGGGAAGATGTTGAACTAACACCAGAGATTTTCCTCCTGGGAATAATAAAGAAGCCATATAGAAAGGAAATGACACATTTAATGATCCATATAATTACAGCCGCTAGATTGGCATACGCACAGTTTTGGAAAGAGAAAATTCAACCACCAGAAGAGCTTACAATTAAGAAAATACTTGAGTGCGCAGAGATGACTAAATTAACTTATGAATTAAATGATGAAAAGTCAGTATACTATATGGTGTGGGAAAGGTGGTACAAGTGGTTGCATGATAAAATGGAAGAAAGATCAAAGGTGTGTTAAATATTGGTTAAAAGTGAGTCAAAATATCAATAAGTATTATTTATGTAAATAGTTAAAACACTGCATATTCGATACAAATTGAAAATGTTATTTATATTTATGTGCTCTATGTTATTGTTTGAATGATTGTTTTGTTTGTTTGTTTATTTGTTTGTTTGTTTTTCTCATTTTTTTCCTTTTTGTTCTGTAAAAAATCTCAATAAAGTCTATTAAAAAAAAAAAAACAAAAAGCCAGATTCACTTAACGACCAGGTTACTAACTGATCAACTGCAGGGATTCCCTTGACAACAGTGGCAAGAAATGTCTTACAATGGGACAAAACTCACTTAACCAATTCTTACTTAAGAAATCCGTTATGGGCTTCCTTTTGGTCGTAAGATGAGGACCGCCATGTCACTGGTTTTTTTCAACTCATCTAGGTGGGTCGAACTATAAATCCCATCACTGTCTCCTCCACCCTGTGAAAATCACTCCACCCCCCAAAAAAACCTCACCCAGATGTCAAATTTGCCCGGGAAGAACCTTTCTGGAATACGAGCTGCGTAAAGTCCGGCTCCGGTGATGTACATCACAGCCATCAGGAAGAACCATCCCATCTGGCCCACCGAGGTGGCCTTGGTGAAGCCCTCGGCGATGGTGAAGTGCATTGTGGGTACCACGCCGCTCAGGCCCAGCCCGAGGAAGACCCCTGAGAAGGGAAAGAGACGCCCGTCGGTATGTGAGTAAAGTGTTCTTGTCAAAGCTTAGCCTCGAATGTCCACTCTTCTCAAAGCATTCCAGCTGGGGGATTCTGGGAGTGGGAGTCCTCCCTTCTTACAGCGTACAAATTGGGGGGTTCTGGGAGCAGGGTGGATTTGATTTAAATCGAGTTGATTTAAATCACAATTTAAATCATGATTTAAATCACTAGTAAAAAGGCTTGATTTAAATCAACTCGATTTAAATCCTAATTTTTAAAGAGCAACTGCCATCTCTGCTACTCCTTTGACCCACGGTTGACTCCCCGATAGTCCCAGTGTTGCAGAATATACCGCCTCGTGCTACATAACTAAGCTCCATTTCATGCTGAATAAACTAAATTATTTATGTATCTTAAATAGAAAACTAGCTTACGATAGATTTTTACCCCAAAAGTCTTTTATTAAAATTAATTCGATAAAATTCAAAAAAATCTGATTTAAATAAAAAAAATCTGATTTTTTTGATTTTTTTAAAAAAATCATTGATTTTTATCCACCCTGTCTGGGAGTGGAAACAACGTCCATACCTGCTCGGGTCTGCCTGTGTTTGGGGGTGGCGAAGCGATCCCACTGGGCCACGATAATGGCGGATATGCCCAGGACGCAGACGATGGACAGATAGATGAGCCGCGGCTGGGGCGAGCAGTAGAAGGAGTAGTAAAGCCACGGGACAAAACTTCCCATAATCAGCAGGGCGATTCCTGAGTAGTCCAACCTACGATGGAGATAACAGGCTCAGTGTTGTAAAAAAAATAAAAATAAATAAATATTACAGGCCGTCCTCACCTTACGACCATTTGCTTAATGAACACGGGTGGTTACGACAGTACAGGGAACCCCAAACTTACAACAGTCCCTTTAGTGACCATTCAAGGGGTTGGACTAGATGACCTACAAAGTCCCTTTTCCAATTTGCAGATTCACTTAACAACAAGGTTTCTAATGTATCAACAGCAGGGATTCCCTTAACAACTGCAGCAAGAAACGTCATAACACGGGACAAAACTCACTTAACAAATTTTCAATTATATCCATTTTTGGGGAGGCACCAATCTGGTCGTAAGTGGAGGACTCTGTATTTTTGGACTGGGATTCAGAGTGTTTATACATCTCTGGCCCAGGGTGTCATCTCGATTTACAACAGTTTGTTTAGTGACCGTTTGGTGTTACAGTGGCACTGAAAAATGTGAGTTATGACAGTTTTTCACACTTTTGACCGTTTTTTAGAGTTATGAGCGGTTTTCACACTTATGACCATGGTCATGTGAACGACATTCAGATGCCCGGCAATTGACTCATACTTATGACAGTTGCAGTTCCTGGAGTCACAGGATTCCCATTTGTGACCTTTTGACAGGCAATGGGGAAGCCTATTTCACTTAACAACCGTGTGACTAACTTATCAATGGCAGTGATTCACTTAATGACGGTGGCAGGAAAAGTCATAAAACAGTAAAATCCATTCAACCAATATCTCTCTTAGCAACAAAAATTTTGAGCTCAATTACGTTCGCAAGTCAAGGACCACCTGTACTTAAAAAAAAAAGAAAGGGACTTGCCACTGGTGCTCAAACTTATGACGGTCCTGTGATAAAATCTCCAGCGCTGGGCAACTGGGTCATATTTATGATGGTCACAACATCCCAGGGACCCGTGATTGCGGTTTTATGGCCTTCCCTGCCGGGTTCTGACCAGCTGAGTCTACAGGGTAAGCCAGATAAGCTTAATGATGAGGCAACTCACTTAACAACTTCACAGATTTGCTAAATAACCGAGGCCAAAAAAACACCCACCCATTTCCTAACTGCCTTGCTTAACAATGGAAATTCGCTCCCACTTCTGGTCATAAGTCAAGGACTGTCTGTATTAATCAGCCGGGTCCTTGTACTTACGACCATCACATCATCCCTATTTGGCTGCTTGGCAAGTGGCCCGTGTTTGCAGCCAGGCGTTGACTCAGGACCACAATCAAGCCCACGACTGACGTTGCTAAGCAAGACAGCTGTTGACTGAGCTTTGTTCCATTTTACGACATTTCTGCCCCACAGTCGTTAAGTGAACCACTGCCGTTGTTCAGTGGGTCACACGGTCATTAAGTGAATCTGGCTTCCCCGTTGACTCGGCTTGTCAGGAGGTCGCCAAAAGGGGATCACGTCAACCCCGCCAGTCATAAATACGAGTCGGTTGACAAGCATTCGAATTATGATCACATCACGGTCGTAAGTGTGAAAAACGGTCCTAAGTCCCTTTTTCCAGTGCCGTTGACCCCTGGGATGCCGCGACCATCGTAGGTACGAGTTCCTTGCTGAGCGTCTGAGTCTGGATGATAGACGGACATTCATAAGTGTGAAACACAGTCCTGAGTCGCTTTTTTCTCCCCAAGTGATGTTGTAATTTGGAACGGTCACTAAGTGAACCATCATAAGTCGAGGACTACCTCCAAACACAAGAAGCGGACCTAGGGAAGCCCATCTGGGCGCACTCACTTGGAGAACGTCCGTGACACCTTCTCCGAATGACAGTAGACGGTGTGGAACAGCCAGGAGAAGCTGAGACATAGCACGGCGCCTAGGAAGAACATCCCGAAAACCACCTTCTCCTGCAGGGGCGCCAGGAAGTACATGTTGGGGCGCAGCATGGTCAGGACCCCGAGACACAGGAAGAGGACGAAGCCTGTTGGGGAAGAGGAAACAGGGAGGGCTAGGGAGAGGTGACTTTGGGTCAATCACCAGGAGGTGGCGAGTTCTAGTTCCGCCTTGGACATGACAGCCAGCTGGGTGACTTTGGGCCAGACCCCCACACCCTCTCTCTGCCCCACCTCATAGGGCCGTTGTTGTGGGGGGAAAAGAAGAGGAGGAAGGAGCATTAGGGATGTTCACTGCCTTGAATCACTTACAAAATAATTAAGGGCGGATAAAACTCTAATGAAGAGACGTATGTGGTAGGACAAGCCCTTAGCCATGTCCTAAAACGAACGGTCATAAGTCGAGGACTGCTGACAAGGAGGAATAAGCCACTTGATGAAATAATCTCCACAACAATGCATGTGAAATCAAGGTGACTCCCTTCCGCCAGAAGCAGCTTAACACCGACGGACTCCGAAGCCAGTAATCCCTCCCTGCAGTGGGGTGCGGAGTCAGGCGCCCTGAGATCAGCCCAATGCTTTGATCCCCAAGCCTTTGCTTTGGGGGTGAGTGTGTTTGTTTAATGCGATTGCGAAAAAAAGGAAGATAAACACAACAGGACTCGATTAGGCACCTGTTGTTTGTTTTTTGCGTGAAATCCACACAACACGGCGCCCATTTAAAGACAGTCCTCGGTTTACGACTGTAACAGAACATGCCCATTGCGGTCGTAAAGGTGTGACAGTCGTAAAGCAGGCCGCCCACGCGATGGTGGTAAAGTAAGTTGCCCCTGTGACTGACCCAATTTCACGATGTTGTTTGTGGTCGTTAAGGGAATGTCCCCCGTTGTTAAGGGAACCATCTGTTCTCTATATGTAGTCCTTGACTTACCACAATTGAACCCAACATTTCTGCTACTAAGTGAGACAGTTATTGAGTTTTACCACCTTTCTAGCCATCGTTGTTAAGTTAGTAACATGGTTGATAAGTGAACCTGGGTTGCCCAGTTGACGCTGCTCATAAGAACG
This sequence comes from Pantherophis guttatus, assembly GCF_029531705.1. Next base: position 1,444,824 of record NW_026844094.1, on the reverse strand, counting down.
TCGCAAAAGGGGATCACGTAACCCTGAGCTACCGTCATAATTATGAATTGGTTGCCAAGCATCTGAATGTTGACCACATGACCATGGAGAAGCTGTGATAGTCGTAAGTGTGAAAAACGGTCGTAAATTGCTATTTTCAGTGCCCTCGTAACTTCGGATGGTCGTAAACGAATTCTTGTAACTCAAGGACGACCCGTGTTCATTTAACGACCGTTTGGAGTTACAACGGCAGGGCAAAACATGACTGATGACCAGTCCTCCTCCTTGTACTTACGACCGTTGCAACTTCCCCATGGTCACATGGTCAAAATTCAGGGTCTATTTGCCACGGTTGCGGCCTCCCACTGTTACGTGATCGCTGTCTGCAACCTCCCAACAAGCAAAGTCAATGGGATGAGCAAGATTCACTTAGCGACCACGGTTTGCTTAACTACGGTGGGAAAATAAAAAAAAAATCTCCATAATTGGGATGCAACTCCATCTAGATCAGGAAGGTTCTCTTTCTCATTTGTTTTTCGGGCTGGATTAAAATGCTTTAGCCAGGGCAAGATTTGAACTCGGGTCCCGGCCGGATTAAATTCCTTGATTTCGGATGGGCGAAGCAAAGGAAAACCACAGGGAGGAATGGAATTTAATTTTGGGTGGGAAGGGTGTGCTTTGCGGAAACGATGGCCAGTCTCACCGACCAGGTGGGTCCAGATGTTTCCGGTCTCGGTATGGATGCGAAAGATGCTTCTGAAACAGGCGCGGAACGATGGCATAGGCGGGCGGTGTCCGTGAAGCAGGTAATCGTTGTCCTTCAGCCAATCGGGCAGCACATCATAGGGGATGACTCGCCACCGGCCTTCCCAGACCTGCGACCGATAAAAATCTGGTTATTTTCACCGAGCACATTTGGCTCGGCCTTCCTCATAGGGGTGGCGTTGGTCCAGCTCCCTAGGAAAGGCTAAACAATGGGCCCTGAGCAGGGGTGGGTTCTAAATTTTTTTACTACCGGTTCTGTGGGCGTGGCTTTTTTTGTGGGTGTGGCTTGGAGGTCATGTGACTAGGTGGGCATGGCTAGCTGGTCAGTCATTTCTGGAAGGTCCTCGCACTTATGACCAGTCTTCGCACTTACGACCTGACTCCTTTGTTTGCTTTTAACACCGATCAGCTGTAGGGCGGCCCTTTGAAGCCCCATGGCAAGAGTTTAAACAGTTTTTTTCCCTCTAGTCATCAGCTGGGACTCAGGAGGCAGCAATAGATTGGGGGTGGGACCAAATAAAAGGGAAGAATAATGTGGGGGGGGTGGGGCAGTCATATTGGGGTTTGGTGATGTCATATTGTCACCGCTACCGGCTCGGCCGAACCGGGAGGAACCCACCACTGGCCCTGAGTCAGATTCCTCCCCCAAACCCCCCCTGAAAAAACTTCTACCAAATTTGCCCCAAAGTGAGACAATCGTTCAAGAGGACGCAACAAAAAGATTATGGAGTCCTCAGTTTATGACCAAAATGGAGCCCAGGATTTACATTGCTAAGCCAGAAATGTGTGAGTTGTATGACATTCTTGCCACATTTCTTAAGTGAAGGTGTTAAATTAGTCACATGGTTGTTAAGTGAGTCGAGCTTAAGTTAGAAAACCAAGTGCCATCGGTGTCAATCCGATGTGGTCAGATCCGGCCTGTGCCGCTGTCCTGGAAACTGTAAGGGACCGGACTGCGTTGGTTCGGCCTGGCCCACGCCATCCCGGTGTGCACATGTGTGTGTATAGGTGGCGTGCACAGGCGCTCACAGGCCCAACCCCCCCATCCTGGAGCACATACAGGAGGCATTGGACCAGCGTCGCCTCAGCTGGGCCCACCCCATCCCGGCATGGATGCCGCAAGGTTTCAGATCAGCATCTCTGGCCTTTCACACGTGTGTGTGTGTGAGTCGTCAAGCTGGCCACGCCCAGTTGGCCGTGAGTACCCTGGCCACGCCCCTCCCTCTGGCGGACAACCACAATGCTGATCCGGCCCTCAATGAAATTGAGTTTCACACCCTTGGTCTGTGGAAATCCTCATCGTGGCCCCTTTGATGCCGCTCTGTGCTCCATTTTTTCCTCGCGAGAACATGACCCTCTCCTTCCCCCGAAAGAGGAACCGGGCTCCGTCTCAGACAACCGACGAATTACCTTGTAGACGAATTCTTCCATCTTCTCCATTGCATGGTGGGCTTGCAAGGGGAGGGTTAAGACCCTTACTTCCTCCTCCTCTTCCTCCTGAGTAGCCGGGCATGGCTGACACGGGCTCTACGGAGAGAGAAAAAAGAGACCGCGAAGGTGTGAATGTCTGACGAAAGGGGTCTCGGGACGATCTCTTGAAACCGGAGCTATGCAAACTCAGCGGCCCCTCTGGGATGATTGGTTGACAAAATGCTGTGCAGGCAGTCATCGACTTGCTTAGTGACTGTTCAAAGTTATCATTGGATTGATAAAAGCGACTTATGACCATTTTTCGCACTTAACGACTTTTGCAGCGTCCCCAGGGTCAAAATTGTGAGGTTTGGCAACTGAGTCATAATTATGACGGTCATAGTTTCCCGGGATCAGGCGATCCCCTTTTACGACCTTCTGACCAGCGAAGTCCATGAGGAAGCCAGATTCACTTAACAACCACATGATTAATTTATGAGCTGATTCAATTAACACTAGGGCAAGAAAGATCGTAAAATGGGACAAAGTTTGTTTAACAAATGTTTTGCTTAGCCACAAAAATTTGGGGCTCAGTTGTGGTCCTTAAGCCAAGGACTAGATGCATGAATCCAGTTGTGACTTTAATTCTGGTTTTTGGGTGTGTGGCAGCTGGGCTCTGCGAAGTTTGTGCTTACTCAGAAATATTTATCTTTCTCTTTCTTTCTTTCTTTCTTTCTTTCTCTTTTTCTTTCTCTCCCTCCATTTCCTCTCCCTTGTACTGTTCCTTTTTTTTCTTCCTTTCATCCATCCATCCCTTTCTTCTTCCTTCCTTTCCTCTCCACCCTTCCTTCCCTCTATCCTTCCTTCCGTCACTCTCCTTCCTTCTCTTCTTTCTTCCTTCCATCTATCCTTCCCTCACTCCCTTTCTCCTTCCTTCTCTTTCTCTCGTCTCTACCCTTTCTTCCCTCTTTCCTTCTCTTCATCTCCCTCTCTTTTCCTTTCCACCTTTCCTTCCCTTTTCTTCTTTCCTTTCCTTCCTTTCCCTTTCCTTTTGTCCAATTCCAATCTTCCTTCCTATTCCAATCCCTTCTCTCCCTTCCCTCCCCTTCCCTTGATTGCATGATGGTTCAACAAATGACTGAAGCTGTTAAGTGAATCGTGTGGCCATTAAATGAATCCAGCTTCTCCTCTTAACTTTGCTGAGTGAGAAGGTTGCAAATGGCAATCACGTGACCCTGGGATGGTATAAGCCACGTAAAAATGTGAGGGTGGCCAAGCACCGAAATCTTGATCACCTGACCCTAGAAAATGCTGTGGTCATAAGTCATAAATCACTTTTTTTTCACTGCTGTTGCTTTGTTTAACGACTGCCTTGTTCCCTCAACAACTGCAGCGATTCAAACAAGGCAAGGTAGTAGAACGAGGCGCCACCCAATGAATAACCATCTTTTTTAACGACAGAATGTATGGTTCCAATGGAGGTCCTAAATCGAGGACCGGATCTACAGCCCAGGCGCTTTCTTCCTTCAGCAAAGAGGGAACAACTCACACTGGCAAACTGTGGCAGTGAGTCAAAATGTCAAAGAACATTTTTTTTTCCTTTTTAGGTTTTTTTCCCCCCCTCATTCCTGGCAAAACTGGATTTTTTTTAGGGCAGGAAAAGAAGTTTAAAATGCAAGCAGAGCAACTTGTAAAGCAAGCCAGGAATGGAGGCCAAAATCCCTGGATTTGCATTGGAAGACAATTTAATTTAATTCGTGTTTTTGGGGTTCCGCAACTGGGGTTTGCGAGATTTGTACTTGCTGAGAAATTCAGAAAAAGATGTTTAACACGGTCCGAAGTGCAAAAAGCAGATAAACACCCAAATGTCACACAAGGCCAGCTAAGAGAATTCACTGCTTTTAAACCTCAGTTAAATATGGATGGCCAGCTCTCCAAGTGATTAACAGAGCAAGATTCTGCATACACCAAAAAACCTCTCTCTCTTTTTCTCTCTCTCTCCCTCCCTCCCTATAATATCTATCATCTCCCTCTATCATCTCATCTTTCTCTATCATCTATCATCCATTATAATCTCTATCATCTAGCTCTCAACTCTCCGTATCATCTCTCTCCTCTCTATTTCTCTATCGCTAATCTATCTATCTATCCCTCCCTCTAATCCAGTGGTTCTCAACCTTCCTAATGCCGCGACCCTTTAATATAGTTCCTCATGTGGTGACCCCCAACCAGGGGTGGGTTCTAAATTTTTTTTACTATTGGTTCTGTGGGCGTGGCTTATTATGTGGGTGTGGCTTGGAGGTCATGTGACTGGGTGGGCGTGGCTAGCTGGTCATGTGACTGGGTTATGTGTATAGGGACTACTCAGAGGGCTGAAAAAAGTCATTTCTGACAGGTCCTCGGACTTTTGACTGGTCCTCACACTTATGACCATCCTAACATTTATGCCCGTGCAGCATTCTTAACAACCGTGTCACTCATTTCACAACTGCTTCTCTTCACCATGGTGACAAGATAGGTCAAAAATGTAAAATGTGAGGACAGTCGTAAGTTCAAGGACTGGTCAAAAGTGCGAGGACCAGTCAAAAATAACTTTTTCAGCCCTCTGAGAAGTCCATATGCATAAAAGGATACAGCAATAGAGAGGGATGAAGGAAGGGAAGGGAAATTAGAGTAGGAGTGAGGGTAAGAGAGGGAGGAAGAGAGGAGGAGAAGGAGAAAGGAAGAGGAAGTAGGGAGAAGAAGAGGGGGAGGAAGAGAAAGTAAGAAGGAAAGAAAAGAGAGAGGTGGTAGGTTTGAGGAGAAAGATTGCTGTACAATAAAAAAGATGAAAGGGAAGAAAGCCAACCCCAAACAAATATAAAGATATTAAGATAAAGAATGAATTGTTAAACTTTAAAGAATAAAAGGGAACAAATATGAATAAATAGCAATAATTAGAAACACACATGCAAACATACAATGTATTTTCTTTGAACAGAGTATTTGGCCGGTTCACGAATTTAAACAGCGTTTAGTCATTTCAATTAAATTTACAATTTCTATATTTCCTTTTTGCCATATTTATTCCTCATCTATTTTTGTAAAAAACCAATATTACCCTTCATCCTCATCTCTAATCTTAATCAAATTCAGTTTTTCCCTTCTATTCTATATTATCCCCCTTCCCATTGTCATCTCTTTTTATATTCATCCTCACATTGGTTAATTATGTAATTATGTAATACAGTTGTTTAATACAAATTCAACATTTTAATATAAATCAATTAGTTATATAACTCTTTTTTGTATATCAATCAATATGAACATGAATATTCCAATTATTTCCATGCAATCCAATTTCTTACAAATCAATTAATTATATTTACCAATAATAATAAACCAAATAATTTCCCCCATATATTCTTCCAAACCACAACTTAACCATTTCTGCTTTCAACACAATATACAATTAATAGTATCTCAATGATTACAATTCCCTAGTTAAATAGAGCTTTTTTTCTTTTGTGTTTTAAAATCTTGAACCTCCTCTTTTGCCCTAAATTTCCCATTGTTTGAGTTTTGCACCTACCTTTTTTGGTGAGGAAAAAGAAAAAGAAATCTCTCTCTGCCTCATTTTGTCACCTTACAGCCTGTTTTACTTTCAGTTTCATTTTTCAGCATAGCTAGGGAGGAAAAAAAATCTGCTCCTCTCTTTGCAGCTAGCAACGGAGCTGAGAGTCCGGAGGCTGATCAAATCAATTTATGGTAATTAACCTATGCTGAAGCTGAAAGGGGCTGTTTTTTTCTATTTTTGCAGGCACCATTTGTTTTCTTTTAACACTGATCAGCTGTAGGACAGCCCTTTGAAGCCCAGCAGCAAGAATTTAAACAGTTTGTTTCCCTCTAGCCATCAGCTGGGACTCAGGAGGCAGCAATAGATTGGGAGTGGGCGGGGTAAGCGACCGGTGACCGGCGATCCAACAGAGGCAGAGGGTGAGGGTGAGTGAAGGCGTGAGGGGGGGCAAGAGAGGGCTTTGGCAACCCCTGTGAAATGGCCGTTCGACCCCCAAAGGGATCGCGACCCCCAAGTTGAGAACCGCTGCTCTAATCTATATTCACCCACCCACCCTTCTCTCTTTCTGTCTCTCTCCCCTCCATCCCTCTATCCTATATCCATCTCTTCCCTGTCTTTCTCTCTCTCTCTGTCTTTGTCTATTATCTCATCTCTCTCTTATTTCTTATCTGTATCATCTCTCTCTCCCTCCATCTACCTATCTATAATCTATCATTTCATCTCTCCGCATCATCTCTATCACCTCTCTTTTTCTCTGTCTCTCTGTCATCTCATCTCTCATCTATTATATCTATCTATCTTTCTATCCTGTTTCCCCCCCAAAATAAGACATCCCCTGATAATAAGACCAATCAGGCTTTTGAGCACATGGTAATAAGGCCCATAACTTATTTCAGGGTTCAAAAAAATGTAAGACAGGATCTTATTTCAGGGGAAACATGGTTGTCTGTCTGTCTGTCTGTCTGTCTGTCTGTCTGTCTGTCTGTCTGTCTGTCTGTCTGTCTGTCTATCTATCTATCTATCTATCTATCTATCTATCTATCTCTATTATCTTTCTCTCACTCCCCGTCTTTCTCTCTGCCTGCCTATCTATCATCTCTCATCTCATCTCATCTCATCTCTCTCATCATCTGTATCTTCTATTTCTCATCTATTTCTCATCTATTTATTATCATCTCTCTCTTTCTCTCTCTCACACACACATAGAGGCACACATATCTCTATCTCTCTCCCTCCCTCCCTCTCTTCTATCTATCTGCAAATGCTCCTTTGTGAATTTCTTAGGATGTTTGCGGGCTCCAGTTGTCAGCAGGAGACTTTGCCAAATCAGTTGTTTCAAGCTAGAACGCCAAGGTTTAATTTTAATTTTTAACTTTTTTTAATTTTCAGGGGGTTCTTTTTAAACACTTTTGTTCTGTATATCTTTAGTTCCAGGGCCGAAGGAGGGGAAATTTCTTCTTTTTTTCTTTCTTTCTTTCTCTTTCTTGTTCCTTCCTTCCTTCCTTCCCTTCCTGCTTTGTCTCCTTCTCCCTCTCTTCTTTTTCCTTGCTCTCTTCCTACCTTCTTTTTCGTTCCTATTTTTTTCCTTCCCTCTTCTTCCCTCTCTATCCTTCCTTCCCTTATTCATGTTTCCTTTCCTCTTCCCTTCCCTTCTTTTTTATTCCTTTCCGTATTTTCTTTTTCCTTCTCTTTTTTCTTTCCTCTAAATTTATAAATCTAAATTTTAAACCAATACCCCAATAAATGTCATCACTCAACATTCTTTAGGCTGAACTGGTGATTATCCCCCTCCCCCCCCCCGATGACAAATCCCAAGGCAGCCTTTCACCCCAAACGCAGTGGGCCTCCTTCCCTCCTTCAGTCTCTTCCATTGGGCTGGCTGCAAAGGAGCTTCAATCAATTCATACTTTAATGGCTTGATTTTCCCACCTCCATGGTGTGGAAATCCATACTTACATTGGCTGAATGGGATGTTCCTGGATTGGTTTTCTCCTCTAAAAGGGGTCCGAGCTCGGCCAGCTCCACGTCTTCCCGGTCTCGGTCATTGGCAACGGGTGCATTTCCGGACTGGTGGCCGATCCTTTGCGAGATGCCATCGAGTCACCATGCAGGCACCAGGCCGGCGCGGGTGCAAAAGCTAAGAAGCTTGAGGGGGAGGGGGCTCTCCAAGCACCCCATTTCTCCCTATAAAAAATAAAAATAAAAAAAAGCAAATTATTTTCAAGATCAGTCTCACTCCGCCGCAGAAACAGTTTGGCTATTTTCTGGAAAGACAGCTAGTCCTCGACTTATGATGATTCGTTTAGCGACTATTTGAAGATAGAAACAAACAAAAAAGAGCAATTTTTCACACCTAAAAGGCCGTTGTGACTTCCCCATGGTCACATGATAAGAGTTCTGGCTCGTATTTATGACGGCCGCAGGGGTCCCCGGGGTCAGGCGATCCCCTTTTGCAACCTCCTGACCAGCAGGAAGACTGATTCACTTAACGACTGTGTCACTAACGGCAGGGATTCACGGAGCAACTGCGGTAAGGAAGGTCATAAAAAGGAGCCAAAGCTTTGCAACAGTCCAGCTTAGCAATGGAAATTTTGGGGTTGACTGTGGTCCTAAGTCGAGGACTAGCTGTTTATATATTATGAGAACCTGTCATTTCAGATCCATCATGGCAGCGCCTGTTAGTGGGCATCCACTCATCTGCTGCCTGCTACGTCCCCCCCTTGTTGTGTCCCTGCCACATCGCCAGCCGTCCCATTAAAGGGAATGGAACTGTCATTGAGTCAACAGCGGGTCAGAAGATCTGAGAATGGAGGGAAAGTTACCCTTTTATAAAATGTACCAGAAAAATGACAAAAATACTTTAAGTCACTAACTCTTACTGCAAGCCTCAGTAGCAAGGCCAAATAAAAATCACAAATGATACAGAGATCATCACTGTGGGTCAGCCTGATCTGAATGTTCTGGACAAATGGCAAAAGACAAGATAAGAGAGACCCTGTAGTAACAAGGCAGGGGTAATCACCTTTGTCACAAACACAGAATTTGTAAGGGATCTTAGTATGTTGTGTGGAAATGTATAAACGCATGGTGTGAAACTTGAAAACTGCGCTTCACGATCCCAATCCACATTGGGGAGGGACGTGGAGGCCTGCCTTTGCAAACCCAATTCAATAAACCTTCTTTCTTTGTACATCAGAGTTGTCTGTCGAATCAGTGAGTACAAACTCTGGATGTTTTAAAATCTCACAAGGAGGAGCTGCTATGGGACAGAGATGACAGTTGCTCTTTAAAAATTATGGTTTCAATCAAGCTGATTTAAATGAAGCCTTAGTGATTTAAGTTGATTTTATTTAAATCAAAACCACCCTGATTGAGGATAATGGTAAAAAGGGTTCTGGGAGTCAAAGTTCTCACCTCTTAAAGCATGCCTATTATCTATGTATGTATGTATGTATGTATGTATGTATGTATGTATGTATGCACACACACATACATATGTATACAAAATATATATTTGGTATACAGGTGAAACTCGAAAAATTAGAATATCGTACAAAAGGTCATTTATTTCGGTAATGCAACTTAAAAGGTGAAACTAATATATGAGATAGACTCATTACATGCAAAGCGAGATAGTTCAAGCCTTGATTTGTCATAATTTTGATGATTATGGCTTACAGCTCATGAAAACCCCAAATTCACAATCTCAGAAAATTAGAATATTACATGAAATCAATAAAACAAGGATTGTACATAGAACAATATTGGACCTCTGAAAAGCATGCATATGTACTCAGTACTTGGTTTGGGCCCCTTTTGCATCAATTACTGCCTCAATGCGGCGTGGCATGGATGCTATCAGCCTGTGGCACTGCTGAGGTGTTATGGAAGACCAGGATGCTTCAATAGCAGCCTTCAGCTCTTCTGCATTGTTCGGTCTCATGTCTCTCATCTTTCTCTTGACAATGCCCCCTAGATTCTCTATGGAGTTCAGGTCAGGCGAGTTTGCTGGCCAATCAAGCACAGTAATCCCATGGTCATTGAACCAGGTTTTGGTACTTTTGGCAGTATGGGCAGGTGTCAAGTCCTGCTGGAAAATGAAGTCAGCATCCCCATAAAGCTCGTCTGCGGAAGGAAGCATGAAGTGCTCCAAAATCTCCTGGTAGACGGCTGCATTGACCCTGGACTTAATGAAGCACAGTGGACCAACACCAGCAGATGACATGGCTCCCCAAATCAACACAGACTGTGGAAACTCCACACTGGACTTCAAGCATCTTGCAGTGTGTGCCTCTCCATTCTTCCTCCAGACTCTGGGTCCTTGGTTTCCAAATGAGATGCAAAAGTTGCTCTCATCAGAAAAGAGGACTTTGGACCACTGAGCAACAAACCAGTTCTTTTTGTCTTTAGCCCAGGTAAGACGCTTCTGACGTTGTTTGTTGTTCAGGAGCGGTTTGACAAGAGGAATACGACATTTGAAGCCCATCTCCAGGATCCGTCTGTGTGTGGTGGCTCTTGATGCACTGACTCCAGCCTCAGTCCACTCCTTGTGACACCCCAACACTTTTGAATGGCCTTTTCCTGACAATCCTCTCCAGGCTGCAGTCATCCCTGCTGCTTGTGCACCTTTTTCTTCCACACTTTACCCTTCCACATAACTTTCTATTAATGTGCTTTGATACAGCACTTTGGGAACATCCAACTTCTTTTGCAATTACCTTTTGAGGCTTTCCCTCCTTATGGAGGGTGTCAATGATGGTTTTCTGCACAATTGTTAGGTCAGCAGTCTTTCCCATGATTGTGATTCCTACTGAACCAGACTGAGAGACCATTTAAAGGCTCAGGAACCCTTTACAGGTGTTATGGCTTAATTAGCTGATTAGAGTGGGACACTTTGAGCCTAGAATATTGAACCTTTTCACAATATTCTAATTTTTTGAGATTGTGAATTTGGGATTTTCATGAGCTGGAAACCATAATCATCAAAAGTATGACAAATCAAGGCTTGAACTATCTCGCTTTGCATGTAATGAGCCTATTTCATATATTAGTTTCACTTTTTAAGTTGCATTACTGAAATAAATGAACTTTTGCACAATATTCTAATTTTTTGAGTTTCACCTGTATTTTATAACTTTTTACATTATCCTACTATACACACACAAAATATATATTATATATATATTATATTTTGTATTTTTATATTTATATATTTTCTGTCTTAATATCATATATATATCAGTCACTCAAGCCCTCATCATTTCCCGACTTGACTACTGCAATGCTCTCTACATGGGGCTCCCCTTGAAGTGCACCCAGAAGCTCCAACTGGTCCAGAATGCAGCCGCGCGAGTAATTATGGGAGCAACATGGCGCTCACATGTAACACCTCTTCTACGCGAGCTGCACTGGCTTCCGGTGGCCTTCCGAGTGCGCTTCAAGGTGTTGGTTCTTACCTTTAAAGTGCTCCATGGCTTAGGACCTGAGTACTTACGAGACCACCTGCTGCAACCGATAACCTCCCACCAACCAATACGCTCTCACAGAGTAGGCCTACTCATAGTGCCATCATTAAAACAATGTCATCTAGTAGTTCCAAGGGAGAGAGCCTTCTCTGTGGGGGCACCTACTCTTCGGAACAAAATACCCCCTGGAATACAAATAATCCCAGATCTTTGTACTTTCCGACGTGCCCTGAAGACCTTTCTGTTTCAACAAGCAGGGCTAGCATAAACATCTAAATTCTATGCCAAGGTCTTAGCAGGTACACCAAGTTGACTCAATTTATTATTTACTGTTTAAAAAAATAAATAAATTATTATATGTATATGAAATCTTATTCTGTTCACCGCCCTGAGTCCTTCGGGAGAAGGGCGGTATAGAAATTCAATAAAGATATATATATACACACACATATATATATATGTGTGTGTGTTTCTTTTAGCCAGGTTTCTCCTACGTAACCAAGATTTTTCTTTCTACAGCCCTAGCTCAGTAGGGTCACATCCACTCGATTCTGGGCTTTTTTTTTCTTCTGGCAGCCAGCAGGCCCTATGCATAGGGCAGCATAGGGCCTGCTGGCTGCCAGAAGAAAAAAAAAGCCCAGAATCGAGTGGATGTGACTCACTGAGCTAGGGCTGTAGAAAGAAAAATCTTGGTTACGTAGGAGAAACCTGGCTAAAAGAAACACACATAAAACCTACGAAAAGGAAGAAAAAATTAAGAATACACACACACACACACACACACACACCTACAGACATGTATATATAAATATATTTTATGCATCTTTGTGTTATTAGCCTATTTTAGGAAAAAAAAATCAGTTTTAAATTCTGCATTCTCCATTTTTTCCTTCAAAAACGATTTTAAAAAAAGCAGTATTGATCTAAAAACGCACTGTAACAGGTCGAGATTTCCCCAAATAGATTATAATGGACTATAATCCCCCCTCTGGCCCACCGCCCTTAAAGTCCAAATTGTGTTGTGCTGTGGGTTTTCTTTGTGTTACACAACCCATGTGACACCATTCCTGTCCTGGCAACCTCATTTCACAAGAGGATGCACTATCAGGGAGGCGTCCAAAAGGGAAACCCGCAATACACAACAACACAGCTGAGTTGCAAAATTATAATTCACTCTCTCGGTAGTCCTTTAGATCGTTTAGCAACCGGCTACCGGCCCTCGCACCTACGACTGTCACAACATCCCTTTTGTGGGATCAAAGTTTGGTGTGTATTGACAACATTTCGGCTGTTAATCTGGGCAATTACTAAGTGAGCTTTGCTCCATTTTACTACCTTTCTTGTCGCCGTTAAGTGAATCAATGCAGTTGTTAAGTTGGGAACATGGTTGTTAAGTGAATCGAGCTTCCCCATGGACTTTGCTCATCAGGTCACAAAAGGAGGTTCACATGACACTGGGATGCTGTGACCGTCATAAATACGAGTCAGTGCCCAAGCGTCTGAGTTTTGTTCACGTGACCCCACGGATGCTGCAACGGTCGTAAGTGTGAAAACCAGTCACATCGCTTTTTTTTTTTTAGCGCCACTGTAATTTGGAACATTATAACTAAATGAACCGTTGCAAGTCAAGAGCTTTCTGTATTTCATGAAGAAACAAAATATACAATCTCTGCTGTTAGTTATTCACAGCACAGCTAGTCCTCAACTTAACAACAGTTCACTTAGTGACCGTTCGAAGTTACAACGGACCGAAATAAACTGGCAATATGACTGTTTTTCACACTTAACAACCGTGGCGTCCTCCCCATGCTCACATATACCAAAATTCGGATGCTTGGCCACCGACCCATATTTATGACAGTCGTAGTTACCCGGGGGGGGTCATGTGATCCTCTTTTCACGACCTTCTTCGGAGGAGCAGAAAGTCAGATTGGCTTAACGGCCATCTCACTTTGCTTAAGGACCGCAGGGATTTGCTTAACAACGGCAGCGCAAACAGTCATAAAACAGAGCAAAGCTCCGAGGAGACAAGGGGGAAGTCAGATTCACTGAATAACTCATTTAACAACAGCAGGGATTCACTTAACAATGGTGGCGACACAGGTCGTAAAACGAGGCAAAGCTCCCTTCACAAATGTCTGTTAAGAGACAGAAATATTGGGCTCAACCGCGGTCGTAAATTGAGTACTCCCTGTACAGTTAAGCCAAGAGACCAAAGACCCCATCATCCTCCTCCCCCTAAAAAATTCATGTCTTTGTTTCTATTTATCTATCTATCCACCTGCCTGTATCTATCCATTCATCCATCCATCCATCCTGGCAGTCCTCTACTTATGATAGTTCACTTAGTGACCGTTTCAAGTTAAGAGGGCACAGAAAAAAGGGACATAGCACCATTTCCCACAGGTAACGACTGTCGCGGGATCAAAATTCAGATGCTCGGCAACTGACTCGTATTTACGAAGGTCGCGGTGGCCCGGGGCGGAGGTGTCCCGCGATCCCCTTTTGCGACCTTCTGAGGAGCAGAAAGCCAGATTCGCTTAACGACCGTGTCAGTGGCTGAAGAACTAACTCTGGTTGCGCAATCAAAATTTGGACGCTGGGCAACCGACTCGTATTTACGATGGTGGCGGCATCCCGTGATCCCCTTTTGTGATCTTCTGACGAGTGGTGGAGACGGATTCGCTTAACAACTGCAGGGATTCATTTAACAACGGTGGTGAGAACGGTTGTAAAACAGAAGCGAAGTACACTTCAAACATATCTCAGCAACATAAGTTTTGGGCTCAATTGCGGTCGTAAGGTGAGGACTAACTGCAGGATTTGCTCTTATTTTGTGGCTTTTTGCTCGGGAGAGGAGGACATCAGCAAACGTGATGCAGAGAAGGTTCTGAGGTTGTAAAAAGGAGTTGCTTTTGCCATTTTGTGATGGATCGACACTCCCATTGTGCAATTTGTTTTTCTCTGCCCCAGGAAGAGAACCCACCACGTCTCTTCCTGGAAAGGATGAGTTGCAGATTGAGAGTTGGGGGACGGGGACACAGCGGCTAATGAATGGGGAAGTTGAAATTGCACAGAATAACCCAGCTGGAAGGGACCTCGGAGGTCCTCTAGTCCAAGCCCCTGCTCAGGCAGGAGACCCTTGCCCCCCCCCTCCTATTCTCTACAAATCCCACTTCCTTCTAGCACTGATGATGTTACCTAGTTGGAAAAGGAAACATCTGCAAGAAAACTACCAAGCTCAGAGAGCACCAAGGACCTCACAGTCCTCCTCCTCCTTCTCCTGTCTGCAAAACCCATCTCCTTCTAGTACTGATAATGCTCCTTAGTTGGGTCACGAGACGTCTGCAAGAAAACCGCCACGCTCAGAGACCCAGAAGCTTCCCAATCTCTTCTATCTGAAGTGATTTTAAAAAGAAATCTGAAGAAAGCAAAAGAGAGAGATGAAACTTTTTCCCTGGGTGAGGATAAGGAAGGAAGGATGGACAGGCGGGGGCGTTAGGCCACCTCAGCACTAAACACGTTTCCCATTTTGCTCCAGGTGGAAAGGTGTGCCAGGCCTCTCCCCAAAAGTGGCTGTTTCCTTCGTGCGCACAGGTGCGTCCTGTTTTCCAGTAGAAGGCAAAGTGTCCCAGACAGCAAATTCTGACTTTTTAAGAAGAGTGGGTTCAGAAGAGATTGAAATACTATTTGCCTGAAATGGTGTCAGGTTTCCCGTTTTAGGAGTGGGTTGGACTAGAAGACCTCCAAGGTCCCTTCCAACTTTGTTATCTGGAGGAGGAGGACGACTGTGGGATCCTTGGTGCTCGCTGAGCTTGATGGTTTCCTTGCAGATGTTTCATGATCCAAGTAGGGAACATCATCAGTGCTGGAAGGGATGGTATATAAATTGAGAGCAACACCCCCTTTCCTTCTAGACCAGATCATGTTCCCTAGTTGGGTCATGAAACGTCTGCAAGCAAATCACCAAGCTCAGAGAGGCACCAAGGACCCCATAACCTTCCTCCTCCTCTCTACAAAACCCCCTCCCTCCTAGCACTGATGGTGTTCTTTAGTTTCTGACCATGTCACTTAGCAACAGAGTTCCGAGATCACAATTATCTTTCTGAAGTACCAGACTGTCTGCGTTACGTAAAGATGGGGGGGGGGAGAGAATCATAGGAAAATTAAAATGTTCAGATCCTGGCTCCTTACAATTTTGGATGTTAAAACTAGAAAAAAACACTGTGGTTTCGCCCCAAGCAATCCTCAACTTATGGCCGTTCATTTAGTGACAAGTCAAAGTTGCATCGGCACGGAAAAAAGGGACTTAGGACTGTTTTTCACTGATGGACTGAAGAACCGCAGAGATTCACTTAACAACCATGGCCAGAAAGACCGTCAAAGAGAGCAAAACTCCGTTAGCTAATGTTTCACTTAACATAAATTTGGGGCCCCATTAAGGACCACATAAAGATGAGAAGAAAAATATAGGAAGATTAAAATGCCTTGTCCTGCATGAATATCCACTCAAGTTTCCTTATAAATTTGGACATTAAAAATACCACGGTTTTTACAAAAAGCTGTCCTGGACTTACAACTGCAACGTAACCCCAAAATTTCTGTTGCTAAGGGAAACATTCCTTCAGGGAGTTCTGTCCCATTTTATGACATTTCTGGCCACTGTTGTTCAGGGAATCCCCGCAAGTTGTTAAAATGAGTTATCCAAAGCTCACAAAAAAGGTGGGATCACATGACCCCCCCCCCCCCCCAGGAGACACTGAGACCATTGTAAATATGAGCTGGTGGCCAAGCATCTGGATTTTGATCGGGGGACCCGGGGATTGCTGCGATGGTCGTTAAGTGTGAAAAATGGTGGTAAGTCACGGTTTTCAGTGCCGTTGGAACTTCATGTGGTCGTTAAATGAGTCATCATGAAGTCGAGAACTCCCTGAAGAAAAAATGCTATGGTTTCTGCATAAAATATACAGATTAACTCTAAGCAAATATCATCTGAAAGTGGCAGCCAGTTAAATTCCAATCAGGGAGCTAAATATATCAGATTATGATCAAGAGATTTAAGGCAGAGCCGGCCTCTGTAGATGAAAAGAGAAATAAAAACCCACAAAAAATAATTAAAATTAGAGGAAAAGACTTCATAGCTATTTCTATTTTGGCAACCTAACAATTAAAGGCCAGAAATAGAACTAAAAAACACACATCAGTGATGCAACTTCGAAAAAAGGGACAAAAAAGGATAAAACACTTTACTTACAAATTTTAAAGGCGGCTTGAGCAGAAATGGTTGAAACATTTGAGCTAAAAAGTAAAAATTGATCAGTGGAGAAACAAGCAAGGAAAAAGCTAGGTACCTCAATTTACAACTGTTCGTTTAGTGACCATTCCAAATTATGATGCCACTGATAAACAGGTCGTATGACAATTGTTCGCATTTACGACTGTTGCAGCATCCCCATGGTCACGTAATTGAAATTCAGACGCTTGGCAACAGGCGCGTACGGGTAGGCCTTGACTTATGATAATTTGTTTAGCGACGGCTCACAGTTACAAAGGCCCTGAAACAAAGGGACTTTTTTCTCTTTCTCTAACTCAAAGCCACTTGCAGACATTACACAACAGCAGTGTTAAGCATAGAATCATTGTAAAACAGGGCAAGCTTTACTCACCAAGGCGGAGGTCCCAACGTACCAGCCTCAGCAGCGTTCCCACCACCTACGAAGGCTATACTATACCCCAAGGAGGGAGGAAAGAAGATTTAGGTGGCAGGACTGGTTCCTATCAATCCCAGGGTGACTTTCGGGACCGAAACCTGGTTTATGAGGTGTGGATAGAAACCCAGATAAGCTGCCCAGAGGCGCTTTGGAGAGGCAGGTGGGTGGCAGGTGGGTGTGACTATACCACACATAAACATCTAAACCATCTTCCTTCTATCATGTTTCTCTCATCTATTATTTAATCTATCTTCTATCCATCCATCCATCCATCCCCTATCTAATCTGTCTTCTTTCTATCTGAATCTCTTATCTTTTTCAACTATTATCTCTTTTAATCATCTATCATCTAATACAACCCCCTGCTCAAACAGGAGACCCTTACAGAAGGACAGAGTTGGAAGGGATGTCAGAGGTCATCTAGTCGAACCCCACTCCAGGAGGACACCTTTACGGAATGACAGTCTTGGGAGACACCTCGGAGATCATCTAGTCCAACCCCACTGCTCCACCAGGAGACCTTTACAGAATCATAGAATAACGGAGCTGGCAGGGACCTTGGAGGTCATCTAGTCCAACCCACTGCTTCACCAGGAGACCTTTATAGAATCATAGAATGACAGGCTTGGAGGTCATCTAGTCCAACCCCAATCAAGCAGGACACCTTTAAAGAATCAAGAGTTGGAAGGGGTCTTGAAGGTCATCTAGTCGAACCCCACTCAAGCAGGACACCTTTACGGAATGACAGTCTTGGGAGACACCTCGGAGGTCATCTAGTCCAACCCCACTGCTCCACCAGGAGGAGACCTTTACAGAATCATAGAGTGACAGGGTTGGAAGGGACCTCGGAGGTCATCTAGTCCTCTCAAGCAACAGACCCACAACCACAACTATACCCACCCCCAATTGTTCGTTCTGCCCGGCTGGGGAAGATGGGCATCGTGAGGTAACGAGGGGAGGGCGGGAAAAATGAGCGCCCCCCCATTTCAAGACGGGACGGCGGGGGACCATGGGCTTTGCAGTCCTGCCCTCCCCCCCCCCGGAACAAGGAGAGACCCGACGGCCTTCGAAGCCTATAACGTCGGCTCCGGGAGAGAAGCCTCGGCCTCGGCCTCGGCCTCACCTTGACGGGGTTTGCCGCGTTAAACGGCCCGCTTCGAGCTTCTTCTCCGCTCCGGCGATTCTCCTCAGCCGTCGTTTCTGCTACATTCCCGCAGCGCCGGAAGTGGCTCGGCCGGAAGAGGCGGGACTCTCCGGACCGGTTTTGGAGAAAGCGGCGAATCCCGGGTTCGCGGGGACAAGATGGCCGACGGATGGGGGAGGGGCGCGCGAAAAGGACGACGGGAGTCGTAGTCGCAGGCCTCCCTGAGGCGTATCTCCCTTTTTTTTTTAATCGGAGTTGCGGCGGAGGGAGAAGAAAAAGGATGAATTCGGGTTTACCGGGGTGGGATGGAGACGAGCACTCCCTAAACTGGGGCGTTTTTTCTTTCCTGAGGCATTTATTTTTTCTGAAGCGCGCATGCGCGCTGAAAAAGTCTCCCCCCCCTTGAGCCCTCATGAATGGCATGGACTTCCATTCCCACAGTTCGTCGCCGTGCATCGTCTCGGCTGAGAATTTTGGGATTGGAAGTCCGCGGCGGTCTGTTATTTCTAAACTGAGCCCTTTTCTTCCCCTAAATTCGGATGCGCGTTGAAAACATCTTTACAGATGTTTGTGTAACTGAGGCCTTTTTTTTTTTTCCTCCCCTGAACTGCGCATGCGCTTTGCGAACCGTTTCCCAACATGGCTCCTTCTCATAGACTCTGTGCCTTCAACTCCCAGAGTCCCTCCCCCTCCGTCGTCACGGCTAAGAATGCTGGGATTTGAAGTCTTCAGATTTATGGCGGAGCAAGCCACGCGACTTGTGGGAGAGGGTCGGTGACGTCATCGAGAGGCGACGCGGCGCTTCTTTCCGAGCCGCAGCGGACGTGCGGGCGACGGCTGGAGGTCAGTCCTCGCTCTGCGACGGCGGCTCTGGGAAGGTAAGGCGCCTCTGGCACGGTACTCGGGGCACCGAGGCCTTCCATCCTCGGCTGCCGGTGGAAAACAGGCCGGAATGGGGCAGGCCGCCCGCTCATCTCTCTTGTCAGTGCGAAAACCGCGGGCTGGACTCCTTTTCCTTGGACTACATATCCCATCACTGTCGCCCAGAGGCACGGGGCTTCAATGCTGGCCGCGGGAAAGACGATCCCGGAATGTGGAGGCATCCCGAGGCCATCCAGTCCAGGCCTCACGCAGATCAGGCGTCCCGGATTCGCTTAACGACTGTATTAAGCCAGGTCGTAAAACGGGGCAGTTGGCTGGACGGCCGCCTTGGTTAGCAATTGTTCATTACAGCTCGTCTTTGATTTACGACAGTTCGTTTAGTGACCGTTCAAAGTTATCAGTGTGTGTGTGTGTGTGTGTGTGGATTATAAGCAAAGGTGGATTGCGGTCCTTGACATACGGCACAATGGAACCCAAGATTTTTTAGCGCCGTAACTTTGAATGGTCACTAAACGAACTGTCGTAAATCAAAGACAAGCTGTAATGAACAATCGCTAAGCAAGGCAGCTGTCCAACGGGGTGTGGGGGGGATCATGGCCCTGGACGTACGACCGCAGTCAAATCCCGAAACTTCTGTTCTGAAGAGATCGTCATTAAGTGAATTTTGCCCCCTTCTACGACCTTGCTTGCCACGGTTGTTGTGAATCGCCGCCGTTGTTAATAGTACCACAGTGTTAAGTGAATTGGGCTTCCCCCCTTTGACTTTGCTGGGGAGAAGGTCGCAAAAGCAGATCGACACGGGGACACTGTGACCGTCGTAAATACGAACCGGTTGCCAAGCATTCCAAACTTGGATCACGTGACCTCAGGGATGCTGCAACGGTCATAAGTGTGATAATCGGTCGTCAGTCTTTCCCCCCCCCCCCCCGTGCTGTTGTAACAACGGTCACTGAACAAACGATTCTACCTATATTTTACTACCTAAAAAGTGAACACGACCCTTGGTTATATAAACAGAGGCATGGAATCGAAATCGTGTGAAGTATTACTACCGCTTTGTAAAGCTGTAGTAAGGCCCCACCTGGAATACGACGTCCACTTTTGGTCACCATATTACAGAAAAGACGTTGAGACTTTGGAAAAAGTGCAGAGAAGAGCAACTAAAATGATTAAAGGCCTGGAGACTAAAACATAGGAAGAACGGATGCAGGATTTGGGTTTAATGTAAAGAAGGACTAGGGCGGGTGTCAGCAACCTGTGGCTCCGGAGCCACATGAGGCTCTTTCCTCCCCCAGCTGTGGCTCCCTGTCCGCTGAAGCCACCATTGGCTGGCCCCGCCCCTTGCCCTCCCCTCCCAGTCACTCCTCACCTGACCTGAGAAGGTAAGGGCGACGGCGGGGGATGGAGACTCAATCCATATTCCAGAGCGGGAGTGAAGCACCCCTGTACTTGCCATATCTCGCAGGCGCTTCTTCCGGCCCTTGGGGCTACACACACCTCAGTTGCTCGGGGAAAGGTGCGAATTGCTCTCTGCCCTGAAACACTGGCCCAGTCCGGTGGCGGCCGATGCTCTGCATCGTAATGGGCTCCAAGAGGAGGAAGGAACACCGTCTCCTCCATTGTGAAGCGTGCTAAATTTAACTGTGCTTGAGCAAGATGCTGTGAGAGCAGCGGGCAGGCTATGGAGGTGGCAACAGAAGTGGCATTGGCCACAGCCAGGCCGAGCCACTGTCTCAGGGCGGAGAGCAAGTCGTGCGTCTCCCTTAGTGACCAAGGTATGCACAGCACCAACAAGGGACAGAAGAAGCGCCTGCGAGATATGGCAAGTACAGGGGTGCGTCACTCCCACTCTGAAATATGGAGCGAGTCTTCATCGTCCGCCGTTGCCCTTCCCTTCTCAGGTCAGGCGAGGAGTGACTGGGAAGGGAGGGCGAGGGGCAGGGCCAGCCAGTGGTGGGTTCAGCGGACAGGGAGCCCCTGCAGGGGGAGGAAAGAGCTTCATTTATCTGGGAACCTGAAATGACTCTTGATTTAAATATGGTAAAAAGCACCCAAAGAAAAAGAAAGAACAACATCGCCCCCCCCCAAAAAAACCAACAACACCAATCCTCGCCCGTTTACGGAAATGGTTCAAGAAGGAATACAAACACACACACACACACATACACACACGAGAGAGAGAGAGAGAGAGAGATAATAGTTTCACACAGAAAACACCAGGAGCCACAAAAGCTGGGTAAGCTTGGCTGTGGGAGGGGGGTGGTGTCATGTGACTGGGTGGGAGTGAGTGACGGTCGAGTTGGCCACACCCACCCAGCTTTTGTGGCTCCCGGTGATTTCTTTTCTGTAGGAAACGGGTCCAAATGGCTCTTTGAGTGTTTAAGGTTGCAGGACTAGGGGGAACATAATAGTATTGCAGTATTCGAGGGGCTGCCCTTAGTTGGAAGGGACCTTGGAGGTCATCTAGTCCAACACACTGCTCAAGCAGGAGATCCTTACAGAATCATAAAATGACAAGAGTTGGAAGGGACCTTGGAGGTCATCTAGTCCAGCCCCCTGCTCGAGCAGGAGATCTGTTCTACCCCAGCTACGAACCCCAAAGAACACAGCACACACAAAGCCTGTACAAAACTTAAATTTACTAAAATAACTCAGTCTGTTCCAAAGAAAGACTGTTAATAAACTTTCTTAACAGCCTACAAGAAACCAAAGACAATCCTACTAAGGTTGGCAGAAAGCCCAGAAGCAATTTGCAGAGAATCCAGACGCGAAGGAGAATGAACTAAAGTTGTTCCCTACAACTTGCTTCAGTCGGCGTTCCTCCTTAAATAGGCTAAGGGAGTGGCCAATTAGCCCCAAGCCTTACTCTCGAGGAGACCTCCTCCTGAGGAGCCACTCCTGCCTTTTGGCCACTCTGCGCGCCCGTGCATCGAGAAGAGGCTCCTCCTCTTCATCCTCTTCACTTAAAGGAGCTTCTGGAGGTTCTGAAGGCCCTGGCGGAATCCCCGCCTCTGGCACCACACCTTCTCCAGCCTCCTCACTGTCCGACTCGAGTGCAGCACCACACCAGCCTCCTCGCTGTCGGAATCAGCTACAATCCGCACAGGCCGCTGACGGACCACAACAAGATCTTACTCAACCCAATGGGGCTGAAATGAAATTCCTCCTCCTTCCGTTTCCAAAATCTGTTATCAGGTTTGTTCTACCATATGTTGGTTATATGCACTTGGCTAGATTAGGTGAAACCTGGCTACCTGTGAGAGGGACCTTGGAGTCCTAGTGGGCGATGGCTTAAACCTGAGCCAGCAGTGTGAGGAAGCAGCCAAAAACGCTAATACAATCCTTGGTTACATAAACAGAGGCACAGAATCAAAATCACGAGAAGTACTAGTACCGCTTTGTAAAGTCTTAGTAAGGCCCCACTTGGAATAACTGCTTCCAGTTTTGGTCACCACATTACAGAAAAGATGTTGAGACTTTGGAAAAAGTGCAAAGAAGAGCAACTAAGATGATTAAAGGCCCGGAGACTAAAACATACGAAGAACGGTTGCAGGAATCGAGTATGGCCAATCTAGAGAAAAGAAGGAGTAGGGGGGACATGATAGCAGGATTCTAATATTTGAGGGGCTGCCCAAAGAAAAAGGGGTCCACTTATTTTCCAAAGCACCAGAAGGCAAGAAACAACAGATGGAAACTAATGGAGGAGAGAAGCAACCTGGAGTTGAGGAGAAATTTCCCAAGAGTGAGGAGAATTAACCAGTGGAACAGCTTGCCACCAGAAGTCGTGGGTGCTCCATCACTGGAGGCTTTTAAGAAAAGACTGGACATCCACATATCTATAAAGGCGAATGTTTGCAGCTCAGGGTTGAAATGATGGGTCCTTAGCTTGTTTTTTTCTTTCATTACCCTAACTGGGTAACAGCCACCTATCTGAAATGACATATTATCTCCTGCTTAGGCAGTGGGTTCTCCAAGGTCTCTCCCAGCTCTATTCTGATTGAGAATATTTCTGATCGTTTGGTTGGATTTCCTCAAGCCATTGTTGGGTGCTAAAAAGAAGGGGGGTTGTGTGGAGAGGAGGAGGAGGAGGAGGAGGAGGAAGATGGGGTGGGGGTGGGGGATGTCCCTGGTTTTCTCAGCTCGGTGGATTGCTTGCAGACATTTCATGACCCAACTAGGTAACATCATCCGTGCTAAAAAAAGAGCGGTGTTTCCGGAGTAGAGAAAAGAGAGAGGGAGGGCAGACCTTGGTTGTTTGGTCAACTAGGGAATATTATCAGTGCCAGAAGGAAGGGGGGGGCGTTTGTGGAGTGGAGGAGGACGACTGTGGGGTCCTTGGTGCTCTCTGAGCTTGGTGGTTTTCCTTGCAGACGTTTCATGACCCAACTAAGTAACATCTTCAGTGCTAGAAGGGAATGAGGTTGGAGGGGGGGGAAGAAGAGGAGGACTGTGGGGTCCTTGTGCTCTCTGAGCTTGGTGGTTTCCTTGCAGACGTTTCATGACCCAATTAAGTAACATCTTCAGTTCTAAGAGGAATTGGGATTTGATCTCTGTTTATATGCAAGTGGCTTGCCGTCGCAGTGTTGATAATCAAAGGACCAACAACAATCCTGTGCTTTTCCCCTCCTCCCCTCTCCCCTTCCCTGCAGACCCCCAGCAAGATGGCGGCCAGGCTGATGCACCGCTGGTATATGCTCTGCCGAACCTTCTCTCCCTTGGGCCTCCAAGCTGGTCAGTTGACCAAGGCTATGCGGTCAAGCAGACCTCCCTTCGCCTCAATGACCACTTACAACCTCTCGCAAGTGGCAGACATCTCCGTGAAGGAGCTGGAGAGCAAACCCCTGGAGAAGTCCACCAGGTGGGAAGATCTCATCATGGCTTCATCCAGTGTGGAGGAACTCTTTTCTCTTGAACATCTGCAGGACCTTGGCGGGAACCAGGCTGCCCTCATGATCACACGCTTGTCCCATCTGGCCTCACAGCTGAAGCTGGACCACGAGGACATCTTGAAGGATAAACGTTTCCAACAGCTGCTCCATCAGACGTACAAGGAGGTAGGGTTGTGGGTCTATGTGCAGAATCTGCTGTATCTCTCCGGGCCAGATTTAGATATGTGGCTGAGTTTGAACTGGGACTCCTGTCAGATGCCCTTTTTGTCCTGAAAGGTGCTTGTTGGACAAGAACGAATCTTTGTTGGCAGAGAAATTTTAACACAAGGACGTAGTTGTGGGTCTCTTTGTGTTCAGAAACCTCTGGGTGTCCTGGTAGGAAGTCTTTCTGGGCCAGAAAAAGGCAGGTTTAGATACGTACCTAGGAGAGTTTGGATTGAGAGTCTCAATCCTGTCGAATGCCTTTTTTTGTCCTGAAGGATACTTCCTGGATGGGAACGGAGCTCTCCTGACAGAGAAAGTTTAACACAAGGATGCTGGTTACCCTACATGGACTAGGATACAGCTCCTCATCAGCTTTCTGCTCAACCAGGGACCATCTCTAAAGTCTTGGGTGCGATAGTGCCCCATCAGATATCTTAAAGAAATGATATCTTAAAGTTTTGTGATGAAGTTAGACTTTAGTACACGTTTTTCCAACGTGGCAACTTTTAAGATACGTGGACTTCAAAGTCCAGAACTCCCCAGCCAGCATGTGTGGATTCCAGCTTCCAGAATTGGCGACTAGAAAATTCGGGAGCTGAAATCCATGGTAGGTGGAGTAAGCAGCCTCACAAGAGGAGATACACCGAATTGTTTGCTAGCATGCAGGCATTCTTTTCAATGTGTATCGCCATTTGTGTCCCTGTAATCTCCAAACTCTGCAAATCCCTTTCTCTCCAAACTCTTGACTACAACGGGGATCGCGCGCCTGAGGGACACGGAGAAGGTTGAAATGCACGTTCTTTTTCTGAGCCCCATCGTAACATTGAAAAGTGGTTGAATGTGGCAGTTGCTAAGAGAGGACTTACCTTACCTTTTTCCTTAGGAGGGGAAAGAGCTGTAGGTACAATCCATGCCTGCTCACTAGCTTCCTATCGGGGTGTATCTGAACATAGTGGCAAAATGCACCCCCTCTTTGCGTATAGAGCCAGTTTAGTGTAGTGGTTAAGGCGCTGGCCTAGAAACCAGGAGACTGGGAGTTCTAGTCCTGCCTTAGGCAGGAAACCTGGCTGGGTGACGTTGGGCCAATCACATGGCGATATTGAGTTCTAGTCCCGCCTTAGGCATGAAAGCCAGCAGGGTAACTTTGGGCCAATCACCAGGTGAGGGGGGGGGGGGGGGGGGGGGGGGGGGGTTCTAGGGCTACCTTAGGTAAGCTCAGTCCTTTTTTTTCCAACCCTGTCACCACTTAGGTTACTATAGGAGCGGTTGTCAGCTGAGGACGACCCGCAAAAAAGGAATTGGATAACAGTAAATTAAAAAATAATAAATTATGCTCTGCGCCTTTCCTGCCCACAGGCCTCCAGGATCCAGCAAATGGTGTTGATTAACCTCCTGAAGAGTCTTTATTTTTTGGGGGTCAACCCCCAGCAGAAGGAGCTGTGTTCAGCTGAGCAGGAGCTGCGCTGGCGCCTGCGCGGACTCTCTTACCGGCGCCTGGCATCCTTGGCCACTTACCTGGCCGCCTACATCCCCAAGGATAAGCCTCACGAGCTGCTGACTGAGCTTTTCGCCCAGCTGGAGATGCGTTGGGCCGAGATAGCAGATGCCAGCACCATCGCCATGCTCATGGCCAAACAGGGATACCTCTCGCTGCAGCTCCGGGAGCGGCTGGAGGACAAGGTAACCCGGCTTGGGGGTTTTCTGACGGACGTTTCGGGACCCAATTAGGCGGTGCCATCAGTGCTGTCAAGATATGGGAATTCTGAAAAGGAGGAGGAAGAGGAGGAGGAAGAGCGGGGAGGAGGAGGACCGTGGGGTCCTTGGTGCTCTCGGAGCTTGGGGGTTTTCTGATGGACGTTTCAGGACCCAACTAGCTAACATCATCAGTGCTAGAAGGAAGTGGGGTTTCTGAAAAGGAGTAGGAGGAGGCGTGTGGGATCCTGGGTGTCCTCTGAGCTTGGTGGTTTTCTGGCAGACTTTTTGTGACCCAACTAGGCTACCTCATCAGTTCTAGAAGGAAGTGGGATTTATGGCACGGAGGAGAAGGATTGACGACAATAGTGGGGTCCTTGATGCTTTCTGAGCTTCTGAAAGATCTGCAAGACAAGCCCCAAAATTCCGAGAGCACCAAGAACTCCATGGAAAGAGAAACCCAGATAAGCAGGGATTAACAGCAGACAAACCATCAAGCAGAAAACAATACTCGAATCAAGGGAAATTTCCTGAAAACTCCTCTCCCTTCTAGCACTGATAATGTTCCCTAGCTGGATCGTGAAACATCTGCAAGAAGCCCACCTAGCTTGGAGACCACCGAGAACCTCACAGCCAACCTCTTCCTCCCCCTCCCCCTCCTCTCTTCAGACCCCTCTCCCTTCTAGCACTGATGAGGTTCCCTAGTTGGGTCATGACAAGCTCAGAGCACCAGTCCCTCCCTCCCTCCCTCCCTCCCTCCCTCCCTTCCTTCCTTCCTTCCTTCCCTCCCTCCCTCCCTCCCTCCCTCCCTCCCTCCCTCCTTTCCTCCTCCTCCTTCTCATCCCTCTGCTCCCTTTCTCTGCAGACTCCTCTCACTTCAAGCACTGATGAGGTTCCCTAGCTGGGTCGTGAGACATCTGCAAGGAAACCTATGAAGCTCAGAGACCACCGAAAACCCCACAGCCCTTCCTCCTCCTCTCCTCCTCCCTTTAAACCCTCCCTTCCTTCTAGCACTGATGCTATTCCCTATTTGGGTCACGAGATGTCTGTAAGAAAGCCGCCAGCTCAAGAGAGCACCAAGGAGCCCAAAGTCCTTCCTCCTCCTCCTCCTCCTCCTCCTCCTCCTCCTCCTCTCCACATCCCCCCTCCCTTCTGGCACCGATGACGTTCCCTTGCTGGGTCATGAAACGTCTGCAAGAAATGCACCCAGCTCAGAGACCACCGAGAACCCCCTCCTCCTCCTTTCCACATCCCTCCCTCTTCCCTCTTTGCACCTTATGCTTTCCCTCTGCCACTTTCCTTCCTCCCTCCCTCCTGCTCCCGTCTCCCTGCCTCTTTCCTCTACCCCCCTACCCCTCCCCTCAGTCCTCTTTGCTCCTGACACTAAACGGATCTTCCTCCGCAGAGCCTGGAGCTGGCCGCCCACTTCTCTGCCGAGGACATCCGGAGGATCGCCGTTGTCCTTGCCCAACAAAACCTCCGTTCCTTGCCGCTTCTCCGAGCCATCTCCTACCATTTTGTCCAGAAGCATTTCGCCGTCCAGCCGGATATCCTCCTGGATTTGGCTTTTGCCTTTGGTGAGCGATCCGTCCCTCCTTTCCGGGGAAAACTCGGCTTGTTGGGAGAATTCGCCGAATCTGGGGTTTCGTCCTTGACTTAAGGCCGCAAAATAGGATCATCCGAATTTCCCTGGCTGAGCGAGGAAATTCGGGCTTTGATGATCTGGTTTTGAGCACCTCATCACAGTGCTGAGCCATTCTGTGTTTTTTTTTCCTGGCCCCGTTGTGATTTTGGACGGTCGCTAAATGAACCGTTGTAAGTCGAGGACTCTTTTCTCTTCCTGGACCTTTTTAAAAAAATGCCCAGGAAGCATTTGGACAAGACAGCTAGTTCTCCATTTACGATAATCGTAATCGAGGCCGACCTTTCTGTCGTTAAGTGAGACCGTTGTTAAGTGAGCTTCGCCCCATGGCACCCCCTTTCCTTTCCGCTGTTGTTAAGTGAAATCCCCACTGTCGTCAGCTGATGACTGCAATGGAGCCCAAAACGTTGGTCGCTAAGTGAAACGTTGGGGGTGAGTTTCACCCCAGTTGTACGACCATCCTTGCCGAATTCATTAAGCGAATCGTTTCGACTCAAACACAGTCATAAAGCGAATTGGGCTTCCCTCCCCCCCCTATCAACTTTGCTCTTTGGAAGGTCGCCAAAGGGGATCACGTGACACACACACCCCTCCCCGGGACTCTGCGACCCATCGTAAGTACGAGTCGGTGACCAAGCATCTGAATTTTGATAATGGGACGGTCTTAAGTGTGAAAAACAGTTGTGAAGTCCCTTTTTTCCAGTGCTGCTGTAACTATGAACGGTCACTAAACGAGGACCGTGTGTACTGGGGTTGGGGGCATTACTTGTTCTTCTGAAGTGGTTGGCAAGCAGACAGAGAGCGATGGGTCGCAGAGTTTGGACTTCCATTGGCCGTCGAGAGATGGGAGGACTTAGCGGAAGTGAGATACGAGCTCTGTCTGCCTCTTCCCGGTGCCTCTCAGCTGGGCTGGACTCCAGCTCCCATCATTCCCCGTCAAGAGGATTGGGGCCCATGCTCAGTGGAGTCATAGTCACTTAGACCTGGATGCTGATCCAGGCATCCTTGTCTGATATCAGAGAGCTACGTAGAGTCAGAAGGCTCACCTGAGTTGGTGTATCTCGGGGGCTTCCTGATCATCCCTGGTGCCAGGACAGAAGATCTGACCCTCTGTGGTTCCTCATCCCCTATTGGTCCATCCAGCACTCTCAGTTTGCCTAGTATTTTACGAAATTTAAGGGGAAAAGAATTCCAGATCTCTTACCTTGAGGTGTTGGGTCTGAACCTCACCAGGGTTGGGACAACCTTGGACAACTGAAAAGACCTTCTGCTTTGGGGTCTTTCTCCACGTCCATTATGGGTTTTGACCTTCTTCATCTTCCAACATCCCAACCGCCTCTCCCTCTCTTCCCGCGAAAGGGAAGCTGAATTTCCACCAGACTCAGATGTTCCAGAAGATCTGCTCGGATCTCCTGCCCCACGTCTCCAAGTTGCCTCCCACCGACGTGGTCCGTTGCGTGAAGTCCTTCTCCTACCTCAAATGGTTGAACCTGCCTGTCTTCGAGGCCTCCGCCGAGGTGAGTTCCGGGGAAGGGAGGAGAAGACACGGGTGGTTGGTAGGGAAGGATCTCTGGATCAGGTTAGAAGCGCGATCCCCAAGGATTCCTCTTCTTTTTTAATCCTGTTGTGTACCCCGAGATTAAAGGAAGAAAGCAAGTCAACAGAAAGAGATCCTGAGATGATCCTTCCAGAACCTTCTTGGCGGATGGAATGGAATTTTGGCTTGTGTTGGTTCTCGTGGTAGACTTCCAAACCGGTGTTGGCATACTTTAAGAGGGGTGGACTTCCACTCCCAGAATCCGCCAGCCAGCCTGCACTAAGGGAGGTGGACTTCAGCTCCCAGAATTCCTCATGCTTTAAGATGGGTGGACTTCAACTCCCAGAATCCCCTAGTTTACGACCACAATTGAGGCCAACATTTCCGTTGCTAAGCGAAACCTGAAGTGAGGGTTTCGCCCCGTTCCCAGCCTTTCTTGCCACCGTTGTTAAGCGAAGTCCTTCCGTTTGTTAAAGTAATCAGATGCTTCTTAAGTGAATCTGGCTTCCCCATTAACAAGGTCGCAAAAGGGGATCACCTGGCCCTGGGACACTGCGACCGTCATAAATATGAGTCAGTTGCCAAATGTCCAGACTTTGATCACTAGATGCTTCAACAGTCATAAGTGTGAAACCCGGTGCTAAGCCACTTTTTTTCAGGGCTGTTGTAATTTTGGATGGTCACGAAGCGAATCGTCGTAAGTGGAGGACCATCTGCCCTGGTGTTCGCTTTGGCCGTTTGCTCTGGGTTGAAAAATTCATAATTCCTCTTCCTTTTTTCCTCCATAGTACTTCATCCAAAATAGCAAGAAATTTACTCTGAACCAGCTGATTAATCTCCTCGTTTCTTACGCCCGCTTGAATTTCCACCCCAGCAACAAAGAGGACTTTTACACCAAGGTGATTCTTTGCTATTTTCTGTTGTGCAGTCGTGGGTCCTGGGGCAGCTCCACATCCTGTGGATTAAGCTGGAATTAAACCTAGTTATTTAAAATTGTTGATTAAAATTACTCGGTATAGAACCAATACAAAGTTATAGCATAGCACAGCATAGCATTGTACAATATAGTACAGTATAATATAGTGCAGTATTGTGCAGTACTGTATAGTATTATATAGTATACAATAGTACTGTATAGTAGAGTATTATATAGTATTGTATTGCGTAGTATTGTATAGTATACTGTATATAGTATTGTTTGGTATTATAGTATATAGTATGGTATAGTATTGTTTTGTATAATATGTATTGTATTCTATAGTACTATATAGTACAGTACAGTATTGTATGTTGTAGTATAGTGTATAATATTATATTGTATAGTATTATATTGTATAGTATAGCATAGCATAGTATATTCTAGTATTGTATAGTATTGCACAGTATTCTATAGTATGTATTCTATATTATACTGTAGTGTAAAGTAGTGTAGTGTTATATAGTATTATATTGTATAGTATTATATTGTATAGCATAGCATACTGTAGTATGGTATAGTATAGTATAATATTGTACAGTATTGTATAGTATAGTATTTTATTTTATTGTGTAGTATTGTGTAGTATAGCATAGCATAGTATACTGTAATATATATAGTATAGTATTTTATAGTATTGTACAGTATTGTATACCGTGTTTCTCCAAAAAGAAGGCCAGGTCTTATTTTCTTTTGACCCCTGAAAATACGGCCTTATTTTTGGAGGGTTCTAATTATTGACTTGCCTCGCGACGGTGGCACCAACAGCCCACCCACCAGGAGCCCACCGTTGGCCCACTTCTTCTGCGGCTGTTGCCGCCACTCGCACGCATCGCCCCGGCCTCCGTTCCGCCTTCAGATGCCTGCCGGAAGACAGCTGCAGCCGATAACAGAGCCTTCCGGCAGGCATCTGAAGACAAAATGGAGGCCAGGGCGATGCGTGCGAGTGGCGGCAAGCAGCCGCAGAAGAAGGCGAGGCAGGTGTCGGGGAGCGCGAGGCCTGGTAAGTAGGGCAGCTCCACCCTCCATCCCCACCCTAGGTTACTTTTTACCTGTGTGCCTCGCTCCACCCCCTGCACCACGGGGTGGGCGGGGTCTTAATTAGGGCTTTTTGTGGGTGGGGCTTAATTTGATCGCATGCGCTCAAAAAGGTGATAGGGCTTCTTTTCAAGGTGGGTCGTCTTTTTGGAGAAACACGGTAGTATGTATTGTATAGTACAGTATAGTAATATCTACCCTGTTTCCCCCAAAATAAGACATTATCCCCTGATAATAAGCCCCATCGGGCTTTTGAGCGCATGGCAATAAGGCCCATCACTTATTTCAGGGTTCAGAAAAATATAAGACAGGGTTTTATTCCAGGGAAAACATGGTTATCTATCTATCTATCTATCTATCTATCTATCTATCTATCTATCTATCCATCCATCCATCCATCCATCCATCCATCCATCCATCCATCTACCCTGTTTCCCCCAAAATAAGACATTATCCCCTGATAATAAGCCCCATCGGGCTTTTGAGTGCATGGCAATAAGGCCCATCACTTATTTCAGGGTTCAAAAAAATATAAGACAGGGTCTTATTTTCAGGGAAACACGGGTAGTATAGTATTGTGTAGTATTGTATACTATATCGTAGTATAGTGTAGTATTGTATAGTTCAATATTATATTGTATAGTATTGTACAGTATAGTATAGTATAGCATGTATTGTATTGTGTAGTATTTTATAGTATACTGTAGCGTAGTATAGTGTAGTATAGTATTGTCTAATATAGTATTGCACAGTATTGTATAGTATTGAATTGTATTGTATAATCCTATATTGTATAGTCTTGTCTTGAATAGAACACAACAGAAGAGAGAGCGCCAATTTGGTCTAGTGGTGAGGGTGCTAGCATGGAAACCAGGCGACCGTGAGTTCTAGTCCGGGCTTAGCCATGAAAACTAACTGGCTGAGTTTGGGCCAATCACCAGGGAACAGTGAGTTCTAGTCCCGCCTTAGGCAGGAAAGCCAGCTGGGTGACTTTGGGCCAATCACCCAGGAGATGGGGAGTTCTAGTCCCACCTTAGGCATGAAAGCCAGCTGGGTGACTTTGGCCCAGCCCCTCTCTCTCTCTCAGTCCAACCTACCTCACAGGATTGTTGTGTTTGGGAAAACAGGAGGAAGGAGGAGTATTAAGTATCTTTCCCCACCTCGAGTTACTTATCAAATAATAAAGGCAAGATAAAAACCTAATCAATCAATAAATCAATAAATTTAGAGAAATAATTCTCAATACAGAAGACGAAAGGACAAACCACATAGTAAAAAAATGAGAATTAAATTAACGTCCGAATGGGTGCAAAATTATCACCGGTAATCCTCCGCTTACAACTATTCGTTTAGTGTCCATCTGAAACAACCTGAATCGTGATTAGGTCATTGCCAGTATGCTGGCATGGTCGTAAGTGCGAGGATCCGTCATCACTGTCGTCTTTATTTTCCAACATCACTGTAACTTGGGCCCAGTTGGTCATTAGATCAAGGACTATTTCTCTTGTGACTGTTTCGGCTTAGAATTTTTTTTAAAAATGGAGGGGACTTTGGAGGTCTGAGGAATCCTAGAGCCGGAGGGAACCTTAGAGGTCTTCTAATCCAACCCTTGCTCAGGGCAGAAATTCTCCCGACAGGTATAACTTCGCTCAGTTAATTTTCTCCTTCCGCCCTTCTCCATCTTCTCTTCCAGAGCCACCACATCCTGGACGGTCAACTGGGCAGCCTAAACCCTTCCCTGCTGGTCGACCTGGTCTGGTCGTTGTGTGTCTTACAGCAAGCAGAAGCCATCCATTTCCAGACCGTTCTGCTGCCCAAGTTTTTCTTCAGTTTCTTTGGTATGTAGAACAGAAGTCCAACGATGGGTCTTGGGACTGGGTAGGAGGGTGTCTGAGTAACCATCAGCGGATGATTAAACCAGTGCGACATCAGTGTAGTACGCAAACCGACTCATGCCCTCCAAAACATCCCAACTCAAAAAGCAGATACCATCCACAACTGGGGTCCCCAACCCCTGGGCCACGACCCACTACTGGGCCACGGTTACTTGGGACAAACATCGGACTGGTAGATAAGTGGTGGGTGGTTGAGCTTGCGTGAATAGCAGGTTGGTGCGTGTGCACATGGGCATGTAGCTCAACTCGGATGGATTGGCCATTAGCAGACATGGAGCGATGAATGTTTACCCACCATTGAAAAGAGTCAATCAAAAAATTAAGAAAGGAACAAATAGATGACAACACCTCCTCCCCAACAATCAACACCCAATAAGCCAAGATTGACCTATTCATCTTAGAACAATAATCCTGTTCTTTCTCCTCCTCTTCTCCCAGATAGATAGATAAATAGATGATAGATAGATAGATAGATAGATATAGAGATAGATGAATAGATAAATAGATGATAGATAAATAAATAGATGATAGAGATAGAGATAGATGGATAGATAGATATAGATAGATATAGATAGATAAATAGATGATAGATAGAGATAGAGATAGAGATAGATAGATAGATAGATAAATAGATGATAGATAAATAAATACATGATAGATATAGATATGGATGGATGGATAGATAGATATAGATAGATAAATAGATGATAGATAGATAGATATAGAGATGGATGGATAAATAGATGATAGATATAGAGATGGATAGATAGAATAGATAGATAGATAGATGATAGAGATAGATATAGAGATGGATAGATAGATAAATAGATATAGAGATAGAGATAGATGGATAGATATAGAGATAGATGGATACATAGATAAATAGATGATAGATATAGATGGATAAATAGATGATAGATAGATAGATAGATATAGAGATGGATGGATAGATAGATAGACAGGTATGGATGATAGATAGATAGATAGATAGATAGATAGATAGATAGATAGATAGATAGATAGATAGATAGATAGATAGATATGTAAAAATCAAGCTAGGGCTTTTGAGGTAGGTCGTATTTTTGGGGAAACGGTAGATAGAGAGATAGGAAAGAAAGAAAGAGGGAAAGAGAGAATAGAAATAGAAAATGAGAGGGAGAAAGGGAAGGAAGGAAGGAAAGGAGGAAGGGAGGGAAAGGAGGGAGAATGGAAAGGAGAAAGAAAAGGAACTGAAGAGAGAATAGAGGAGAGAGAAATTGAAATTGAAAAGGAAGGAAAATGGGAGACAAATGGAAGGAGAGAGAGGAAGGAAGGAAGGGAGGAAACAAAGAGGGAAGAAAGAATAGAGAAATGGACATAGAAGAAGGAAGGAAGGAGAGAAAAGGAAATGAAAGAGAAATAGAAAAGGAGGGAGAGGAGAGAAGGAAATGAGAGAGAAATTGAAATAGACAAGGAAGGTGGGAGAAAGAAAGCCTGCATTCGGGATATCCCACCTGCCCCAGACTCTCACCCACATGTTTTTCTCTCGAGCGGGGGTGGTGCTGGTGTCGGGCTAGATGACCTCTGTGCTCCCTTCCAACCCCTTGGATTCTTCTCGCTTCTCTTACATCGCTGCAGGGAATTGGACTCCGGCCCGTCAGAATTCCTGGCTCAAACTTATGCACATCAACACCACGGCCCAACTGGAGTCTCCGGGTTATGACGGGCCCTTCCTACCGCCAGATAAGCTGACCCTCCAGGATTTGGGGGTTGACCGGACCCCCACTTCTCTCCAGACCGACGTCAACGCCATCCTCGCTAAGGTGGCCGGTGGCGAGGCAAAGGTCCGTTTCGACGTGCACACCCCCTTCGGCTGGAAGCTCGGTGAGACCCTCAAGTGCCCCGGGTCAGATTTGTGGGGGGGGGCTCAGGGGTGGACCCCACGAACAGTTGAGGGGAATGGCTTAGCATCCCAGCTATCTCGACTTGCAGCTCCCTGAATGCTCGAAAAAAACTAGTCCTCGACTTACGACTGCGGTTTAGCCCCGAATGTCCATCGCTAAGCGAGACCTTGGTTGTCTTTTCCGACCTTTCTCCCGCCGGTCATTAAATGAATCCCCAACCGGTCAATTTGGTTCAGTTCAGATTTGTAAGTACATAGAAGCCAGAACGTACGCTTCGAAAGGACTCTAGAGGTCCTCTAGTCCAACCCCCTGGCAGGAGACACCTCCTTATAGGCCGTCCACTTAACGACAGCTCGCGAGGACCGTCCTTAAGCCAGACTCTTGTGAAGTCAGACTTGGCCCCATCATGACGGCTTTTCTGGCCGCCATTGTTCGTCAAATCCCTGCAGCGGGGAAGTGAGCCACGCGGTCATGAAGCGAATCCTTGACATTCCTCGTTGGATGGTTGCAAAAGAAGATCGCGTTTTGACCGCGGGGACACTGCGATGATCACTAATGTGAAAAACGCTCTTTTTTCAGCGCCGTTGTATCTTTGGACGGTCACTAAATGAATGGTTCTAAGTTCAGGACTGTCTATAGCTCCTGAGGACCTGCAACGGTTCCGAAATCCATCGTCCACTCTGCCCCATCTCCTTAGAAGCTGAACAAATTTGGGCCTCTTGGCTTCCCTTACACCCTGGGCCAAGGTCTCTTTGTTTTCGTTTAGTGACCGTTCAAAGTTACGACGGCCGCGAAAAGAATTCAGGAAAAGTCCTCACACTTACGACTGTTGCCACAGTCACATGCTGCAAATTTGGGCAACTGCCATTTACAGATCGCCCTTGACTTACCGCCGTTCGTTTAGCGACCGTTCGAAGTTACAACGGCCACAAATAAGGGATTCTGGGGAAATCCTCACATTTATGACCGTCGTAGCAGTCATATGCTCCAAATTCGGGCAACTGCCATGACTTACACCGTTCATTTAGTCACCGTTCGAAGCTACCGCAGTCCTGAAAACAGTGACTTAGGACCATTTTTCACACACTTACGACCGTCCCCAGGGTTGCGTGATCCGAATTCGGACTGCTCTTCAACTGACTCGTATTTATGACCGTTGTAGCGTCCCGGGTATCATGCGACCTTCCGATGAGCAATGGGGAAGGCAGATTCACTGAACAACTGTAGGGATTCACTTAACGGCTGGGCCCAGGCAGGTGGCAAAACTGCCTTAGCCAGTGTCTCACTTAGCGACATAAATTCTGGGGCTCCCTTGTGGTTGTAACTTGAGGACTTCCTGTAGGAGGAAGAATTAAGTTGTTCTCCTCTCTTTGTAGATGCTGAGATGCTTTTGGACTCTGAAAACAACCCGCTCCCTGTGGCCGAATTTGATGGTTTATCTGTGGACCGGCCATCCAAAGAGTCTTTGGCGTCAGGGGTGAGAAGGTGAGACCCTCCCTACAGGTAGGCAATGTGGGGGGGAGCTGACCCCCTCCCCCCAGAAATAGTCAGGTAACAAAAAGGGAATGTGGTTAAATCCAGAAACCGAGAGAGCTGGGTGGTTTACTTGCAGATGTCTTGTGACCCAACTAGGTTACGGCATCAGTGCCGAAAGGGAGGAGGAATTGGCTTTCTCTCTATATATACAATCTCCTCTTCTAGCTCTGCTTGATTTTTCTTTTTTTTCCTTCCTCTCTCCCTCCCTCTTTCCCTTCCTTCCCTTTTTCTGTACCATTCTTTTCCTTGCTTCCTTCCTTCTTCTTCCTTTTTTCCTTTCCTTCTTTCTTTCCTTTCTTCCTTCTTTGTCCTCCCTCCCTCTCTTCCTTCCTTTTTTCCTTCCTTTCTGTTTCTTCCCTCCTACCTACATTCCCTCACTTTTCCTTCCTCCCTCACTGCTTTCTCCCTTCCATCTCGTTCCTTCCATCTTTCCTTCCTTCTTTGTCCTCCCTCCTTCCCTCCCGCCTTCCTTCCTTTCCTTTCTTCCTTTTCTTCCATTGTGCTCTCTCCCTCCCTCCTCCTCCTTCCCTTTGTTTCTTCCTTCTTTGTCCTTCCTTCCCTTCCAACCCCTTGGATTCTTCTCGCTTCTCTTACATCGCTGCAGGGAATTGGACTCCGGCCCGTCAGAATTCCTGGCTCAAACTTATGCACATCAACACCACGGCCCAACTGGAGTCTCCGGGTTATGACGGGCCCTTCCTACCGCCAGATAAGCTGACCCTCCAGGATTTGGGGGTTGACCGGACCCCCACTTCTCTCCAGACCGACGTCAACGCCATCCTCGCTAAGGTGGCCGGTGGCGAGGCAAAGGTCCGTTTCGACGTGCACACCCCCTTCGGCTGGAAGCTCGGTGAGACCCTCAAGTGCCCCGGGTCAGATTTGTGGGGGGGGGCTCAGGGGTGGACCCCACGAACAGTTGAGGGGAATGGCTTAGCATCCCAGCTATCTCGACTTGCAGCTCCCTGAATGCTCGAAAAAAACTAGTCCTCGACTTACGACTGCGGTTTAGCCCCGAATGTCCATCGCTAAGCGAGACCTTGGTTGTCTTTTCCGACCTTTCTCCCGCCGGTCATTAAATGAATCCCCAACCGGTCAATTTGGTTCAGTTCAGATTTGTAAGTACATAGAAGCCAGAACGTACGCTTCGAAAGGACTCTAGAGGTCCTCTAGTCCAACCCCCTGGCAGGAGACA
Source organism: Pantherophis guttatus (assembly GCF_029531705.1). The sequence continues at coordinate 1,407,428 of NW_026844094.1, read as the reverse complement.
CCTCCTTATAGGCCGTCCACTTAACGACAGCTCGCGAGGACCGTCCTTAAGCCAGACTCTTGTGAAGTCAGACTTGGCCCCATCATGACGGCTTTTCTGGCCGCCATTGTTCGTCAAATCCCTGCAGCGGGAAGTGAGCCACGCGGTCATGAAGCGAATCCTTGACATTCCTCGTTGGATGGTTGCAAAAGAAGATCGCGTTTTGACCGCGGGGACACTGCGATGATCACTAATGTGAAAAACGCTCTTTTTTCAGCGCCGTTGTATCTTTGGACGGTCACTAAATGAATGGTTCTAAGTTCAGGACTGTCTATAGCTCCTGAGGACCTGCAACGGTTCCGAAATCCATCGTCCACTCTGCCCCATCTCCTTAGAAGCTGAACAAATTTGGGCCTCTTGGCTTCCCTTACACCCTGGGCCAAGGTCTCTTTGTTTTCGTTTAGTGACCGTTCAAAGTTACGACGGCCGCGAAAAGAATTCAGGAAAAGTCCTCACACTTACGACTGTTGCCACAGTCACATGCTGCAAATTTGGGCAACTGCCATTTACAGATCGCCCTTGACTTACCGCCGTTCGTTTAGCGACCGTTCGAAGTTACAACGGCCACAAATAAGGGATTCTGGGGAAATCCTCACATTTATGACCGTCGTAGCAGTCATATGCTCCAAATTCGGGCAACTGCCATGACTTACACCGTTCATTTAGTCACCGTTCGAAGCTACCGCAGTCCTGAAAACAGTGACTTAGGACCATTTTTCACACACTTACGACCGTCCCCAGGGTTGCGTGATCCGAATTCGGACTGCTCTTCAACTGACTCGTATTTATGACCGTTGTAGCGTCCCGGGTATCATGCGACCTTCCGATGAGCAATGGGGAAGGCAGATTCACTGAACAACTGTAGGGATTCACTTAACGGCTGGGCCCAGGCAGGTGGCAAAACTGCCTTAGCCAGTGTCTCACTTAGCGACATAAATTCTGGGGCTCCCTTGTGGTTGTAACTTGAGGACTTCCTGTAGGAGGAAGAATTAAGTTGTTCTCCTCTCTTTGTAGATGCTGAGATGCTTTTGGACTCTGAAAACAACCCGCTCCCTGTGGCCGAATTTGATGGTTTATCTGTGGACCGGCCATCCAAAGAGTCTTTGGCGTCAGGGGTGAGAAGGTGAGACCCTCCCTACAGGTAGGCAATGTGGGGGGGAGCTGACCCCCTCCCCCCAGAAATAGTCAGGTAACAAAAAGGGAATGTGGTTAAATCCAGAAACCGAGAGAGCTGGGTGGTTTACTTGCAGATGTCTTGTGACCCAACTAGGTTACGGCATCAGTGCCGAAAGGGAGGAGGAATTGGCTTTCTCTCTATATATACAATCTCCTCTTCTAGCTCTGCTTGATTTTTCTTTTTTTTCCTTCCTCTCTCCCTCCCTCTTTCCCTTCCTTCCCTTTTTCTGTACCATTCTTTTCCTTGCTTCCTTCCTTCTTCTTCCTTTTTTCCTTTCCTTCTTTCTTTCCTTTCTTCCTTCTTTGTCCTCCCTCCCTCTCTTCCTTCCTTTTTTCCTTCCTTTCTGTTTCTTCCCTCCTACCTACATTCCCTCACTTTTCCTTCCTCCCTCACTGCTTTCTCCCTTCCATCTCGTTCCTTCCATCTTTCCTTCCTTCTTTGTCCTCCCTCCTTCCCTCCCGCCTTCCTTCCTTTCCTTTCTTCCTTTTCTTCCATTGTGCTCTCTCCCTCCCTCCTCCTCCTTCCCTTTGTTTCTTCCTTCTTTGTCCTTCCTTCCTGCCTACCTACCCTTCCTTCCTTCCTGTTCCATCCCTCCGACCTACATTCCCTCACTTTTCCTTCCTCCCTCACTTCTTTCTCCCTTCCATCTCCTTCCTTCTATCTTTCATTCCTTCTTTGTCCTCCCTCCTTCCTTCTTTTCCTTTCTTCCTTTTCTTCCATTGTGCTCTCTCCCTCCTCCTCCTCCTTCCCTTGTTTCTTCCTTCTTTGTCCTTCCTGCCTACCTACCTACTTTTCCTTCCTTCCTACTCTCCTTCTCTTTTCCTTCCTTCCCTCCCTCCCTCCCTTTCCTCTCTTTTCGTTCGTTCCTTCCTTCTTTCAGGCTGGCTTTCCTCCTCTGGGAGTTCCCCAACTTCAGCAGCCGGAGCAAAGACCTTCTGGGCCGCTTCGTTCTCGAGCGACGGCACCTCCAAACTGCTGGCTTCATCGTTGTCGAGGTGAGTCGCCCACACGGTCGTTAAGCGAATCTGTCATTCCCCTTGAGGGGGGCTCGTCGAAAGGGGATCGGGGGACCCTGCGACCATCGTAAATACGAGTCAGTGCCGAGGGTCTGAACGTTGATCGGTGGGGAAAAACGGTCCTAAGTCCGTTTTTTCCCAGTTCGGAACGGTCACTAAATGAAACATCGAGATACGAGGATTGCCTGTATAGATGGGTGGACGGATGGACAGACGAATGGATGGTGAATGGATGATAGATACATCCAGGTGGAGAGATAGATAAATACATGAATTTGGGAGGAGGAGGGTGGGGTCCTTGGATCTCTCTGCTTCACTCTACAGATAGTCCTCGAGTTACGATTGCAGCTGAGCCCCAAATGTATGTGTTGTTGACTTCCAAGGTGCCTTCCCATTCTGTGATTCTGTCAGAGTCTCCTGCTCGAGCAGTAGGTTGGAGTAGATGACCTCTGAGGTCCCTCCCATTATCCTATGATCTGCTCGAGCAGGGGGTTGGACTAGATGACCTCTGAGGTCCCTTCCATTCTCCTATGATTCTTTAAGGAACTCGAGCAGTGGGTTGGACTAGATGACCCCCAAGGTCCCTTCCATTAATCCTATGATTCTTTAAGAATCTCCTCGAGCAGTGGGTTGGACTAGATGACCCCCAAGGTCCCTTCCATTATCCTATGATTCTTTAAGAATCTCCTCGAGCAGTGGGTTGGACTAGATGACCCCCAAGGTCCTTCCATTATCGTATGATTCTTTAAGATCCCTCGTTTGTCTATAGGCTCTCTGAGTCTCTCGAGGTCTATATCATGATTCTTTAAGGAACGCAGTGGGTTGCTAGTTCCTGATTCTCTATCTACTAGATGACCTCTGAATCTGAATCTCCTCGATTATCCTATGATTCTTTAGAATCTCCTCGAGCAGGGGTTGGACTAGATGACCTCTGAGGTCCTTTCCATTATTCCATGATTCTTTAAGGAACTCGAGCAGTGGGTTGGACTAGATGACCTCGAATCCCTTCCATTATCCTATGATTCTTTAAGAATCTCCTCGAGCAGTGGGTTGGACTAGATGACCTCTGAGATCCCTTCCAACACTCTGATTCCCCATCTTCCTGGAAATCCGAATCTTCTCTCTTTTTCCTCCCCAGGTTCCTTACCACGAATGGTTCAACCTGAACACAGAGTGGAAGAAGACCCAATATCTTAAAGACAAGATGCAGAAAGCCCTCGCCAAAGATTTAGCGGACTAGAGCTTTGCAACCGGGTGTAAAGTGCGAGTAAATGTGAAATCGCGTGGAATTAAATGATTATTTTGTACAGAATTGGTCTTCCTGGATTTCAGGGTTTTCAAAAGTGGGGCGGAGGTCTCCTCAGGATCAGGAGGGGGGGTGGTCCTCTACTTATGACCGTCCATCTAGCGACCAAAGTTACAATGCCCCCTCTCCCAAAAGAGACTTATGACCATTCCTCACAAGACCACAATAATCAAATTGGGGGCGCTCGGCAGCCGGCACATAGCGCTACTCCTCCTCCTACGACCGTTGCAGAGTTTGCAAATTTTGGTTGCTAAGCGAGACGTTTCTTCCAGCGAATCTTGCTCTGTTTTATGATGTTTTCTTGCCACAGTTGTTAAGCGAATCACAGGGTTTTTTTAAAGGGAGGTGCACGGTCATTCATTGACTGGTCGCTAAGAGGATAACGGGAGGCTAGGTTGTGCTGCAACCTTCATAAATTGGAGGTTTCCAAGCTTCCGAATTTGCGACGGTCATTAAGTGCAAACAAAGATCCTAAGTCCCTTTTCCCAGTGCCGTTGTAACTTGGAACTCTCACTAAACGAACTGTTGATAAGTGGAGGATTCCCTGGATTTGGAACATTTGGCCACCGACTCACATTTATGACGGTTGGAGGGACTTAGGGCCGTGTTTCACACTTATGACCGTCGCAACATTCCCTTGGCCTTGTGATCCAAACTCCGACATTTGGCAACCGACTCGTATTTACGACGGTCACATGATCCCTCTTGTGAGCGCTTGACGAGCCAAAAGTCAACAGATAAGACGGATTCACTTAATGTCTGTGTGATTCACTTAACAACTGGGCCAAGAAAGGTTCTAACTTGGGACAAAATTCACTTCGAACAATTGTCTCGCTTAGTGGCCGAAACATTGGGTTCCCTTGTGATCGTAAATCGAGGACTATCCTATTTGTTTCACCTTTGTGGCCGAAAGGGTCCGAGTTCAAATTCATGTATTTTACAGTTTGAATGTAAATGTGGAATGTGCCAAATTTGTGGAAAATCGGAGGAAAAAACTCATTTTTTTTTATTTCGAGTGACTTCAATTTCTTTAATCCACTTTAATCAACTTTTATTTGGGCGGGGGAAATTTGTGGCTCAGCAAAATCGTGATGATAAGTGCATTCCCTTCACAATTGTTGTACTGCAAGTCACCAAGATCCCGGAGCCAATTGGGGTTAATTTGACAAGGTTTGGGCTCCTTGCGGCCGATGAACCAATAAAGGCATTTTGCATCAGACAATCCTTGAAGTGTGGAGAAAATCAAGAACACAATCAAAAGATGGCGGGCTGGGGGATTCTGGGAGTTGAAGTCCACCCATCTTCCATCTGCCAGGTTCTCAAGACTGAGCGAGGGCTTCACCCAGCTTAACTTAACAATAACTCACTGGATTCCCAGCCACCCTTCCTTCCTTCCTTCTCCTTTTTCACTTTTTCTTTCCTTCCTTCCTTCCTTCCTTCCTTCTTTCCTTCTCCTTTTTCACTTTTTCTTTCCTTCCTTCCTTCTCCTTTTTCACTTTTTCTTTCCTTCTCCTTTTTCACTTTTTCCTTCCTTCCTTCCTTCCTTCCTTCCTTCCTTCCTTCCTTCCTTCCTTTCCTTCCTTCTCCTTTTCACTTTTTCTTTCCTTCCTTCCATCCTTCCTTCCTTCTCCTTTTTTCACTTTTTCTTTCCTTCCTTCCTTTTTCACTTTTTCTTTCCTTCCTTCCATCCTTCCTTCCTTCTCCTTTTTCACTTTTTCTTTCCTTCCTTCCTTCTCCTTTTTCACTTTTTCCTTCCTTACTTTTTCACTTTTTCTTTCCTTCCTTTCTTCCTTCCTTCCTTTCCTTCCTTCCTTCTTTTTCACTTTTTCTTTCCTTCCTTCCTTCCTTTTTCACTTTTCCCTCCCTCCCTCCCTCCCTCCCTTCCTTCCTTCCTTCAATCCATCTATCTTTCTGTCTCCGTATTTATGTCTTTCTTCTACCTCTTCCTTCTCTTCCTCCTTGTATTCTCCCTCCTCTTCCATCTCTGTAATCCCCTTCCTTCTGGCACTGATGACGTTCCTTAGTTGGGTCACAAAACATCTGCAAAAAAAACAACAACCAAGATTACCCACAGTCCTCCTCCTCCTCCTTCCTTCTAGCATTGATGAAACTCCCTAGTTGGGTCATGAAACGTCTGCAAGAAACCCGCGAGCCCCAAGTTCCACCCTGATCCTCACTGTCCTCTGGAGGCAAAAATCTAACCCTCTTTTAAGGTTTGATGAAGACCAGGATTCTGAGCCTGTTGCAACCATGATATCTTTGCGGGGATGCTGCATTAGGCAAACCATGGTTTCACATGGAGGCTCGTACCAAGTCTTGGTGCAGAGCAGAGGGTCCCTGAGAAATTCCTCCTGCTGTGTCATCCTCCCCCGAAATACCTGTGTCCCCCCCAAACCATGCACCACCCCAAAATGCAAGCCCCCTTCCCCCCCCAAAAGGATGCACAAAGATGGCAACGCACAACCATTGCTTTCTTCCTCTTCAGCTGCCATCCCTAAGCAGGGTTTCCCTGCCTGTCACCATGGAGATAAAAGGTAGGAGGACCAGGAGGCAGTTTCTATAGCAACCGCCTGGTGATGACACCTGCAAAGGCCAATGGGATGTTTCCTCCTAGGTCCCCAGGTCCCGACACGCACATACATATCACAAGGGTGAAACATGCCATGCACGTGTCCCCAGGGTCGTTTTTGTAAGCCACCCTTTGTCCAGCTTTCTTAAATGACATCCAAGGCTGACGGAAACCAGGATTAACCCATCTTTTACAGTACTGACTGCTCTTTTTGGCAAAACGTAACCGTGGAAAAGTCCTGCCGGAAGAGTTTCTGACCACAATGCCAAGAGGGATTAAATTTTGTTTATGGGTTACTATATTTTTCAAACTTTCAGAAGGCAGGGGATGAATGGATGGATGGATGGGAGAGAGAGAGAGATTAGAGAGAGAGAAAGTGAGAGGGAGGGAGGGAGGGAGGGAGAGAGAGAGAGAGAAAGAGAGAGGGATAACTGAACACAGAGTTGGAAGGAATCTTGGAAGTCTTTTAGTCCAAATCCTAAAATAGATAAATAAATAGGTAGATAAATAAGTGACTGTGGAAAGATGATGGATGCAGAGATGATAGATTAGATAGATAGATACCGGTAGATAGATAGAGAGAGAGAGAGAGAGAGGATGAATAGGTAGATGTGATGGATAGATACAAGATGGATGAATGGATAAAATACAGAAATATACACAGAGACCCCCAGACACACAGATTTACACACAGCCACACAGAAACAAACAAAACACACACACAAAAAGACAAATATATTGGTTCAAACACACACACAAAGACCCACCGAGGCACACAAGCGAGGAACTGGCAACCCACAAAGACTCACAAAAGCACTCAGACCAAAAACCCATTTTCTCACAATTTTCACAATTCGATCCTCCATGCCTTCATATCCCATTTTCAGCTCATAAAATGAGGTACGAAGAGGTCATCCAATCCAGCCTCCCCCCAATTTACAATGTTGCCGCAAGGTGGCAGCACTGATCCAACTTCAATGTCCAAAATTAGATCAATTTGTGCGTTTTTTTGCCTCAGGATGGGAGGCCACCAGGAAATCCAAATATTAGGCTAGATAGAGAAGCAAAAAAACAAACAAGGTTTTTTTGGTCTGCTTTCCAAGAGAAATCCAGGCAGTCCTTAATTTACGACCAACCTTTCTGTTCACTAAGCAAGAACCTTTGTTAAGGGAGCCTTGCCCCACGGAATAACCTTGGTTGCCACCGTTGTTAAGTGAATCCCTGCACTTCTTCGATTAGTCACATGATCGTTCAGTGAATCGGGCTTCCCCCCACTTGACATTGTTCACGGGACCCCAGGACACTGCGACTGTCATAACTATGAATCAGTGGCCGAGCTGTCCGCAAGTCGATCACCTGGCCCAAGGGAAGATGCTGCCATGGTAGTTAAATATGAAAAATGACCCCATTTTTTTCCTTTGGGGCCATTGTCACTTGGAACGGTCACTAAACAGACCGTCATAAGTCGAGGACCACCTGTAAGTCTCCTTCGTTTTTCTGCCTGTGCAGGGATTGCCTTCTTGGGAATGATTTGGGGGGAAGCAGGAGACCCCCACACCCCAAATAGCAAAAGGAGGGGATCACACTGGATGGGGAGAGGGAGGGGGGAGTCCACTGTTGGATGTCTGAATCAGAGTGGACCCCGAATGGATACGTCGGTCTTTTTGTTCCTTGGCCCACCTTGCAGGGATGTTGTGACGCACCCCCCAAATCTGCCTTTTTGGGAAGAAACAGAAGAAGCTTTTCTTTTGGGGGATACATTGCATCTGGGACCCAAGTGGCCCCACCCCATGCTCTCCCCCACCAAGGGGGACCCCCTTCCTTTCCCCTCTGCCTTTGGTGGGCTTGTGACCCCCCTCTTTTTTACAGGGTGCTACTGCTACTGGTGGCTTGTCAAAAAAAAATCCTTTTTTGGGGGGCTTGAGCTGAGTCTCTGCTGCTGAGGCTTGCATCCTCTTTTTTCCAGGGTGCAAAAGTGGTACTTGGCGGCGGTTGGCAACCCCTTTTTTGTGGGGTGCAAGCGTTGCCTTGCTACTGAGTCTTGCACCCCCTCTTTTGTGGGGAAGCAGCTTCGTCTTGTTGCTCAGCTTGCACCCCCCCTTTTTTTGTGGGGTGCAAACCCTCTTTTGCTGCTGCACCTGAGGCTTGCACCCCCTCTTTTGCAGAGTGTGAGCCCTGCGTTGCTTCTAAAGCTTGCACCCCCCTTTTCTGTTTGCTTGTGGGCTGCTAAGGAATGCAACTCCTTTTGCCCAGGATGCCCTCTTTTGCTCCTGAGGCTCGCACCCCATCTTTCGCTGCTGCTGCTAAGGCTCACACCCCCTTTTTTGAGGAGTGCAAGCCCTGCCTTGATGCTTTGGTTCGCACCCCCTTTTTTCCCGGGGTTCAAACGGATCCACCGCTGACCGCTCCCCTTGCCCCGCCGCCGCCGGGCTGATGCAACGGTCCAGCCTCCAAAGCCACCTCCGCCCCCCCCCCCTCCCCCCCCCCCCCCCCCCCCCCCCTCGCCCCCTGGCCTCCCCGCCCCCCCCCCCCCCCCCACTTCCCCTCCCCCCCCCCCACTCCGGGAGGGAGGGGGGAGGAAGGCGGGAGGGCTGGACCAGAAGAAGCTCCACCGCCGCTGACATCAGCCGGGATGACGGAGCGCTCCGCATCTCAGCCGGGCATCCCATCCTGGATCACCAGCCGTGCGACCCCCGCCCACCCATCCTACTAAGCGAGCCTTCCTCGCCACCGCGCAGCCTCGGTGGGCTCCTGGCCCGCCCCCTCCTCCCCCCCCCCCCCCCCCTTCTCCCCCCCGGCCGGCGGCGCAGACCCCCCCCCCCCCGCCCCCAATCTCAGCCAGCCGGCCGGCCGGAGGACCCCCGCCCCGAGAAAAAAGCCGGCCGGTGGAAAGGGGAGAGGGTGTCCCGGAAGCGCCCCTCGTCATGCCTGGGGAGGCAGCGGGTCGCCAAGCCCCGCAGGCGCCGCCGATGCAGCCAGGTGAGACCCCCACCCCGGTCGCCCCCACCTTCCTTGGATTCCCCACAGCCCTGGAGACAGAGAGAAAGAGAAAGAGAGAGAGAGAATGGGGAAGATGAGTGAGGGGGGGAGATGAGAGAGAGAAGGAGAGAGAGAGTTTGATAGAGGTAGATGATGGAGGGAGGGGGAAGAGAGAGAGAAGAAAAGAAAGAGAGAGAGAGAGATGGGGAAGATGAGTGAGGGGGGGAGATGAGAGGAGAGAGAGAGAGAGTTTGATAGAGGTAGATGATGGATGGAGGGAGGGGGAAGAGAGAGAGAGAAAGAAAAGAGAGAGAGAGAGAGATGGGGAAGATGAGTGAGGGGGAGATGAGAGGAGAGGAGAGAGAGAGTTTGATAGAGGTAGATGATGGATGGAGGGAGGGGGAAGAGAGAGAGAGAGAAAGAGAAAGAGAGAGAGAGAGAGATGGGGAAGATGAGTGAGGGGGGGAGATGAGAGGAGAGGAGAGAGAGAGTTTGATAGAGGTAGATGATGGATGGAGGGAGGGGGAAGAGAGAGAGAGAGAAAGAGAAAGAGAGAGAGAGAGATGGGGAAGATGAGTGAGGGGGGGAGATGAGAGGAAGGAGAGAGAGAGTTTGATAGAGGGAGAGGAGGTAGATGATGGATGGATGGATAGAGAGATGATAGAGAGATGAGGGAGGGGGAAGAGAGAGATGAGAGAGAGAGGGAGGGAAAAACAGAGAGATGAGAGGGTGAGAGAGATGGAGAGATGGGAGAGATGATAGAAAGAGACATGAGAGGGAGAGAGATGAGAGAGATAGATAGATACAGAGAGAAAGAGACAGAGAGTGATTAGATAGATGAGAGAAGGAGGGAGGGAGAGCTGCTGGAGGGGTTTCCAATCCTAGAGAGGCAAGCGGGACCTCCTTTTCTTCTGACACCCCCTTCATCTGGGCATTAAGGAAAGCAGGCCTTGCTGTCCCCCCCCCACCCCACCAAGTGGGGGGCAAGCCACATGGAATTGGGGTTGGGGGTTTCCCTCGCCCTGAGGAAGTTTGGCTGAGCCTGTCCTTGGGAGGGCAAGCATCTCCTTGGGGTGTGGGGCAGAGGAGAGCCTGTTCCCCCAAGGTCAGGGGGTCAGAGAGATGAGCTCCTCTCTTTTGGGGTGAGTTTTGAGGGGCAAAGCAGACACAAAGAAGGGCCCAGATCCGGCCCACCACTCTTTTTCAATCTCCGCTACTTTCCTCTTCTTCTGCACCCCCCCAAATCTTCTCTCACATTTCATCCAGAGCCTCCTGGAGACCCCCTCCCCAATTCCAGAGTGGTGCTTGCTTAGCAAGCCAAGGTCGCACCCCAAAAACTTCTTTCGTTATTCAGACTCTTTTTGGGGGTGGCAGTCCCCCATCCAAAAAGAGTCTGATTAACAAAAGAGGTTTTTGGGGTGGGCGATTGCAACATCCAGCTTGGAAGGAGCATCTCTAATTCTCTCCCTCTCCAGACCCCCAAAATGTGGCTTCCCACAAATTAAAAATGGGGGGGGGGGAAATCCCCCCATTTTCTTCCAAGTCTCCAGGGTGTTTGGGGGAATTAAACAAGGAGAAAGCCCACCTCCTTTTCCAAGTAGGGAGGCTGGGGGAAAACCATGTGGAAGAACGGGGTGCTGGTAGTGGTGTCTTCACTTTAGGGCCCTGATCCTGGAGGAGGGTGAGGGTGACCCCCCCAAATTCCTGGAGGAGGGAGGGGAGGGCACAGAAACTTTTGGAAATTCTGTAATCCTCCCTGGAGCCCCCTGTGTTTCCTTTCAAAAAGACAATACTGGTTTGTTTGCTTGGTCATCGAATGGAGGAGAGTATCCAGGCCGTGCGCCCCCTCCCTGCTCCCCCAGATAAAAAAATCTGCCCTCCAAAAATTCAGGGGTGGGGGCAGTCACTGCTGTGCTTCACTCCCAAATTGGTTGCCATTTTTTTCTTGGCCTCACAATTCTAGATTTTAAAATATATCTATTTTAAAATCTAGGATAATATTATATCTATCTATCTATCTATCTATCTATCTATCTATCTATCTATCTATCTAAAGGATGTTCCATCTTGCCTGTGGAGGGTCAATGAGCAGAAGGGCCTAGGAATTGTCACACACACACACAAACACACACACACACACAAAGAAGGAGTGGGGGGGGGAATGGCCAGATCTGGGAACAGCTGGCCTTGGTTTCTCCTCTCTGACTCTGCAGATTTAAAGACCGGCTGAAGGTGGGGTAAAAACAGTTCGTTTTGTGCTGTGTAATAAGAGTGTTTGCAGCAAAAAGTCAGAATGCCAAGGATGGTGCAGGGAGGGAGGGAAGGAAGGAAGAAAAAAGGAAAAAGGAAAGAAGGAAGGAAGGAGAAAGTAACGATTTAAGAAAAAAGAAGAGAGAAAGGAAAAAGAAAGAAAAAAAAGAGGGAGGAGATGTATGAGAGATGAAAGGAAGGAAAAATGGAAAGAAAAGAAAGAGAGAAAAAAAGAAAGAAGTAAGAAATGAAAGAAGGAGAAATTAAGAGAGAGAGAGAGACAGACAGGAAGAAAGAAAGAGAAAGAAGGAAGGAAGGAAGAAGGGCAAGAGAGCAAGTGAGAGAAAGCAAGAAAGAAAAAGGAAGGAAGGAAGGAAGGAAGGAAGGAAGGAAGGAAGGAAGGAAGGAAGGAAGGAAGGAAGGCTGTGTCACTAACCACACACCCACTCAAACCACATTCACACACACATGCCCTCAAGAACCCACAACCCTTTGTATCCCGGAATACTGTTGTCCTTCTCCGCAATGCCGAGCTGGTCACACTAAGCCATTTTTCCAGCCTTCCTTTGGTGAGGTTTACCCTGCAGGTAAATCCTGTTTTAGACAGGGATTAGTCCTCCCATAATCCCCTCCTCCTCTGTTCCACCTGCCCATCAGGATCTGGGTCAAACCTGGTTAATCTACCCCACCTCCCCTTCCTCTTAATCTGTCTGTCTGTCTGTCCTGTCTGTCTGTCTCTATCTATCTATCTATCTATCTATCTATCTATCTATCTATCTATCTATCTCTATCTATCTATCTTCCATCCAACATATCTCTCTCTCTCTATTTTATCTCTCTTTCTCATCTTTTCTAATCTATCTATCCATCTTATCTATCTATCTATCTAATCTATCATGTATCCATCCATCCATCATCTCTATCTATCTATCTATCTATCTATCTATCTATCTATCTATCTATCTATCTATCTATCTATCATCTATCCTCTCTCACATACCTCTCCCTCCCTCCATCTTTCTCATTTGTATCTGTCTGTCTGTCTCTCTCTATCATCTATCCATCCATCCTCTCTCAACATACCCATCTCTCTCTATCCTTTCCTCCATCTCTCTCTCACACATTTGTCTGTCTCTCTCTCTCTCTGTCTATCTATCTATCTATTCTCTCTCACACATACTTCTCCCTCCCTCCCTCCCTCCCTCCTACCCTCCTCCCCCCACCTCTCTCTCTTACTTTTTTCGATGGATCTGTTCTAGTGCCCGAGGCAGAAATTACATAGGAAAGGAGAAAGAGGTTATGGGCAGGAGAAATGGTAGAGTATTTTATTGCTTTGACTCCGAGCAAGCTGGGAAGTAATTTGACTTCTTGAAAACTCTGGAGAAAAAGGACGGAAAGAAGGAAGGAAGGAAGGAAGGAAGGAAAGGAAAGAAAGAGGAGGGAGAAAGAGGGAAGGAAAGAAGGGAGGGAGGAGGGAGGAAGGAAGGAGGGAGGGAGACAGGGAAGAGGGAGGGAGGAAGAGGGAGGGAAAGACAGGGAGGGGAGGGAGGAAGGAAGGAAGGAAGGGAGGGAGGGAGAAAGAGGAGGGAAAGACGGAGAGGGAGGGAAAGACGGAGGGAGGAAGGAAGGGAAAGAGGGAGGGAAAGACGGAGGGAGGGAGGGAGGAAGGAAGGGAGGGAGGGAGGGAGGCAGGGAAAGAGGGAGGGAAAGACAGGGAGGGAGGAAAGAAGGGAAAGAGGGAGGGAGAAAGAGGGAGGGAAAGACAGGGAGGGAGGAAAGAAGGAAAAGAGGGAGGGAGAAAGGGAGGGAAAGACAGGGAGGGAGGGAGGAAGGAAGGGAGGGAGGGAGGGGCAGGGAAAGAGGGAGGGAGAAAGAGGGAGGGAAAGACAGGGAGGGAGGGAGGAAGGAAGGAAGAAAGGAAGAAAGAAAGAAAGAAAGAAAGAAAAAGAAAGAAAGAAAGAAAGAAAGAAAGAAAGAAAGAAAGAAAGAAAGAAAGAAAGAAAGACATTCCTAATACCACTTCCTCGTCCTATTTTCCCCACAAACAACCCAAAGTCACCCAGCTGGGTTTTGTCCTAAAGTGCTACTAGAACTCACGGTCTCCTGGTGAATGGCCCAAAGTCACCCAGCCGCCTTCCATGTCTAAGGCAAAAGAATAACTCCCAGCCAGATTAATGTGAAAATACGTTCATTCTCCAGGGTTTTTTTTTTTTTTATCACACTCTGGAATAAAGCCCCCCCCAAACGACCCAAATCTAGAGAAATGCAAGAAGAAAGAAAGGCCTTGCAAATTTTCCAAAAATTGAAACATTTCGATTTTCTTTATTGGCACTCAAGAAACACCGGGAAAGTCAGGAGGAAGATCCGATGGGAAGATTAACAGGAGATTTTTAAAAAAGCAATCCTGATTTTAGAGCTGCTCCTCTTGCCTGGATTAATGTCCCCCCTCCCTTTAATTTAATCAATTGATTTAAAATATTTATAGGGCCACTCGTCTTTTCACCGATTCTGGACGTCTCCCAAGCGAAGATGGAAAGGCAGCTAGAAATTGTATTAAATGTTAAAAAAACTAAACCACTTAAAATATTAAAGAAGGCTACAAACATTCGGTCTGGGGCTAAATCAAATCAATTTTTTTTAAAAAAAAAATCTATTCTCTCTGTTTCTTCTCCTGGAAATGTGTAAATAATTCCAATTTCAGGAAAAATGGCATGCATTGATTGCTACTATATCATAATCCTCTTTTAACAACCCCATAATCCCTTGAGTGGTAGAGTCTGGGCAACTAAATAGAGCTGAGTCTTTACTGGTCGGATGCCCTTCCTGTTGCCAATGAGGAGTTTTTTTCAGCAGATATATTCCCATTGTGCCGAGAGAGAGAGAGAAATATCTGCCTCTACCTAGGATTGAACTCACAGCCTCCTGTTTGTGAGGCAAGAGCTCTACCTCTAGGCCACCATACTGCTACGTGCTACTATACGGAATAGCTAAATTAAACTTGCCTGAATATTATGTGCTGGTTGTAAGAGAGCCGTGTCTGATTTGATTACCTTTTTTTGGCCACGGCTGTTGAGCAAATTGCGGTGGTCGCTAAGCACTTCGTGAGGTCGTTAAGCGAATCCAGCTTCTCCCTTTGACTTCGCTTGTGGAAAGTCGGCCGGGAAGATTGCAAATTAGAGTCAGGAAGCAGCGAGCATTGTACACCAACGTTGGTTGAATTTGGATGAAATGATTGCGGTGATGTTACAATTGTTGTAAGTGCGAGGACCGGTCATAAATCACTTTTTGGGGTGCCCTTTTAATTTCAAATGGTCACTAAATGAACGGTTGGAAATTGAGGAGCTGTAGTGCCTTCCTTGGGCTGGTTGTAAGTCACTTTGTTTGGCGCTCTTGTAACTTCAATTGGTCACTAAATGAACAGTTGTAAGTTGAGGACGACCTGTATTGCCCTCCCTGGGCTGGTTAATATTGGATTGTTGGTCTGGTATTAATTCTACTGTTAATATTGGCTTATCTGGGTGTAGAGAGCCGTTCTGGTCTTCAGGTTTTTTTCCTTTTTTGTCTTTTTTCAATGGTGTGTAAAGGTCATTTCTCTCTGTATGTGTCTGGCGATGGCTGCTTTGTCTAAGTGCCAAAATGCCTTTGTTTCTGTTTTTTTGACTTGGTTTACTCTAGGACAGTGATGGCAACCCTTTTTGCCATCGTGTGCCAAAAGTGGGGGGAGCGCGGGGGGTGATGTGCGCGCATGCCCACATCCATAATGCAATGCCCCCACGCGCCCCACCCTGCAATGCCCTATCCCCCATGCATGCGCGCGCCTCCCTCCCGTGCCTCGTTTTGGGCCTAACAGGCCTCCCTGAAGCCTCCGGAGGCCAGAAACAGCCCATTTCCAGACTTCCAGTAGGCCCTATAGGCCTCTTTTTCACCCTCCCCAGGCTCCGGAGGCTTTCCTGGAGCCTGGGGAGGGCAAACACAGCCTATTTCCGGACTTCCGGAAGGCCTATTTTTCACCCTCCCAGAGCCTCCATGTGAGCCCTGTACTTACCTGGCATCCAAAACGGGCCATGTGGAGACTCCTGGGAGGGGAGGGGCAGTGCGGGCGTGCCCAGCCGAAAATCAGGTGGCCGGCACGCACGCATGTGCAGTGAAGGCAACCTAGGGCAACAGCTCGCGTGCCCGCAGAGATGGCTCCACATGCCACCTGTGGTAGGCGTGCCATAGGTTCGCCATCACGGCTCTAGGATGATCAGTTTCCCAGTTGAAACTATGGTTGAATCTGTCCATGGCTTGTGCAATTAAGGAGTTCACATTGTGTCTTCTGACTGCTTGTTGGTGTTCCTGGATGCCTTCTGCTCGTCTTCTCCCTGTTTGTCCTACATAGTGGCTGTTACAATCCCCGTGTTGTCTGTTCTAGATGTTATTGTCACTTTTCAAAGGTGTGTAAACCTTATTTATCTCTCCGTGTTCATTGATGGCTGCTTGATCTGAGTGCCAGGCCTCCAGGAATTCTCTAGCTGCGTTTTTTGGACTTGGCTTGGTCTAAGATGGTCACAGGTTCCCAGATGAAACTATGGTTGAATTAATCCATGTGTTGTTTCATTAAAGAGTTTTCATCATGTCTTCTGACTACTACCGGTAGTTGGTGTTCATGGTAAGGAAACCTCTGTAAGCCAACAATCAAGGTCGGAGAGCACCAAACACCCACTGTCCTCCTTTTCCTTTTCTTTTATTTCCTCCTCCTCCTTCTCTTCCTTCTAGCAGTGATGATGTTAACTAGTTGGGTCCTAAAACGTTTGAAAGAAAACCATCAAACTCAAAGGATATTAAGGACCTCCTCTTCCTCTTCCTCTATAAATCAAAATAAATAATAATAAAAAAAATCAGGAGATCTTCTATACCATCCTAGACAAACAGCTGTAAAATTTCTTTTTAAAACCCTCCAGTGATGGAGCACTGATAATTTCTGGATTTTTTTTTTACAATGTCCCCTTTTATAAAATCTCATTGTCTTCTGATCCCACCCTCCCCCCGTGTGAAAATTCAAGAAGCCGAGCCGAGTGCGAATTCCAAGGTTCCTCGGAAGTCCTTCCTTTGGGCCCGCGCAGAGAGCTGGTGAAACGGATAAAGGAACAATTTTAAAAAATATTAGAAAAAGGATTGTTTCTAAAAAAAAAAATCTCTTTGCAAGCCAAGCGTTCTAAATTTTACAGGGCTGATTTGTCCCTCGGAGGCTTTTCATGGTTTTTTGCTCAATCGATTCCGGTTTGTGTCACTTTGCGCGGAGAATTGGCCTTGTGTGTCTTTGTGTGTCTGTGTGTTGCTTGGGACGGGAAAATGCGGGATTCCTTCGGGGGTGAAGTCCCTCTGTTTTCACTGAGGCCTCCCGACAAGGAATTGGGGAAGCCGTCTTGGCTTGATTTACTTAACAAGGGTGTTGATTCGTTTAACGACCCTGGCAAGAAAGGTCCTGGGATTGGACATGTCTCACTTAACATTCTTGACAGCTTTAAGAAGAGAGGACTTCAACTCCCAGAATCCCCCAGTTAGCATGCTTTTAAGTCCATATCACACAAACATGGCAACATCAATGAAACTTTAACTGCAATGGGAGGTTTTGAAAACTGGGACGCCACAGCCTATGAGTAAGGGTGAAAGACGGTTCCTTTTTGTAAGGCCCTTCGTAATGTCGGTCACTAAGGAACAGTGTATGTCGAGGCTTGCATCACCTTTTCCAAGAGTCCTGGGGAAAATCAGGCAGGATGGTTCCCACAAGGGTGAAGGAAACCCATTTCTCTGGTTTTGGACCTTTACAAGACAGATGGGGAGGGGGCCTTCCTTACTAGGGGGTCCCAAGTGGGGGGGGCAGCTCTAATTTCAAAGCCCATCATCCCTAAATGAGGGAGGGTCAGCGCATCATAAGAACACCCTCTATTTGTCTCCCACTCTCTTTTCTTTCTTTCTTTCTTTCTTTCTTTCTTTCTTTCTTTCTTTCTTTCTTTCTTTCTTTCTTTCTTTCTTTCTCTCTCTCTCTTTCTTTCTCTTTCTTTCTCTTTCTCTCTGTCTCTGTTTTCTTACTCTCTGCCTGTCTCTCTCTTTCTCATTCTCTTTCTCTGTCTCTTTTCTTTCTCTCTTCTCTTTCTCTTTTCTCTTTCTCTTTCTCTCTCTTCTTTCTCTTTCTCTCTGTTTTCTTTCTCTCTTTCTCTTTCTCTTTCTTTCTCTTTCTATCTCTTTTCTTTCTCTCTGTCTCTCTCTTTCTCTTTCTCTTATTCTCTTTCTCTCTTTCTCTGTCTCTCTCTTCCTCTCCCTTTCTCTGTCTGTCTGTCTGTCTCTCTGGACTTCAGCGTTTGGCCCCCAATAAGACCTCGGGGGGGGGGGGGGGTGATTACAAAGCCTATCCTTCCCAGCCTGGACTCTGGATTCTGAGATTTGCAGTCCATCCCGCTGGGAGGATAAACGAGGGGATACAGCCCAGCTTCCTCCCCCTAGAAAACAAGGGATATAAAGACGCAATGAGACTTTGATCCTGGTTTGCCGTTCAACGGTTTTGCATTTCTCGGAAACTATGATTTGATCCCAGGGAACTGAGATGCCGTGATTGTGGCTGGCAAAGTCGGGGCTGGGCCCGTTAGCTGGATTTCTCCTTTCTGAGTGCTAGAAGGGATCAACTGTGAGGAGGAGGACGAGAAGGAGAACTGTGGGGTCCTTGGTGCTCTCTGAGCTTCGGTGTTTCTTGCAGACGTCTCATGACCCAACTAGGGAACATCATCAGTGCTAGAGGTGTGGAGGGTTTACTCTCTGTTTATATGCAGCTGCTTGCTCTGGCAGTGTTGGTCCTTGTCAAAAAAAACAAGGTTGTAAAAAGAGATGCAATCATAAGATGCCTCACTTAACAACGGAACTGCTTACTAACAAATTTTCCGCTTCCAATGATGGTTATAAGTAGAGGACTGCTTACTTCTCTGTCTTTGCTTATCCTTCTGTGACTGTCGCAGAGAGATACGCGTGCAAGATCCAGCATAAGTGGAGGCCCTTGTAAGGTCAGCCCCAGGTCCACTGGCTGGGGGATTCTGGGAGTTGGAGTCCATCCCTCTTAAAGCATTTGGGATTTGGGATTTTTATCCATCTCTTGAAGTCCTTCCCAAGGACCTAGCATATCTGTCTGTATTTCCTTCCTTCCTTCCTTCCTTCCTTCCTTCCTTCCTTCCTTCCTTCGTTCCTTCGTTCCTTCCTTCCTCCCTCCCTTCCTCTCCCTCCTTCCTTCTCTTTCTGTTTTTTCTTTGTACCTCTTTCCTGCTGCCTGTTTCACTCTCTCCTTTTCTTCCTCTCTCCCTTCCTTCCTTCCTTCCTTTTCTTTCCCCCTCTATTTTCCTCCCTTCCTCCCCCTCCCCCTTTTTACTTTTTTCCTCCTTCCTTCTCTCTTTCCATTTTCTCTTTCCTGCTGCCTTTCATTCTCTCCTTTTCTTTCTCCCTCTATTTTCCTCCCTCCCACTCCATTTTTCTTTCTTTCTTTTTCTTTCTTTTTCTTTCGTTCTTTTTCTTTCTTTCCTCCTTGTTTGCTTGCCTTTCTTTCCTTCTTTCTTTTTCTTCTCTTTTCCTGTCTCATTCTTTAACTCTTATTTCTGTCTTTCTTTCTATCTCTTTCTCTTTGTCATTCTTTCTCTCTCTCCTTCCTTCCTTCCTTCCTTCCTCTTTCTTTCTTTTTTCTTTCTTCTGTTTTTCTTTTTCTCTCTTTCTTTTTCTCTTTGTTGTTCTCTTTCTCTTTCTTCCTCCTTCCCTCCTTCTTTCTTTCATTATCTTTTCCTGTCTTGTTCTTTCTCTTTGTTTGTTGTTCTCTTTCTCTCTCCTTCCTTCCTTCTTTCTTCTGTCTCTCTTTCTCTTTCTCTGTTCTGTCTTTCTTTCTGTCTCTTTCTCTTTATCATACTCTCTCTCTCTCCCTTCCTTCCTTCTTTCTTTCATTCCTTCTTTCTTTCTTGTTTCTCTTTTTCTCTCTCTCTCTTTCTTTGTTCTGTCTCTTTCTCCCTCCCTCCTTCCTTCCTTTCTTCCATCTTTCTCTCTTTCTCTTTCTTTCTTGTTTCTCTCTCTCTCTCTCTCTTTCTTTCTTGTTTCTCTCTCTCTCTCTCTTTGTTCTGTCTCTCTGTCTCTTTCTCTTTGTCATTCTCTTTCTCTCTCTCCTTCCTTCCTTCCTTCCTTTCTTTTTCTTCTGTTTCTCTTTTTCTCTCTTTCTGTCTCTTTGTTCTATCTCTTTTTTTCACTCTCTTTTTCTCTCTTTTTCTCTTTCTGTCTGTTTATTATGTCTGTCTCTTTCTCTTTGTCATTCTTTTTGTCTCTCTTTGTACCTCTTTCTTTCTCTTTCTGTCTCTCTCTGTCATTCTCTCTCTCTCTCTTTCTCCCCCTTCTCTGACGCACCCAACCTTGTGAATCGCTGGAGAACCGCCAGCTCAGCACGGGGTTAGTGATTCCAACTCTTCCATTTTTCCAAATCCCTTTTAAGACGACCCAGTTCAAAAGGCCTCCCAGCCTCTTAAGTTGCTTAAATCCGTCTGTGTCTCTTGCCGGGTGGACCATTTGACTTCTGCTTCCCCCCCTCCTCTCTCTCCCCCCACAGATGGCTCGGAAAGCCTCTCCTCTGTATCAACGCCAAGCGGAGAAGTCCAGCCTGCCACGCCGATTTCTCTGGCTGTGACACCCGACACTCCCACCGATGTGTTGCTGTTCCTGCCAGTGAAGAAGAAGGAAGACCGGCCACAACCTGAGGGGGCCAGTTGCGACACAACCGCCGGCAACGCCACGGCTGGCTCGGTGGCACTGAGCGAATGCGGCCAGATCGTGATGGAGCAGGCTCCCAAATCTGGCGGGATGAGGCCCCGAAGTCCTGGACACTCTCCGGGGACAGATCTTCTGGACGCGCGCATCGTGATGGGTGAAGAGACCCACTGCCTCGGGGTGGCAGTACAGGACACCCTTGGGGTCCCCAAACCTTGCGTCTTGGAGACTACCTCCGGTGAAGAGACGAGCAATGTGGGCAACGAAGGCTTGGATGCGGCGTTCCAGGGTGCGCCTCTCCCTCCTGTTGCAAGAAACTTCGGTAACCTCCATGCCTGCACATCTGTGTCCCCACCAGGACTTCTGAAGTCCCAGGAGCTGGTGGGGATGGGAGTGTTCCCTCTCTCTCAGGGCGAGCCAATGGCTGACGTGCCTTCCCCATCTCCCACACTGGCCAAAGACCTTCCTGCAGAGCTGGCTGAGTCCCAGCTGTTCCTTGCCAAGCACCCGTGTAGCCTCGACTCCGAGCTTTACTTCACGGCTCCATCCACCCCGATCCGGACTCTGTTCCCACCTTTCAGGCAGCCCCTGTTCTCGAAAGACGGCCTGAGCGAAGAGCAGAACGAGATAGACAGCGAAGGCCTCTGCTCTCCACCCACCTCACCCTCAGGTTCCTACATCACTGCCGAAGGAAGTAGTTGGACTTCAACGGGCACCGCTAGCACATCGTCGTCCTGCTCGCCAAATCTCTTAGCCGAGTCGGAAGTCCTGGAAGCCCCAACGGCAGCCGAGGAGGCTTTGTCTGAGTTAGACCTTCCTGAAGGGGAACCAAAACTTTCCGGGGTGACCTGCTCCACTTTTGGAGCTTTCCCGGGGCTGTCCTACAACACTATTCCGTCATCGTACCCTGTGGAGGAATGCAGCGGAGGTGAGGAAGAGGAGCAGATTCCTTCTGAGGAAGGCTGGGGCTGCGAAACAATTCCCTTGAAGCTTCTCCCACATGAGGCCGAGCAGATCTATCCCTCCTGGCCTCCCAATGGTGACGAGTCTGAGGATGATGCCGACCTTAGCTCCAGCCCTTTAGAGGAACATGAGCGTTTGTTGCCTTCATATGACGCAGAAATCGGAGGCTTCACGAAAAGAGGGTTGCAAGCCTGCCCCTTTGCTCATCCCCTTACCACCATCTCTGGGCCCCCTTCTGAGCTTCAGGGTGTGTTTGGAGTGGGGCCCACTGAGGCGGGTGAACCTGGTGGCTTTGAAAGCCAGCCACCTACATCCTCTCCGGAGGATGGCGTGAAGACCATTGAGAGCGATCAGATGATACCAGCTCTGCTTCTCACCTTCCGTGGTAGCCTCCTTTTCGAGGCGGAATCCATGGAGATTATGCTGTTCCCGCAAGGAGAAGCGGTGGAGAACGATGCTCTCTATGGCATGGAGGACGATGACGACAGCGCCTCCGTCTCCTTCCTGCACTCTCTCTCGGAAACATCCATCGACGAAGGCGTGGACGAGTCCTTTGCTTATCCAGATAACACCTCCCAGTCCTCAGACTCGGCTTCTGATGACGGCAAGGATGGCATTGAGCAGTATGCCCTGGTCGCTGACACAGTCATAGAGTCCAAGGAAGACCCAGAGAGCACCCCGGCACACTTGGAGAGCGAGAGCGAGATGGACATATCCTCAGATGCGTACAACACGGATGAAGACACTGTTTGTGGAACAGGGGAAGAACAGATGAAAGGAGTGTCTGAGAAAAAGGGTATGTCAAAAGAAGAAAAGTTGATGGAGGAGGACCCGATGAAACCTCCAAGATCCTTTGATACAATGGTTGCTTCCCAGCTGCAAGCTAGACCAGAGAGCCCAAGTGGTACCTCTTCAAAGAGCACTTGTATTTCTCATCTGGGGCCAGGAGAAGAGGACACTGTGATGGCTTCTGAAGATTGGAGTCCCCCAACTCAGGATGACAAAGAAGAAAATTCCCTCAAGGAAATGATCCTCTCCCACGTCTCTCCAACACATCTGCCTCACTCAGATGTCCAACCAACCCACCTGGAGTCAGGGGTCTCTGAGTATGGGGAGTGTCTGATTGCTTGCTTTGATACCGATGATGAATCGGACAACCAGCCTCCGTTGACTGACACCATGGAGGAATCTCTGTCGGTCGTTCCCTTAGCCGAGGAATGGATGGACCAGGTTTGTGCAGGGTCTGTCATCCCCCTGGAATGGAACCCCGAATCATGCCCAGTTGAGTTGGAAGATCTGGAAGTGGTGGACAATAATGACTCTTCTAGCTTGGACATCGGTGCGCAGCTCGAAGAATCCGAGAAACGGCTGCTGGAGCTCCTCGACCAAGATGGTGCCGCCAGTGGAAGCTCCGCCGAACTGGAGCCAGGTGATGGTGAGCTGTTGGAGACCTCTTCCGAGAAGGAGATGCCCTTTGCGTCACTCCTTGAATCGAAGGGGGCTCTTTTAGAACAACCTGAAGTCATCCGAGCAGATTCCGAGACAACCCAGGACAGTCTTGCTGTCTGTGTGGAGTCAGAAGATGAACTGGAGGAAGCGTTGTCTCTTGACCAGATCAACAATGAGGACCGTGCTATGGTGGCATTTTCTGAGGCAAAACCTGATTCTCAATCTCTCCTGGCACTGAGCCACACCCCAGGAAACATGCTTGCAGAAGACAATGGGGCCCTTCTTGATGCCTCGGCACCGTTGCCCCAAGAATCTCCTCTGTTTCACCCAGATGGGGAAGAAGCAGCTGAATTGCAGAACTGGAGTGTATGTGGAACGCAGAATAGCTCACTCGATCCAGAAATAGCGGATTACTCCGGACACTCTTCCAATGATGAAGCGGTAGTAGATGACACCACGACTCCTAATCTTTCCGAACTGTGCTTGGAGACTGTCGAAACTGAAGCTCTCAATGGAAGTGAGACTCGGGATAGTGAGTGTTATCTTACGCCAATCCACATAGAAACGGACAGCCGTGCTGAGGAAACGTCAGAAGAAGACCTAGATAAGGCCAAGGAACCATTGCATCTCTCCAGGGAGGAGCTGGTTGAAGCAGACGAGAATCCACCGAATGTGACTGAAGTGGTAGAGAAGCCTGGGCAACGAGGGTTATCCGAGGAGGGTAACGCTGATCAGAGTTGGGGAACTCCATCTGAAGAAGATGCATCAGATCTGGAAAGCAGAGAAGGCAGCCAAGCAGACATTGCTGCTGAAATCCCACCAGTAGAAGACCACCAGATGGAGGTCCAGCTTGACTCCGAATGCTTAATAGCAGCAGATGCCATGGAGCAGTTAGGCTCCGAAGTGACACGGCAAGGAGATGCTCACAATTTAGCATTCCCGCAGTGCAGCCCAAAGGACAGCTACATGGACATTCTATGGGGCAAAGGAGCTGAGGGCAACTTGGACAGCATCGACCCGACTGAAGCTCGGGAGATGTTTGCAACCTCTGATGAAATCGCGCGTCACCAAGAAGAGATTGGTGAAACAATGAAGGAAGTTGACTCAGAACATAGAAATGGGTCCTCTGAATGCCGGCAAATGGAGGCCATGCAGACGCTGGAACCCTTGGTGGCACCCCGAGATACTGAGAAGGTTCTTTCACAAGGAACTGAAGCTCAAAATGATGGAGAACGGGTGGACTCCATCCAGTCTCCATGTGATGTAGATGATGTCCACCTTTTGGAGACCAACACTGGGATAGTTGAGGTTGTCCCAGGTGTTCTTCCAGCAGAAAACATAGACCAAATCCTCTCCAGTATGACTGATGATAACCTACGTGAGGAACACCCAGCAGTTCAGAAGAAGACTTTTGCTGAAGCTCTCCTCCAGGGTCTCCTTCCTATTTTGGAAACTGGGCATCCTCTGCAAAAGGAAAAAGAGGTGGACACCATCCTGCTGTCTCCGGACACTTTGGAGGAGTCCGCATCTTACTCTTATCTGGAGTCCAGCTTTGTGACAGCCCCTGAGGATGTCTCCAATGAAACTACGGTCTTAGCTCCATCTCCAGATTCTGGAAGAGAAGAGTTTGTGAGCCCTGATCAAACATGGAGTAGCCAAAGCATGGTTGTAGAATTGACTCACTCTCCACCAAGCCTGGAGGCATTGACCGCAGAGTTGGAGCATCTGATGGTGGAGAACGTTGAGTCAGAATGCTTGGATGTTCCACCAAATTGTTTTCCTGAAGAGGTACCTTCCCAGCAGAGCACGGCGGTGTGTCTGCATTATAGTGTTCTTGCCCATACACCTTTGACCACCTCACATCCTGCTGTGAAGCAAAGAGATGTGTCTCCTGAGCTTAGGACTTCTCAACATATCTTCTTAGCTTCTGAAGACGAGATCTATTTGAGCGATTTTCCCGAAACTCAGGACAGTCTTTCCAGTAGACATGTAGAGATGGAGCAGGTGGAAAGCGGAGAACGTTTGGGAAGCATTGATGAGGATGTGAGCACGGCCTATCCTGAAGTTTCCACCCCAGAGAGCTCACCAACCATCCCTAGCCAGTTCGAGCCATCTGGTGCCTTTTTTCAACATGATGATGATGATGATGGAGCTATGGTATCTCCAAGGGTTCTTGAAGACCAACAAGAGGTCACCAGTATGCTGAAAGGCTCTTTTGGAAACCTGGAGGACCGACGAGTGGAGGCTGCACATCTCATCAGTAGTCTGCTGGTAGCAGAAGCCCAGGGTCTTCTTGGTAGCCTGAAGGAGAACGTCTTACAGAACCTTGGTGGAGAGCACGTAGAAAAAGTTGTAGAACCAAAATATTCTGAAGAACTCAAAGTCCCAAGGACCTTTGGGGAAGAGACTGCTGATCACCAACAAAGCTCCTGGCAGTCTTTCAAGGAAGCCAAAGCTGAAGATCAAGAAGAGATGGTGGAGGAGGATAGGATGGAAGAAGTCCTTCCCATATCCGAAGGGCCCGAGGTGGAAGACACTCAACTCCAAGGTTCTGCACCAAATGAAGCCACCGAAGTTGGCATGGAAGACATTGTCTCTTCCCCCGGGGAAGATGAGGCTGAAGTTACGGATGGAAGCCCACCTCAAACTCCTTCAGAAGATCTTCCAAGACTAGAAGCCAATAGGATGGCCAACGAGAAGACCATGGAAGAAGCATCAGAGGAAATGGAACTGGCGGACACAGAGACGGAGACGAGCCATCCAGGGATGGAGAATCTTCTCACCGAAAGCACAGGACACTCTTCTTCAGAAGATGCCCTCTCGTCTCTGGACTCTCCCATTTCTCTGGCTTCCCGTTCCATCAGAATATCATCACAAGAGACTTGTCCCTTACAACAACCATCATCCCCTGCCCCGGAGGAGGGTCCGGTTGCCCTGCCTCCTGCCCCAAGATCTCAGTTCCCAGAAGTGCCTCCTGTTTCATCCTTGATTCTACCTTCACGTCCTTCCGAGGATCCCATCCAAGGCCCATCAGCTACCTCGCGACTCGCTCCTTCGACCGCAGGTCCTTGTATGGAACACACACCTCCCAAAGAGACTCTCCTGCGGGACACCCGCAAACCTCCGGCGGAAGGTAAGATCTCCCGTTTTCTTCCCATTCAACCATTATGGATAGTTCTTGAGTTATGACCATTTGTTTAGTGCCCAAAGTTACGACACCGAAAAAAAGGAACTTTGGGACCGATTCTCATACTCACGACCCTGTGGTCATGTGATCTAAATTGGCTCATATTTATGATGGTCACACGACCCCCTTTTGCAACCTTCCGACAATGCTAAAACTGGATTCGCTTAATGACCGTGTTACTCACTGAACAACTGCAATGGTTCTCTTAACAAGAGTGGCAGGGAAGGTTGTAAAATGGGACGAAATTCACTTAACAACTGTCTTGTGTAGCAACAGAAACGGACGCGATTGTGGTCATAAGTCGAGGACTAGCTGTACCATTGGGGATAAATGTTAGAGCTGTGTACATTAAAGGTGTACAGGGACTCCTCGAAGTATGACCGCTCACTTAATGACCGTTTCAAAGTTCAATTGGACCTGGTTCCAAACCTCTTAAAGTCTCTGTGGTCACATGACCCCATTTTGGACAGTCAGTAGCTGGTCCGCTTTTATGACCGTTTGCATCTTTCCCTGATCACTAAACCCTGATTTACAATGTTTTTGATGAAAATTGATGTTTTCAGTCAATCCTGCCTCAAACAAAATCAGTGGGTTCACTTAACGCCTGCTGTGTCTGATTAACAACCACAAGAGTGGCTTAACGACTGCAGCAATCCCTTAATAACTGCAGCAATGGCTTAATGACCACAGCAGTCGCTTAACGATTGCAACAATCAAGGGGACTGGTGGCTCAGCAGACTGATAGCATTGTGATTAACACCAGCTGTCTGCAATTACTGTAAGTTCGAATCTCACCAGGCTCAAGGTTGACTCAGCCTTCCATCCTTTCTAAGGTGGGTAAAATGAGGACCCGGATTGTGGGGGCAATAAGCTGACTTTGTATAAATAAACAAAAGGATGAAGGCTGTTGCTTAACGCATTGTAAGCCGCCTGAGTCTCCGGAGAAGGGCGGCATATAAATCAAATTAAAAAAAAAAAAAATGGCTGAAATACAGCAGTCTCTTAACGATGGCAACAATGGCTTAACAAAGGAGGAGGGGGAGGGGAAGGGGGAGAACTGGGGGGTCCTGGGTGCTATTTGAGCTTGGTGATTTACTTGCAGACATTTCATCACCCAACTAGGGAACATCATCAGTGCTAGAAGGAACTGTGGTTCTCTGTTTATGTACAGTTTCTTCTAGCACTGATGATATCACCTAGTGGGGTCCTGAAACGTCTGCGAGAAAACCACCAAGCTTAGAGAGCACTATGGACACCAAATGTACAGCAAGATGGCCTGTCAACGAAATTTCAAGGAAAACCAATGGTTGGGATGTATCCACCCACCCAAGAAATGTCAACCAATGTTAAAAGGGAAGGTCTGAAGTCCCTCCCCTGAACTTCCTCTTTTTCCAGCTCTCGAGAGTGCCAGTTCTTTCGGTCCTGGCCAGCTCCACCAACTTCCCGGCGGCCAAGATGCCCGAGGGAGGAACCAGTTGCCCGGCAACCGAGATTCTCGCGTCAAGTATTTGGGCTTGGCGCGGGAAAAGCGAGCTTCTCGGGGTTCCTTCCTGCCGGAGTCGAGTTCAAGTGAGGAGAGGGAGCTGGAGACGCTGCGCGAGGCAGGCATGATGCTCTTGGAAGAGAAGACGTCATTGTCGGGGAAGAGGGCCCATGATGTCAACCACAAAGGTAGGAAGACGTTGGGTGGAGTTGGCCCAACGCACGTTTCTCTTAGCGTGGGGCTTCGCCATGGCTGGTGGAATGAAGCTCCGTGGGCTAGATGGCTGTGAGATGTGATGGGGGTTGGACTAGAAGATCTCCAAGGCTCCTTCCAGCTTTAGGATTCCATGATCTTTGGTGGGACCTTCAGGGATGTCTACCAGGGGTTGGACTAGAAGACCTCCAAGATCCCAGCCCGAGGATTCTATGACTGAGTGACTCTCATAGTAACTATAGTGCTTCCCTTAAGAATTGTGGAATGAAAGGGGATAAGATGGGGGCAAAGCTCAAAATGTCTCACTTAACAACAGCAATGTGGGGCTCAATTGCCATCATAAGTTGAGGACCGAGCCTTGGTAAAGGAGACCTTGGATAGAATACCCTAAAATATCTTTTTGCAGGATCTTCCAATGATTCCGAAAGCAACGAAGGATCGCTACCGGAATTGGAAGAGCCAAATGTTCCAGTACCACGGACAGCTCACTCGGTGCAGGTGTGGCCCTCACAGACCAAAATGGGTGGACTTCAATTCCCAGAATTCCCTAGTCAGTCGCACTTGAGGTGGGCTGGGCTGAGAGAGAGAGAGAGAGGCTCAAAGTCACTCAGCTGCTTTTCATGCCTAAGGCGGGACTAGAACTCGCAGTCGCCTGGTGATTGGCCCAAAGTTACCCAGCTGCCTTTCATGCCTAAGGCGGGACTAGAACTCACCATCACCTGGTGATTGCTCCAAAGTCACCGAGCCGGCTTTCACATCTAAGGCGGAACTAGAACTCACCATCTCCTGGTGATTGGCCTCAAGTCGCCCGCTCCGCTTTCCTCCCTAAGCCAAAACTAGAACCCTCCCTTGTCCACTTGAGTGCTATCGATCATTAATGGCTCTGCTCTTTTCCATCAATAAATAAATTTAAAACAAAATTGGCAGATCGTAGAAGGAGCAGGGGACAAGAGATGATAGGCGAATTTTTTCTCAAATTTTCTCACTGGATATGGACCTTCATTCCCTCTTTCCCTCCTTCCCTCCTCCCCTCCCCTCCCCTCCCCTCCCCCTCCCATCCTTCCTTCCCTCCCTCTCTTTCTTCCTTCCGTCTCTCCTTCCTCCTCTTCCATCTACCCTTCCCCATTCATCTCTTTCCTCCCTCCATCCTTCCCCCCTCCCTCCTTCCTTCCTTTCTCACAAATAATTCAAGCGGTGAACCTATCCAGCATACCTCCCTCCTCCTATTTTCTCCAAAACAACAATCCTGCAAGGTAGGTTGGGCTTTCAGAGAGGGACTGGCCCAAAATCACCCAGCTAGATTTCTTGCTTAACGTGGAACTAGAACTCATGGTCTCCTGGTGATTGAATCAAAATCAACCAACATCCAACCATACTTAAGGTGGAACTATAATTCACCGTCTCCTGTTGATTGGCTCAAAGCCACGCAACTCTCTTTCGTGCCTGACACTAGAACTCGCCACTTTTATTAAGAGTGTTTATCTAAAGTTTGCTAGTTTCCTGATCTGGTCTACCTCAAAGGGCTGGCAAGGTGAAAATCTTCCACTCATTGTAGTAAGCATCAGCCACAGAGCGCCTAGGAACAACTCCAATTTTTGGGGTGTAAATATCTCTCTTGCCCTTTCTTTGGTTCTGGACTGAGAAGTTAAGTTCTCTCAAGAGGTCAGAAGAAGACTTCTGCATGGTTCATACCAGAAACATCTTGTGGTCTCCAGAATTTGCCAGAGTTCATGGTCCACCATGTCTTGAAGAAGACCGTACCTCAAGATGGCCTTCCGTGGAAGCAAGGGGTTGGTCTACAGGACCTCAACTGTAGCTTTGGGTGGGAGAAGGTCCCTCCTTCTCCTTGTTCTTCAACCAGCTCTTTGGTTGACCTACAAGAGGCCTCCTTAGCTTTCTTCCGTGGCTTTTGAGGGTGTTGTGAGTTCCTCTCTTTGTGGTGTGGTTGAGAGCCCATCAACATGATGCTGATGGGCTGTGTGTGGTGGTCTTCTTTGCCCCCAGGCCATGTCCAAGCTGGGTCTGCGGCAGATCCACGGCGTGACCAGGATAACCATCCGTAAATCCAGGAATATCTTGCTTGCCATCACCAATCCGGATGTCTTCAAAAGTCCAGCTTCTGACTCCTACATCGTCTTTGGAGAAGTCAAGGTGATCTGGGAAGAGGGAAGAGGATCTGGGGGGAGCTGGGATCCTGGGGAGGGGGAAATCTATTGATGACTGAAGAGGGAGGGAGGGAGGGAGGGGGGAAGGAAGGAAGGAAGGATGGAAGGAAGGAAGAAAGGAAGAAAGGAAGAAAGGAAAGATAGGTGGATGGGTGGAAGGAAGGAACGAGGAATGAGAAAAGGTAGGAAGGAAGGAAGGAAGGAATAATGAAGGGAAGGGAATGGCAAGGAAGGAAGGGAGAAAAAGGGGAGAAAGGGAAGGAGAAAGGAACAAAAAGAAGGATAGGATAAGGGAAGGAAGGAAGGAATGGAAGGAAGGAAGGAAGGAGTAATGAAGGGAAGGGAAAAGAAGGGGGAAATGGAATGGCAAGAATGGAGGGAAGGAAGGAAGGAGAGTTAGAAGGATTAATGGAAGAAATGAAGGTGAAAGGGAAGCAGGATGGAATGAAAGGAGGAAGGAGATATAGGATACAGGAGGGAAGGAAGGAAGGAAAGGGAGGGAGGAAGGAGAGGAGAATGATGGATGGAAGGAAAGGAAGAAGACAGGGAAGTAGGAAGAAGTGATAGGGGAGGGAGGGAGGAAGGAGCTTGGAAAATTTGTGTTGGATAACTGACGAGGGAGGGATGAAGGGAGGAAAATGGGAAAGGAAGAAAGAGGGAACAAGGAGGGAGAAAAGCAAGAAAGAATGAAAGGGAGGGAGGGAGGAGAGAAAGGAAGGAGAGAGAGAGGGAGGGAAGGAGGGAAAGAAGAATATGAGGAGGAAGGATAGGGTGAGAAGGAAACAAGGAGGGAGGGGGAGGGAGAGGAGAAAGGAGGAGAGGGAGAGAAGGCTGAAGGGGAGGGGGAGGGGGAAAACGAGAGAGGGGAAAAAGAAAGGGAGGATAAAGGGAGGAAGACAGAAAGAAGAGGTTGGGAGACGGGGAAGGCGGGAAAGCGGAAAGGGAAGGGAGGGAGGGAGAGAGCGGGTGAGAGAGAGAGGGAGGAAGGAAGGGAGAGAGAGACTGACTGACTGACTGACTGGACGGACATTCTTATTTTTAACACCAGTATTCCTCAACTTATGCCCACAACTGAGCCCAAAACCTCCATTGGGAAGTGAGATAACTGTTGCCTCAGACCTTATGCCAATCGCTGTAGCTGTTAAGAGAGAGTCACAATGGTCCTTAAGCGAATCCGGCTTCCCCATTGACTCTGCTGTCCGAAAGGTCTCCAATGGGGGATCTGGCAACCCCCGGGGGCCACCGCAACCGCCATAAACATGAGTCCGTTGCCAAGTTGTCTGAATTTGGATTACGGGAATGCCGCGACGGTCATAAGCGTGGAAAAACATGGTTGTAGCTCACTTTTTCATTGCTCTTCTACCTTTGGTTGCTAAACGAATGGTTGTACGTTGAGGACTTCCTATGTTGTGATAGATTGGCATCTGCCTTTCTTGACTGGAGAGACCAAGAGATTGTCTTCTTCTCACCTCAGTGGGAGAATTCAGATTGGAAATGGAGGTTTAGGGAAGTGGTCCTCTCAAATTCCTGGTTGAAGGACCTGGCCTCTTGGTAGAACATGGAAGGGTCTCCTAGGCCAACCATCTGGGACTCATTGGAGAATGTCTTGTTGGGTGTCTTCTTCTGGAGACAGTCTGTGACAACTCCACCCCTCCACCCTCCCCAGTTCCTAGACCTGACGCTTCTCTTCTTCCCCTTCTGTCTTCCAGGAGCTAACCACGTAGTAATCGGGGGGGTGACGCC
Organism: Pantherophis guttatus; assembly: GCF_029531705.1. The sequence goes on along the minus strand of NW_026844094.1, from coordinate 1,376,126 downwards.
CAGCTCAGAGCACCCACCCCCTGCCTCAGTTCCCCACCCCCCACTTCTGTAAAGACATCCAGTTGTCCGTGGCCGATACAGCTGTTAGGATGCAAAGACTTTACTCCCCGATTCTTCTACACCAAGGATGCTCTCTCGCTTAATAAACGGTATATTCACTCCTGCTACACCCGGACTCCGTCTCTCTGTCCTTTGCTGGGAGGTGGGGGGCTTCGAAGCTGTCGAGTGTCAGTCCTTGACTTACAACATTCTGTTTAAGGACCGTTCTGGAAGTGACGATGGTCCCCAAAAATGGGACGTAGACATAGTCAAATTAGACCCTTTCAGTGAGTAGCTGAAAGGTGGCTGTGCTTCGCATAACAGCGGCAGAATAGGTCACAAAATGAAGCCAAATTCACTTAACCAATGTCTCGCTTAACGACAGAAATTTTGGGGTCATTTGGGGTCTGTGATGGGTCTGGATTCCTTTGTCCTCTTGTGACAATCGAGCATCGGGGTGCGCATTTTGTGCATCACAATTACCGAACCGGAAGGGACCTCTGAGGTCATCTAGTCCAAACCCACCCACCCCCGCTTGAGCAGGAGTCCCTTATAGAGTTACAAAATTGGAGGGTCCTCCGAGGTCATCTAGTCCCAACTTCCTGCTCGAGCAGGAGAACCTTACAGAACAACAGTTGAAATGTGACATTAGAGGTCCTCTAGTCCAACCCTACACCGTTTCCGACCAAAGTCATCTACTCTCTCCCATCTCTCTCTCCATATGCTGAGACATTCACCTTCTCTTTGTAACTTGCAAAGAGGTCGAACTCTCCATTTGCAGAAGGCCGGAGGGAATCGGCGTTCAGCTGATGCAACCAGAAGCAAGGATTGGGCGGAGACCGCCGGACTCAAGCTGGATCTCCCCGGTTGTATCAAATACGCAGCAAAGAGTATGAGGGAGACCCTTTTTTTGTGTCCTGTTGGGTTGGGATCCAGAAAAGAGAGAATTTGTAACTCTGGGTCGAATTGAAGGGAGTCCTGAGTATTCTCTGAGCTGTGTGGTTTTCTTAAGGGACCTTTCATGGCCCAGCTAGGGAACGTCATCAGTGCTGGAAGGGAGGAGGAGACTGTGAGGTCCTGAGTACTCTCTGAATTTGGTTGTTTTCTTGCAGACATCTCGTGACCCAGCTATAGAACGTCCTCAGTGCTAGAAGAGGGAGGAAGAGGAGGATGTGGGAGAGGAGAAAAATGACTATGGGGTGCTCTCTGAGTTTGGTGCAGACATTTAATGACCCAACTATGGAACGTCATCCGTGCTAGAAGGGAGTGGGATGTTTTCTCTCTTTAAACAAGTCCCTTCTGGCACTGATGACATTCAACCACCCCATAATCAGGTCCAGAATCACCCATCACTAAGCCAGGTTTCCGTGACTCGCGCCTGATTTTATGCCTGTTTTTCACACGGCCGCTAAATGAATCTGGGTTCTTTCCTCCCGCCCCCCCCGCCCCCCTTGTCTTTGGTTGTTTAAAACCAGTTGGAAAGCATCCAGACAGCGGTTCCTGTTATCTCAGGATTGAAATCCTAGTTGGTTATCCCAGCCGGAGTGGAGTTCGAATTCACCCCCAAATTCCCGCGTTCATTCATTCGGCAGGATTTAAGTAGCCAATCGGGATGAATTTGCTGAAAAAAAAACAGGATTCGAACTCTTGAGCAACTGGCCTAAAAATCGCACCGCGCGTGAAGCGCTGGAGGGTTTAGCCTTTGTAGTTCCTCTTAGGTTACACCCAGTGGCTTCTCGCTGAGTTACTCAACATTTACCCATCACGCAAAGCTGCCAGTTTGAGCGTTGTTTCTTCTTCCGGAATGGTTTTTCCTCGCCCAATTCAAACTAATGCTCCTTTTTAAATGTGTTATCATTTAATTTATCATTTTAAGGGGTCCAGATACCACCGGGTTTTTAAAATTTTGTGTATTTATGTATTTTATTGTTGGCTGTTCACCGCCCTGAGTCCTTCGGGAGAAGGGCGGTATACAAATCAAATAAACTAAACCATGTTCCTGGGAATCCCCCCCCCTCCCGTGTATGTTTATGTGACACAAAGCTCTTTCGCTCGGGGCATTTGCAAAAGAAAAAATAAATTCAGATTTTTATTTTTCTCGTGGATTTGGACGCTGGGTAGTTAAAATTCATGCCTTGCCAAAAAGAAAAAATGTAAATATTTTGCAGCTTACATCAAGATTTTAGCCTCAAGGCAAACCACCGATGATCTGGAATGGGTTGTTAAATCAGGCAGAGTTTTGAGTGTTGTGTTTTAACGTCAGCGACGTTCTTGGTCGGATCGACCGGCTGTGATGGGCACAAAACGAAGGAAGCCGAAGAGAAACCGAGGTGGAGACCGATAGGCGACAATTTGTAGCGGAGGGTTGCAAGGTTGGGATCCTGGGGGCTCTCTGAGCTGGGGGGGGATTTCCTTGTAGACGTTTCATGACCCAACTAGAGATCATCATCAGTGCTAAAAGGGAGGAGGAGGAAGAGGAGGAGGAGGAGTACTGTGGGATCCTGGGTGCTCTCTGAACTTGTAGGTTTACTTCTGGATGTTTCATGACAAAACTAGGGAACAGCATCAGAGAGGGAGCGAAGGAAGGAAGGAGGAAGAGGGGGAGGAAGGAGGAAGGAAGGAGAAAGGGGGAGGGAGGAAGGAAGGAAGGAAGAAGAGGGGGACGAAGGAAGAAGAGGGAGGGAAGGAGGAAGGAAGGAAGGAGAAAGAGCGAGGGAGGGAGGAAGGAAGGAGAAAGGGGGAGGAAGGAAGAAGAGGGAGGGAAGGATAAGGATAATTTTATTTCTATACCGCCCCTCTCCCGAAGGACTTGGGGCGGTGTACAGCCAGGTAAAAACACAATACAAACATCACAATTTAAATTTAAAAATTATTAAAAGTATTACATTCAAGGCCAATTAGCCAAAAACCCCAAAAATTTAAGAATTCCGAATTTAAAACTCAATTATGAAGCTAGCCCTACCTGTCGGAACAGCAGGGCCTTGAGGGCACAGCAAAATACCTGGAGGTCGGAGATCTTACGCATTTCCGGGGGCAGTTCGTTCCACAGGGCTGGGGCTCCCACAGAGAAGGCCCTCCCCCTGGGCGTCGCCAGCCGACATAACTTGGTCAATGGCACCCTGAGGAGGCCCTCTCTGTGGGAGCGGACTGGCCGGTGGGAGGCTATTGGTGGCAGAAGACGGTCTCAAAGGTACCCGGGTCCTAAGCCATGGAGCGCTTTAAAGGTGGTAACCAACACCTTGAATCGCACCCGGAAGACTGCTGGGAGCCAGTGCAGCTTGCGCAGGAGCGGTGTTACATGGGCGCAACAAGTTGAACCCATAACCGCCCGCGCGGCCACATTCTGGACCAGTTGGAGCCTCCGAGTGCTCTTCAAGGGGAGCCCCATGTAGAGAGCATTACAATAGTCCAGCCGGAAGGTAACAAGGGCATGAGTGACCGTGCATAGGGCGTCCCGGTCCAGAAAGGGCTGCAACTGGCAAATCAGGCGAACCTGATAAAAGGCCCCCCAGGCCACAGCCGTCATATGCTCTTCTAAAGACAGCCGTGCGTCCAGGACACCCAGAGCCCTCTCTGTGGGCGGTAGAGATTCACCCCCTATAGCCAGCGATGGCGCCTGCTGACTATATCGGGGCGCCGGAAGCCACAGCCACTCGGTCTTGGAGGGGTTGAGTCTGAGCCTGTTCCTCCCCATCCAGGCCCGCACGGCCTCCAGGCAGCGGGACATCACTTCAAGGGCATTGTTGGGGTGGTCTGGGGTGGAGATGTACAACTGAGTGTCATCAGCGTACTGATGGACTCTCACCCCAAAACCACGGATGATCTCACCCAGCGGCTTCACATAAATGTTGAACAGGAGGGGCGAGAGGACCGACCCTTGCGGCACTCCCCATGCGAGGCGCCTCGAGGTCGACCTCTGCCCCCCTGCCAACACAAACTGCGAGCGGTCGGAGAGGAAGGAGGAGAACCACCGCAGAACAGTGCCCCCTATTCCTAATCCCCTCAACCGCCGCAGCATGATACCATGGTCGATGGTATCAAAAGCCGCTGAGAGATCTAACAGGACCAGGACAGAGGAGCAGCCCCTGTCCTGAGCCCTCCAGAGATCATCCACCAACGCGACCAATGCCGTTTCCGTGCTGTACCCCTGCCTGAAGCCCGACTGGTACGGGTCCAGATAGATAGCTTCATCCACGTACTGGGGAAGCTGTCGCGCCACCACACTCTCAACAACCTTCGCCACAAAGCGAAGGTTGGAGACTGGACGGTAATTTGCTAACACAGCCTCATCCAGGGAAGGCTTCTTGAGTAGAAGAAAGGAAGGAGGAAGGAAGGAAGGAAGGAGGAAGAGGGAGGGAGGAAGGAGGAAGAGGGGGAGGGAGGAAGAAGAGGAAGGAGGAAGGAAGGAAGAGGTGGCGGTGAGGACAATGATTGTTAGGACAAAAACCCTAACCCTTACAGACGTTTCATGACCCAACTAGAGATCATCATCAGTGCTAGAAGGGACTGATGAGACCAAACCTCCCTCCCTCCCAGCACCAATGATGTCACCTAGTTGAATCACGAAACGTCTTCAGGAAAACCACCCAGCCCAGAGAGCGCCACGGGCCCCCACCAGTGAGGAGGAAACCGTTCCACAGAATAACACACCTGGAAGGGACCTTGGAGGTCCTCTAGTCCAGCCCCCTGCCCAAGCAAGACCCTCTACCCTTTAGAACAGACAGTTGTCCAATCTCTTCCAAACCTCCAGTGTGATGGAGCACCTACAACTTCTGGAGGCGAGCCGCCATTTGCGACCCCTCATTTGCAGAGACACAAAACCGGCACGTATCCCGGTCAGTTTCCCTAGATGGAAAGCTAAGAAGTTCTCAAGTCCCCTTATTGTGGTTAGTTTTCCATGGCCAGGTTTTTTTTTTATTCGAAACCGGTGGGTTGTTTTTTGTTTTTTTTTTAAACACAAAACACAAGACAGAAATCTTTGGTGCGCTTTAAAAAAAAATAAAAAATAAAGACACAGATGTCCGTCTCCCCAAAGGGCTAAAAGAGCATACATGTCAGTTTATCGAAGCCCAGAGAGCTCTTGGCGGCGTGAAACACGCTTAGAAAAATATCTGTGCATTTGTATGTATAATATATACAACACATGTACATATGTATATATTGCCTTTGCTTCTTAAAATAAACCAGGATTTAAAATGTCTCGTTCGCGTTGTTGGTTCTCAAATCAAGTTCTTGATGGAAGTCCACCACGAGACACCCGTACCCACAACCTCACACAATGCCCTGCTTGTTCGAGGAAAGCAAGGCTCCTCACTGAGGTCCGGCCGCTTGGAACAGACCGAATTTGGCCAAGATCGGGGAAGGTTTGGACCCACGTGGACAAGCAAAGGAGCTGCGGCTTGTCTTGAAGGAGACCTGGTTTCTCAACCAGGTTCTCCACCCTCCCTGAGGTCAACCCGCCTGCCCGTAGGGAGCCCCGAGTTCGAATTCACTGCCCTCCCACCAGACTTATGGACCTCCCAAACGACTCCCAGGAAGATCAGCCCGCTGGTGTCGATGGGAGGAGCTCATCTTCCCACCAGCGGATGGAGCTCTGGAGCACCTCAACAGCTTCTCCGCCAGATCTCCTCCTGCACTTGAAATGTAAGGACAACCGCTTGGAATTTCAACCGCGAGAAACGTCCAGGAACACGCATTCAGACGTCCACACAAGCATTAGAAAGGTGCGGAAAACCATGAGGCGGGGAATAGCCCCCCCCCCCTCCAAGAAGCTTCTGAAGATCTTCCTGGGGTTTGTGTCTTCTCCACAATCCACTCACTCACACACAGACACACACACATAGCGATGGGCACTCATGCTTAGAGAAATGGCCGGGGACTGAGAGTCTCGTCGAAACTTTGGGAAACGAGACAAGAGGAAAAAGAAAGGGGGAAGGCGCGAGAATCGAAAGTCCCAATGTCTCTCGGCATCCTTGCCCGGATCACGACGAATCTTGATCCAAGCTGCACCCCAAGGCTTCGATGTCGTTGCTGATGTCGGAGATCATCCGGTCCCACTCGTCGCCCTCCGACGGCGCCGACTGGTCATCGGAGCTTCCGGTGGCGCCATTGCCGTTGGTGGCGGAGTTGGAGGCGGATCTCACCGTCCACCGGTACCGGCCGAAGCTATCCGTGATGATTCCCCGTCCGTCCTTCACGCCGATAGTCTCGAGGAAGTTCTCGAAGTACTGGCTGTCCTTCTCGGGGATGAAGGGACGGAGACCTTGGGAGGAGGAAGAAGGTGGTAAGGGAACTCAGCGGAGAAGGCGTGGGTGGACTCGAACGCAGGACTTTGAAAAAAGCACCCAGCTCAGAGAGCACCAAGGACCCCACGGTTGAAGCCAACACAACTAGCCAAGAGAGCCGACTACCCACAATCTCAATTAATTTTGGGGCGGGGGTGCCCAATCCCCACACGGGGTGGGGAAACGGTTACCCAGCAGAAGGAATTTCCGGCTGTCCCCGTAAAGATGTCGCAAGTTGACGCAGAACTCGTGGACGGAGGCCCCGTTGCGGTACTCGTGCAGAAGCATGGCGAACTGTTGGATCTCGTGCGAGGAAAGCTTCGTCCGTAACTAGAATGCAGGAGGAACGCGGTTACCCAAACGAAAAGACGAATCAACGTTGGAAGTAAAAACCAGGTTTCAATAAATGGTCCAAGGCAGATTGCCTGTTTTCTCCAGGAGTTAAACTCACCATTTATGGTTTATGGAAAATAGGCCTTTTCTTGTATACATAAGGAAGCTGGCTGGGAGATTCTGGGAGTCAAAAATCTATCCCTCTTAAAACAATGGGGATTTCTGGGAAGTCCAGCCCTCTTAAATCATGCCGGATGGGGGATCCTGGGAGTTGGAAGTCCTCCCCGCTTTTAAAGCATGCTGAATCTGCTTCTTCAGTAGGGGGTTGGACTAAATGACCTCCAAGGGTCCCTTCCAAATCTTCTTTATTCCGTAAGCATTTCCTTCTTGAGCAGGGGGTTGGATTAGAATAGATGGTCCCTTCCAACTTTTCCGTGTGTGTGTGTGTGTGTGTGTATGTGGAGGGGTGGGGGTGGGCTTCTCTCGTCCCACTTACCGTCATCATGTAGTCCTGCAGGAGTTCCGTGGCTGTCGTGCTCAGCTCGCTGTCGCTGGCTGTTTTGGCGGGGGGCGATGGCTGGGCAGAGAAGGAGGTGGGGGAGTTGCACCCCGTATCTAAGGATTCTGGGAAAGAGCTGGAAAGAAACCAGGGGGTGGGAGGGTGGGGGAAAGAGAGAGAGACACACACACACACACAAAAGTGATTCCAGGACCTTCCAAAGGGATGGCCTGGGCCTCGAACCCGTATCCCAGAAAAAAAAAAGCCCAGGGCCGGCTCCGCGGCTTCAATGACGGCGCTAAGTTTCCCATCTTTGTAAATTGAGGACTCCTTGTCCGATACTCCATTTCAATTCCATTTGGAGAGAAAACTTATCAATAATTACAATAATAATAATAAGAGGCAGTCCTCGATGTATGACCGCATCCGTGCATCCCCCTCCACGTTTCGGTCGCTAAGTGAGACATTTGGAAGTGCGTCTTGCCACCTTCGTATGGCCTCTCTGACAGACGTGGTGAAGTAAACCGCTGCGGTTGTTAAGTAAATCACCCCGTCGTTAAGTAACTCAACGCTTCCCCATTGAGTTAGGGTGCCGGGACGGAGATCCACGTGAGCCCGGGACGCTGCGACTGTCATAAATATGAGTCAGAATTTAGATCACGGGGATGCCACAAAGGTCATCAGTGTGAAAAACACCTGTTTTCAGTGCCATCGTAATTTGGAATGGTCGCTAAATGAATCACTGTAAGACGAGGAGTACTTACGCAGCCACACATCCAAAGCAAACCTCATTGAGGACAGTCCAGGTCATTCTTGACTTAGGACCATTCGTTTAGTGACGAAAGTTACAACAGCGCTGGAAAAAGTGGCTTAGAGCCACTCCTCGCATTTACGACCTTATCAGCATCCCCATGGTTACGTGATCAAAATTTGGCAGTTAAAATAACGCTAGAAAAAGGGACTTTTAGGCAGTCCTCGCACTTATAACGCTTGCAGTATCCCTATGGTCACATGATCAAAATTTGGCAGTTAAAATGGCACTGAAAAAAGGGACTTTCAGCCAGTCCTCGCACTTACGATGCTTGTGGCATCCCCATGGCCAAGTGATTAAAATTTGGACCTTAAAACAGTGCTAAAGCAAAAGAGACTTATGACCATTTTTCACACTTATGACCGTCACAGTATCTCTCCAGTCGAGTGGTCAAAATTTGGACTCTTTGAACCTGGCACGTTCTTACGACGGACACAGTGTCCCAAAGGAGGGGTGGGTGGGAGTGTCACACGACCTCCTTTCACTTAACCCCCACCCAACTTGCTGAACAACTGCAATGATTCGCTTAACGACGGGGACCGCCAAAGCTCATCAAACGGGAGCCAAAGCTCCCTCCACTGTCTCGGCGACAGAAATCTGGGACCCTCGTGTCAGTCGTTATAAGTCGAGGACAACCTGTAGGGATGATGAGAAACTCTCCCGGGTGGGACGGCGCCCGTTCGCGAGGAACTCACAACGTGCTGGCTTCAGTTTCGTAGGGGTCTTTGACGTCCACTTTGGTCGACGAATCGTCTGTGGGGAAGAGGGGGGAGAGGGGGACGGGGGAAGAACGGGGCTCAGAAAAGCCCAGGGTGTGTGGGGGGGGGGCTTCAGACTTCTCTCCCCCACCCTACAAGATAGTCCTTTCTGATGGCCGAAACCCGGGGGCCCGTCTGCCCGCGGAAGGAGGATCTGTGCAGCTTTGGAGACCCCCGCCCCTCCGACAGGGAACGAGGGTTATGAGTTGGGGGTCTTCCTCTCATTTCTGAAATTTTTCCCTGCTAGGAGTGAAGGGGGTTTCAAGAGGAGGAGGAGGAAGAAAGGAAGAGGAAGAGGAGGACAAGAAGTCTGCAAGAACCTCCCCGCCCGCCCCCCAGCTCAGAGATACAAATATTCTCTTCTCTTGGGAGTAAACCCCCGAGGGCCCATCACCCACCGGTTCCACCTCCATCCTTCCAACTACGGACATTCCTGAGGCCATGTTCTGGAGAAGGTCTCTCCTGAGGAACCTCAACGGGGCCATCTCCGCCTCCTGATCCAACCTCCCTTCCATGAAACCTGACTCGAGGAAGGAAGCCCTTTGCTCCCACCCGTAAGAGGAAGAGACGCCGTCCTGATGGCTACTCCATGAATCCAAGGGCCTCCGGAAGAGGTGCTGAAGATGACTCCCAACCCCCAAGGAGATCCGAGTCTTTTCTCCTACCGCTGTGTATGGAGAGATGCCGCGTGGGTGTGGTGGCCCCATCAAAGATCGCTCTGTCCAGGAAGTCTATAGTAGATTCCGTGTAAACGATGTGGAAGACTTGGCTGAGAAGGGAGCAGAGTTCCTCACCAGTGACCTGGAGGAGGGAGGAACCCAATGGAGGTGAGGTGGACATCCCTTCAGAGAAGTCTTTCAGAAGAAGACAAGGAGGTTCTGGTAGAAACCTACCACATTGAGGAGAAAGCAGCCCATCGCTGGTACGCAGAGGGGACAGGTTATACAAGAAGTCCACTCGACTTACAACACTTTGCTTAGTGACCGTTCAGAGTTGCGATGGCCCCAAAAAATAGGACTGTTCTTCACTATTATGACCAATCCAGCACCCCCAAGGTCACAGGAACCAAATTCGGACACTTGGCCACGGACTCATATTTACGATGGTCACAACAAGAAGTCCAACTCGCTTAACGACCGCGGGACTAATTGTACAACGGCAGGGATTCTCTGAACGAATGGGGTGGGAGAAGTCATAAAATGAGACACAGCTCACAGAACGAATGTCTCACTTAGCCACAGGAATCTGGGGCTCAATCGGGGGTCGTACGTACAAGGATGGCCTGCACTGGGGACCGCCGGGAGCTGGGTTCGGAAGACGACGGTTTGGTCACTAAAGGGGAGGGAAGATCTAACCGTCCCATAGGGATCTTCGCGGGAACCAAGTTATGTTGTTCTCGGCAGAAATGTTAAGACAAACCAGGATCTTGGAAATGTCAGTAACCAGTTTGGTGGAGCGTGGGGAATGTGTGGGCCTAGAAACCAGGAGACAGTGAGTTCTAGTTCTGGTTTAGGTGTGAAAGCCAGCAGGGTGACTTTGGGCCAATCACCAGGTGATGGTGAGTTCTAGTCCAGCCTTAAGACATAAAAGCCAGATGTTTGAAGCCCGCTGGCAGTAAGACGGGAGGGGGTGTGTGAACGTATCCATTTAATAGTGAAATAAATTAAAAATACTGGGGGACAATTCCGGCAGGAGGACCCAAAAGAAAACCTCAGAGGATCTAACCTTATTCTCTGTGGCAAGGATCACCAGGCAACAAGCTTCGACGGGCACCACGCCACTCTCCGAAAGAGAGCCGGAGGTCAGAGCTTTGGAGCTTTCGGCACAAAGACTCTGGCTGGGGGAGATGCCGGGGTCCTGAGCTGAGAAAAAACAGAGGCTGTGAGTGGAGACGCGGACCCCCTCCTCCTTGCAGGAGACGTCTCAGGACCCAACTAGGGATCGTCATCAGCGCTGGAAGGGAGGGAGGTTTGGAGAGGGAGAGATAGATAGATGATAGATAGGTAGAGAGACAGACAGACAGACAGGTATAATTACAAATAGAGATAGATAGATAACAGCTAGAGATATGGATGGATGGATGGATAGATAGATAAGATAGATAGATAGATGCTAGATAGAAATAGATGATAGATAAGATAGATAGATAGATGATAGAAATAGATAGATGCTAGATAGATATAGATAGATAGAAATAGATGATAGATGATAGATAATAGATATAGATATAGACAGAAATAGATAGATGCTAGATAGATAGATATAGATAGAAATAGATGATATAGATATAGATAGACAGAAATAGATAGATGCTAGATAAATAGATAGATAGAAATAGATGATAGATAATAGATAATAGATAGATATAGATATAGACAGAAATAGATGCTAGATAGATAAATAGATAATAGATAGGAATAGATGATAGATGATAGATATAGACAGAAATAGATAGATGCTAGATAGATAATAGAAATAGATGATAGATAATAGATAAATATAGATATAGACAGACAGAAATAGATAGATGCTAGATAGATAAATAGATACAGATAGAAATAGATGATAGATAATAGATATAGAAATAGACAGAAATAGATGCTAGATAAATAGATAATAGATAGAAATAGATGATAGATAATAGAAATAGATGATAGATAATAGATATAGATATAGATAGACAGAAATAGATAGATGCTATATAGATAATAGATAATAGAAATAGATGATAGATAATATAGACAGACAGAAATAGATGCTAGATAGATAGATAATAGATAGAAATAGATGATAGATAATAGATACAGATATAGATAGACAGAAATAGATAGATGCTAAATACTAGAGATAATAGAGATATGTGTGTGTGTGTGTGAGAGAGAGAGAGAGAGAGAGAGACACACACACAGACAGTGGAGTTTGTGGAGAGGTGGAGGAGGATTATGGGTTCCTTGGTGTTGTCTGAGTTTGGTGGATTTTTTGAAGACCTTTCATGATCCAACTAGCTAACATCATCAGTGCTAGAAGGAGGGAGTGTGGAGGAGGACGACGACTGTGGTGTCCTCGTTGCTCTCTAAACTTGGTCATTTTCTTGCAGACCTTTTCTGACCCAACTAAGTAACCTCGTCAGTGCTAGTAGTAGTGTGGGGTTTACTCTCCGTTTATACACAGTGCCTTCTAACACTGATGAGGTTACCTAGTTGGGTCTTGAAACGTCTACAAGAAAACCACCCAGCTCAGAGAGCACCAAGGACCCCACAGTCCTCCTCCTAGCACTGATGACGTTGGCTAGTTGGGTAAAAAAATGTCTCCAAGAGAAACCCTCCCCCACACAAAACCCCATCATTGGAACTCCCCCCGCCCAAGCCAACTGCTAGTGTGAGGTTGTGTTATTTAGCACAAATCGCCAAAGATGTTTATGTTCCAGGTTTGCCCCCCCCTTTCAGATGCTTAGACAGGAAGTCCTCAACTTATGACCATTCTTTTAAGGACCGACAACACTGGGGCAAAAAAAGTTGACAGCTGATCCTCATACTTACGACCGTCACATACTTCCCTATCATCAAAATTTGGGCCTGGTAAAGCATCTCCCAGTCACGTGATCATAATTCGTAGCTTCCAACATGCCAAATCAAGGGGGAGGAGCCAGCTTGCTTAACGACCGGGCAATCCGCTTAACAACCATGGTGATTCACTTCACCATTGCAACGTGAAGGTCACAAAGAGGGGCGTGACTCACTTTGAATGACCGTTTGGGCTGAGCCATGGAGACGACAGCATACAGGCGGTCCCCTAACTTACGACTGTCATTGAGCCTCCACATTTCTGTTGCTAAGTGAGACATTTGTGAAGTTTTGCTCATGTTTTTCCATCCGTGGCCACCTGCTGTTAAGTGAACCGCTGCGGCCGTTGTTAAACACATGGTCATTAAGTGACTCTGGCTTCCCCCATCGACTTTGATTGTCGGGAAGTCGCAAAAGGGGACCGTCGTAAATACGAGTCGGTCATGAAGTCTCCAAATTTTGATCGTGTGACTGCGGGGATGCTGCGACGGCCATTAAAAGTGAAAAAAACCCAGTTCCTTTTTCCCAATGTAACTCTGAATGGTCACTAAGTGAAACGCTGTAAGTGGGGGGACTATCGGCATTTATAACGGTTGCAGCATCCCTGCGTCACACGATTGTCCACTGGAGATCTCCCCACCTACCTGTTTTCAACACCACCAGATGGGAGGAATCGTCTCGGATATACGACACCGACGCGATGTCATGGATGGGCACCCGGAGGATGAGGTCCTCGCCGTCACGCCAGAGGAGCTTGACGTTGTAAGCCGAGACGCTGACCACGGCGTCGTGCTCATGGGTCAACTGGCCAGGAAGCTGGTGAGCCCGCTGTGGGAGGGGGAGAGAGAAAGAAGGAAGTGGGTCGGAGTTTTCTTGCAGATGTCTCATGACCCAGCTAGTTAACATCATCAGTGCTAGAAAGGAGGAGGAGGAGGAGGTATTTTCGGTGAAGTTCCCCCTTAGAGCTGACGGTTTGAAGTTATTGAAAAAAAATGACTGATGACAGATTTTCACACTTATGACCCTTTGCAGCATTCCCATAATGACACACTCAAAATTCCGACGTTTTGACAACCGACTCGTATTTATGACGGTCGCAGCATCCTAGGGGACTCACGTGACCACCCACCCCCCACTTCTGATGAGCAAAGTCAAGGGGGAAACCAAATTCACTTAACAACTGCATCACTTGTTTAACGACTGCAGTGATTCGCCTTACAACAGTGGCAAGAAGGGGAGGGGCTAAAACGGAGCCACGCTCACTTCACAAATATCTCGCTTAGCAACGGAAGTTTGGGGCTCCGTTGTGGTCGTAAGTTCGAGGACTGGCTGTGATAGGTTGTAAAATACCCTCTTATGACAGGACAGAAATTCAAATGAGATCGTTCAGTGTGAGCAAGTCAGTACAGCTATTCCTCGACTTACGATCGCAAATTGAGCCCCAAAATGTATGTTGCTAAGAGGGACGTGGGTTAAGGAAACGTTGCTCCGTTTTACAGCTTTCCTTGCCAAGATTTCTTAAGTGAATTGCTGCAGTTCTTAAATTAATTCTCTGAATCTGTGGAGTGAAGTGAACTTTGCTCCATTTTATGATCTTCCTTGTCGTTAAGTGAAACGGTGCAGCGGTTCAATTGTTCACATGGTTCTTAAGTGAATCGCTGCAGCAGTTTGTCACACAGGCGTTAACTGAATCCGACTTTCCCCCTTGACTTGTCCGAAGGGGATCCCATGACCCATCACCACCACCGTCGTAAAGACAAGTCAGTTGACAAGAATCCGGATTTGGATCCCCAACAGCGAGGAAACACTGCGACGGTAGTAAGGATGTGTAACACCGGTGAAAAACGCTCCCAAGTCGTGGGGTTTTTTTTTCCCAGCGTCCTCATAACTTGGAACAGTTCTAAGTCGAGGACTTGCAGGCAAAAAGGGTCGTTTACCTTTGCAGTGTCGATTAAATGAAGAATTTCGGTACGGCTGGAGGGATTCAGATATCCTGGAACCGACGTTATTTGACCCAAATACTGAAAAGTGGGAAAAAAAATTACAATGAAAGAGAAATAGTTCGCTTAGTGACAGCTCGATTTTACGACGGCCCTCGGAAAAAAAAAAGAGACTTAGTTCAGTTTTCCCCCCGAGATCGGGGGATCAAAATTAAGACCGACTCGTATTTAGGGCAGTCATGGAATCTCTGAGGAGTTATGTAATTCCCTTATTCCGACCTTCCGATGAGCCAAGTCGACCAGGAAGTTTGGATTCACTTAACGACCGGGTGACTGATTTAACCACCGCAAGGGAGTCATAAAATAGACCCAAAAGCACTTCGTTGTCTTACTTAGCAACATAAATGTTGCGGTTGTGATACAGGACGGCCTGTATTGGTTCTGGGGGTCCTGTGTTCGAGACCCACCTTCGAAAATGTTCTTCTCTCTTCCGGCCTTCCCCCATGGTCGTACATCGACGACTATCTGTGTGATCCACCTGTGCTCCTCAACGTAGACAGAAGTCAAGCCACCTTGACCATTGGGGAGGGGTGACCATTGGGGCCTCCCTCCCCAATGGTCATGCGGCTGGACCTTCTGGAATGGGGGTCACCGTGTTGGAGCAGGGGGTCAGACTAGATGACCTTCAAGGTCACTTCTGACTCTTTTATTCAGAGCAACAGGAGGAGGAGGAGGAAGTGAAGGGAGAAGGAGTAGAATGAAGGAGGAGGAGGAACAGGAGAAGGGAGGAGGAAGAAAAAGCAGGAGGAAGAAAATGGAGGAAGGAGGAGGAGGAGGGAGAAAGAATAGCGAGTCTGAGCAGGTGGTTGGACTAGAAGACCTCCAAGGTCCCTTCCAACTCTATTGTTTGAAGCAGGAGGAGGAGGAGGAGGAGAAGAGAAGGATCTGCTGATTTAGCAGGGGGCTGAAGACCTCCGAAGTCTCTTCCAACTCTGTTCTTCTATGATTTCTTTCCGCAGTTAAGTGAATCCCTGCAGTTATTAAATGAGTCACATGGTTAAGTGAATCCCTCGTTAAGTGAATCCCTGCATTGTTAAGTGAGTCACACGGTGGTTAAGTCTGTTACGAAGTGGAGAAGGAAGATGAGGAGGAGGAGGAAGAAGAGGAGAGAAGGGTCTCCTGCCTGAAAGACCGCCGAGCTCCCTTCCAGCTCTATGATTCCCTTCAAAAGTCCTTCCGTTCAAGAAGAGGGCGGCCTTACCTTCACTTCCTTCTCGATGTAGTCGTTCAAGAGGACGTCCGGCTCAAAGCGATCCGGCAAAGCCAACGGGACCGTGTGCAAAGCCCGCCGTTCGGTGACTTTCTCCTGGGCTTTCTTGTCGCGCCCCTTCTCCCCCTTCAGGAAGACTCGCTTGAACGGGGAGACGATCCCAGGCTGCAAATAAAGAAAGGGGGGGGAGGCAGAGTGGGTTGCCGACGTTTGACGAAATCAAGAGTGAGGGGTTTCGGATGAGCAGAGGGAGACAGGTTGGGGGGCAGCGAAGAGAGAAAAAAACAACACCATTCTCGCAAGACGACCACCAGTCCTTACCTCGTTTTCCATCGTTATCCTCCGGAAGTAAAACTATCTGGAAAAGTCTGCAGTCGGCCGTCTTACCCGAGAGTTACTTTCAACAGCCAGATAAGACTCGCGCATTTGCAGAAAGCAATGGCTCACTGACAACCGTTTCTCATGAGTGAGAGCCGGATGCAGACAAACCACAGCTTCCTTCTACAAATGGAGCTGCTGAGCGCGACAACCAGCTGTCGGCAAGAAAAAAAAAATCCGAGATACTCCCACAAGGAAACAGCTATAGAGGCAATGCCTTTTTGGGGGGCGTTGGGGTGCTCAAACCTTTGCAAAAGAGGGTCTGAGTGTATCATACGGATCTCCGAACGACAGGACGAGACCACAGCGAGCGACCACGGATTTAAATGTGACCGAATGAGAATCCCGAAGCATTCAAGATTGTTTCAGAAGGAGTTTAAGCAACAGCTGTGGGTACTTCAACGTTTCAACAAAACTCCATCCAACACAACACACAGCAACACACTGAGAGTAAACATCGAACAAATTTTGTAGACTTCAGGCAAGCCACAAAATCTTTTTAATTTCCAATGGGGAAAGAGAATGGATTCTCTAGGATACTGGAGGACTAGATTTCGCTGCTCCCAATCAGCTATTTTAACCACCAAGCTGGTGTTTCTCAAGTTCGGCAACTTTAAGCCGTGGGGACTTCAATTCCCAGAATTCCTCAGACACCTAGCTGGGAAATTCTGGGAGTTGAAGACCCCCTGTCTTAAAGGGACGATAGGTCCTCACATCTTCCAAGTTGCCAACTTTGAGAAATATGACACTAAACTATCCTATATCCTTTGGAAGAAGCCATAATGCCGGCCGGCCTTGACTCACATTTGTGACTGTTGTTAAGCAAGGCAACAAAAGGATCACTGATTCATATTTATGACCGTTGTTGTGTCCTAGGGTCACGTAAGTCCCCTTTTGTGATCTTCTCACAAGCAGGAAGCCAGATCGACACAACAACTGGCTTCCTAGCAGACCGACGGTGGTGATTCACTTAACAACGGTGGCACGAAAACTCACAAAACGGGGACACCCTCCCCAAACAACGGTCTCCCTTAGCGTTTCGGGCTCCATTGCAGTCATAAGTCAAGGGTTACCCCCATCAGTTATGATCAGGTAGGCCTTCCCCCCACGCCGCTGTCAATTCAGAAACGTACACAATTATCCTGAAGGACGATTTCAATTCCACAAGGCAAACTGGTCAGGAATTAATTGCAAGAATTAATTGCAAGAATTAATTGGAACGATCTTGGTCTCGTTTCAAATCAGCTGTTATGAAATAAAAAGCTATATCTGGGTGGTTTTTTGGGGGGGGGACGTTTCGGTTAGGTGTGTCTCTAGGGGCAGAGAGGACAACGGGTTCATTTCACGGATTTTTTTGTGACTGTTGCAGGAAATTTATTTGGATGACACATATAAAAGTTGGCAGGACTCTCTGCCTTTACAAATTTCATTCCGAAAAACCCAATCTTTGCATTTAAGAGATTTTCCTAGGGAAAAGCCAACACATTTACTAATAACTAAGGAAATTTGTTTACTTGTGGCGTCGGTAACCACAATAGAGCGACAGGAAGCATGAGAAATTATGAGGCCTGTTGGTAATACCACACCCTTTATATGTAAAAATATCACATAAAAATACCTATTTACCTACCTACCTATCTGTTGAGATGGGTGGCAAATTTCCCATCCAATATCCATCTTCAGAAGTTCATGGATCATGTGCTGACCAAGGAAACAGGAGACTGGGAGTTCTAGTCCCGAGTTAATTATAAAGATAATAGAAATAAACATATTCTCTACTTTCCAACGATAACAGATGCTTCCCGAAAGTCAGAATCCCTGCCGAACAAAGCCTTGAAAATCTCTAAAACAGGCTAATCTTCCGTACCTTCAAATCAATCATGTTACCAACGTATCCGTGAAGTAAATATTTAGTAGAGGTAGCCCTCCACTTACAACAGTTCACTTAGTGACCATTCAGTTACAATAGTCCTTAGGACCGTTTTTCATACTTGTGACCGTTGCAGCATCTCTGTGGTCATGTCAACAAACTTCAGACGCTTGGCAACTGACTCATATTTATGACGGTTGCAGGGTCCCGGGGTCAGGCGATCCCCTTTTGCGACCTTCTGACGAGTAAAGTCAATAGGGAAGCCGGATTCACTTAACGACTGTCTACGTTAACAGCTGCACAATTCACTGAAGAAGTGTGCCAGGAAAGGTCGTAAAATTGAGGGGGGGGGGAAATCACTTAACGACGGTCTCAATTAGCAACAGAAGTTGGAGCCAAGCCCCTGCAGCACAATCAGTGACGGGGAGGCAAATCAGAGCCCCTTCCCCAAATACGTCCATCCCAAAGTGAGAGATGGGGGGGGGGGAAGAATGGGATAGAATGAGAAACAGAATGAGAGAGGCAGGGATAGAGAGAATGAGAAAACAAGGGAGATAGACTGAGAAAGAAAGAAAGAAAGAAAGAAAGAAAGAAAGAAAGAAAGAAAGAAAGAAAGAAAGAAAGAAAGAAAGAGAAAGAAGGAAATAGTGAGAGAGAAAGAGACAGAGGGGGAGAGAATGAAAGAACAAGGGAGGGAGAGAGAGACAGAGAGATAAAGAGGTAAAGAATCAGAATGAGAGAGAAAGAATGAGAGAGAGTAATAGAGAAAGAAAAAGAAAGGGAGAGAAAGAAAGAGAAAGGGGGAGAGAGGGAGGGAAGGAGAGAGAAAGAGGCAGAATAAGAATGAGAAAATGAGGGAAAGAGAATGAAAGAGAGAAAGAGGAAAGAAAATCAGAAAAAGAAAGAAAGAAAGAGGGAGAGAGGGAGGGAGGGAGAGAGAGAGAGAGACAGAATAAGAGAGAAAGAGAGAATGAGAATGAGAGAACAAGGGAAAGAGAAAGAAAAAAGAGAAAAAATAGAAATTTATTAATTTGAATTATGGGGAAAATGGGCTATCAGATCTATTTTGGTCATGCAGGCGAAGGTCCAACAGGGGAAGGAACCTTGAAACTCAGGAGACATAACCAGCACAGCACACCGAGAATGCCCTGGCGCAGAGGATAATGGGCTCTGTAGCCCATCACCCTTTGGGAGGATGGGCTCTATAGTCCAAGGCACTCGAAATTCAGGGGATGGGGGTTGAGAGAAAAGTCCAACCAGCACAGCTCTTCTATCCAGGAACCCCAGAGTCCACCATCCCCCAGTACGCCCAAGGTGTGTCGAGGATGATGGACTTTGTAGTCCACTGCCATTTGGTGTGACTGACCTTCTAGTCCATCTGGGATGAAGGGCTCTATGTACTCCAAGGCCACTCCAAATTTGGGGCGGGGGAACAAAGCCCAACCAGCCCAGCCCTCCTGCAACCTGAAGATGCCCATGGCATGGAGGGCATGATGGGCTCCGTAGTCCAACGCCATTGAGGATGACAGTTCAAGTGGCAAATTTGAGGGGAGCAAAGCCCAACCAGCACAACCAAGGATGCCCAAGACAGAGAGGGCTATATAGTCCAACACCATTGAGGATGATGGGCTCTGGAGTCCATTTGGGATGGGCTCTGTAGTTCAAGACCAAATTTGGGGAGGGGGGGGAGAAAAGCGCAACCAGCAGAGCTCTCCTGCCAGAAGGCCCAAGACAGAGAGGACCAATGGGCTATGTAGTCCAACACCATTGAGGATGATGGGCTCTAGGGTCCATCACCATTTGGGATGGGCTCTGAAGTTCAAGACCAAATTTGGGGAGGGGGGGGGAGAAAAGCCCAACCAGCAGAGCTCTCCTGCCAGGATGCCCAAGACGGAGAGGATGATGGGCTATGTAGTCCAACACCATTGAGGATGATGGGCTCTTCAGTTCAAGACCAAATTCGGGGTGGGGGGGTGGGGAAGCAAACCCCAATCAGCACAACTCTCCTGCCAAGGTGCCCAAGGCGCAGAGAGGACGATGGGCTATGTAGTCCAAGGGTGACAGGCTCTGCAGCGGATCGCCCTTTTGGAGGATGGGCTCTGTAGTCCAAAGCCATTGACGAAACTCTGCAGCGGATCGCCCTTTTGGAGGATGGGCTTTGTAGTCCCGAGCCACCGCCCACAGAAGCCTTTCCCCCCGCCCCCATACAAACAAGCCCCGCCCCCTCGCCCAAAGGCCACGCCCCTCTCACCTTTTTGCCCCTCTTGCCTTCCTCCTCCATGTCTCAGGCGGGGCCCGGAGGCATCTTCCCCGCCGGGCTCCCCTCGCCCTTCACTGCCCCGCCATCGCCGCCCCGGAGGCGTCAAGCCGAGCCCGAAAAAGCGCCGCCGCCGCCGCCGCCCCGGCACCAACTTTTCAATCCTGCCGCCATCTTGGGCGTCGGCGGCGTTCCCGGCATGCCCCGCGCGCGCGCCCTTCCTCTCCTCCCCTTCACGACGGTCTGCCCCTGGGAGGACTGACGTCAGGGAGGAGAAGAGACTAAGGCTTGGTCGGCTTGGACGGAGGCCCTATGGGCATGCGCGAACTGATTCCCGAGCAGGCGAAGCTAGATCAATATAAATCTAGAAAGATTCCGGTGTAGTCAAAATATTCATCCAAAGACCTGGATCTATGATTTAATAAAAAGGTTCCGGAATAATATAAACACTAATAAAGGAAGATAGTATAAATATTCATCCGAAGACACAGATCTATGAAATAATAGGAAGAGTCCTATACAGTATAAATATTCATCTGAAGACATAGAGCTATAAAATATAGAATGGTTCCGGAGTCCTATAAATATTTATACAAAGACATAGATCTATGAAATAATAGAAGAGTTCATCAGTATAAATATTAATAAAGGGGAATAGTACAGTATAAATATGTATATGAACACATAGTTATGAAATTGTAGAAAGATTCCAGGATAGTATAAATATTAATAAAGTAGAATAGTATAAATATTCATCCGAAGATATAGAGTATGAAATTGTAGAATGGTTCCAAGATAGTATAAATATTTATCCAATACATAGATCTGTCATTTAATAGAAAAGTTCAGGGTAGCTTATCTATTCCAACGAAAACCTTGTTGTTAGTTGTGAAGTCATGTCCGACCCATCGTGACCCCATGGACAACTTTCCTTCAGGCTTTCCTGTCCTCTACCATCCTCTGGAGTCCATTTAAGCTCACTCCGACTACTTCAGTGACTCCATCCAGCCACCTCGTTCTCTGCCGTCCCCTTCTTCTTTTGCCCTCCATCGCTCCCAGCATTAGACTCTTCTCCAATGAGTCCTTCCTTCCCATTAAGTGGCCAAAGTATTTGAGTTTCCTCTTCAGGATCTGGCCTTCTAAAGAGCAGTCTTGACTATACGCACTTTTGTTGGCAGGATGATGTCTCTGCTTTTTAGTATGCTGTCTAGATTTGCCATAGTTTCCTCCCCAGGAGCAAGCGTCTTTTAATTTCTTGGCTGCAGTCCCCATCTGCGGTAATCTTGGAGCCCAGGAAAGTAAAATCTGTCACTACCTCCATTTCTTCCCCATCTATTTGCCAGGAATTGAGAGGGCCGGATGCCATGATCTCAGTTTTCTTAATGTTGAGTTTCAAGCCAACTTTTGCACTCTCTTCCTTCACCCGCATCAGGCTCTTTAGTTCCTCTTCACTTTCTGCCATTGGAGTGGTATCATCTGCATATCTGAGGTTGTTGATATTTCTCCCGGCAATCTTAATTCCGACTTTTGATTCATCTAGCTCCACCTTTCTCATGATGTGCTCTGCATATAAGTTAAATAGGCAGGGCGACAGTATACAGCCTTGTCAGACTCCTTTCCCAATTTGAACCCATCAGTGGTTCTGTGTCCTGGTCTCACTGCTGCTTCTTGACCCACATATAGGTTTCTCAAGAGACAAATAAGATGGTCTGGTACTCCCATCTCTTTAAGAACTTGCCACAATTTGTTGTGATCCACACAATCAAAGGCTTTAGCATAGTCAATGAAAAAGAAGTAAACATAGATCTATGAAAATTAGAAAGGTTCAGGTGGCACAGACCTCTTTATTCACCAACAGGAATTAGAAGAGTTTGTAAAATCTATAGTAGCTCCTCAGAGAACATTAATATTCTTTAGAATTATAGCAAATAATATATAAAGGAAAGGAACCATAATAAAAATTGTTGTTGGTTGTTTGTTATTATTTTTTGGTGTTGGTGTTACTATCATTATGTTGTCAATTCTTTAACAAGCGCAACTCCAGACCGGAAGTAATAAGTCCGTCCTCCGTCTCTTGGTCCCACCTCTTGGAGTCCGAAACCCGATCGTGATTGGTTGGACGCCTGGTTCCTTCCGGCTTCGAGAGCCTGAAGTGTCGGAAAAAAACTACATGCTCATTGAGGTCGGCAAGTAACACAGGATATAGTAAAATGATAATCCCTCTCTTGGTCCCGCCCCCTCCAATCATGATTGGTTGGGCGCCTAGTTCATTCCGTCTTCAAGCGCCTGAGGGCGGGAAGAAAAACTACACGCTGAGGGCGGGCATGTCATTCTCCCTCTCTTGGTCCCGCCCCTTTCTAGTGATTGGTCGGACGCCTGAGTCTATTCGAGCTCCCGAGAGCTTGGAAGCCTATTGAGCGCGGCAGGTCACGTGCGCAGAAGGGGCGGAGCGATGGAAGGGCGCCGAGGGAAGAAATGGCGAGTGGAGCACCGGGACGGCCTGCAACGTGGATCCGCCTCCATCCGAAGCGGAGAAGCGCTGAAGGCCCGCCGGGCTCGATGCGCTCAAGCGGGTGAGTCTCCGGGCGGATTGCGGGAGGGACTCTTGATCCCGAAAGACTCGGGTTTCGACCTCGCAGCGGAGGCCGCTTGGCCGGGCCTACCATCCCTCCCTTCCCGCCGGACTACAGCCCCCAGCAGACCACGCGGTGCTTTGGACTTCGTTGAGCTTCTGTAGGCCGGCGGGTTTGGAGCCTAGGCGGATGGCCACGTGGCCTGGGACGGGGTGGGGGGGTGTTTAAGGGGAGGACAGAACTCGCTGAGGACTAGTGACTTGATCGTCTCTGTTAAAAAGAAAGCTGTGAAGGTTTAGGAGCCACTCATTCGCTCTTGGGCTGCGGGAATTGTGTGTGTGTGTGTGTGTGTGTGCATTGGGGATGAAAGTGTAGATTCCTATGCGGGGAACGTGTAGATCGGTATGCAGATATATAAACACGTCTATCTAATCCATCCATCTATATCTATCTATCAATATCTATCTATCTATTATAATATAGATATTTATACAGAGCCTGGTGACGCAGTGGACTAAACTACTGTTAAAGTAGTATTTAGCTGCCAGCTGCCTGCAATTACTGCGAGTTCAATTCTCACCAGGCTCAAGGTTGACTCAGCCTTCCATCCTTTCTAAGGTAGGTAAAAGGAGGACCCGGATTGTGGGGGCAATAAGCTGACTTTGTATATAAAAAAGAACACCGCTAAGCAGGTATATAGAAAAGGATGAAGGCTATTGCTTAACGCATTGTAAGACGCCCTGAGCAGGGTGGATAAAAATTAATGATTTTTTTAAAAAAATGAAAAAAAATCAGATTTTTAAAAATCTAAATCGGATTTTTTTTATTTTTATCGAATTTATTTTAATAAAAAAACTTTGGGGTAAAAATTATCGTAAGCTAGTTTTCTATTTAAGATACATAAATAATTTAGTTTATTCAGCATGAAATGGAGCTGAGTTATGTAGCATGAGGCTGTATATTCTGCAACACTGGGACTATCGGGGAGTCAACAGTGGGTCAAAGGAGTAGCAGAGATGACAGCTGCTCTTTAAAAATTATGATTTAAATCGAGTTGATTTAAATCAAGCCTTTTTACTAGTGATTTAAATCATGATTTAAATTGTGATTTAAATCAACTCGATTTAAATCAAATCCACCCTGGCCCTGAGTCTCCGGAAAAGGATGGCATATAAATCAAACCAATAAATAATAAATAAATCAATAAATGTATATCTCTATATCCATACATTAGATATACAATTATTAAATAGAATACGTATCTATATGTATTCTATTTAGTATTTGTATATCTAATCTATGGATATAGAGATATGGATACATATGTGGATATTTCTATACACATACCGATAGATATTAGACATACCGATACACATATATATGTAACATCTATCAGTGTCTATCACATTTTACATCTGTATATGCCCATAGACAGTGCATAGTGTTGTAACGTTGTGTTCTTTCCCTATTTGTCTACAGGGACTCCTTCTGTCACAGCCCATCGGTCGCTAAGGGAGTTGCACCCAATTTTTGCCGTATATGTTAAGCGATTTGCGTGTGCGTACAGCAAATCTGGCTTCCACTATGGATGATGGCTGTGGAAAGGTCACAAATGGAGATTGCGGAAAGCCACAACTGTTGCCATTTGGCCCGCGCAACTGTGGGGATGCCGTATGATGGTTGTACGTGTGAGGACTCAGCCCGCTCATTTCAATGCCGTCTTAACTTCCAGCGGTCGCTAAATGAATGTAAGTCAAAGAGTTGCTGTAATTTTGTCCTAATTGATTCTTTTCCAAGAGGGGCTTTTAGAAGGAATTTGACAATAAGGCCACAAATTATGCGACTGCAGAGTGTGTGTTGCAAATAACAACCCTTTGTGAACAAATTTGCCTTTGTTGTTGGTCTTTCTCGTGCCTTTTTCTCAGTTTGTCTTCCTTAATGTTTGGTAAAATTGGATTTTCTAAGAGTTGCTAACTTGGGGATAGGATTCGCACCTCCGTCGGAAGCCGTCGCAACTACGCAAACCTTCCAGCGTGGCTGGGTCTTGTCAATGACTCTGATCATTCCTGTTGTGTTTGCAAAAACAACTCCGGGACGGTTTGAGGCCTCTCCCTATCCTTATTTGGGGAGAGGTTATAGAAATCCCGGACAAGAGGTATTCCTTGTCTTATGACCACATTCCTGTTGCTAAGCAAGGCAAATAATCCCCCCCTTTGCGACTATTCCTGGTATGGTCACTAAGCGAATCCCTGCAGTTTTAAGAATCTAGGCTTCCCCGTTGACTGAAGGTCACAAAAGGGGATCAGGTGACCCTGGGACGCTGCGAATGTTGTAAATATGAGTCAGTTGCTACAACGGTTGTGTGGAAAACAATTGCAAGTGCAGTTTTTTGTTGCCATTGCAGCAACTGACTTGTATTTACGACAGTCACTAATGGAGGACTAATGTAATTAAGCCTGGAATTATTTCTTCATTCTAACTTGAGTTCTCTTTCTCCTCTCTAGGAAAATCTCTCTCCTCACCATGGTGCTTGTCCCATTGAAGGTCCCTTCAGGATGTGTGGACACCAATTACCATCATCCCCAGCCCTTCTGGTCTTTCCTCAGGTAAGGCCCGGTGAGAGTTGGGGGCTTTGAAAACAATATGGATCCTGAATTTTGCTCCACCATCTTAAGGTGACCTTTCTTACAGGGTAGTCCTTGTCTTATAACTAGTGCGGAGCCTAGAATTACGGTCATAAGTCAAGGCATCATGTCACCAGATCTGATATTCTGCCTTTTTTGGGAGGGGGAAACCATCACAGAAAAAAACCATATGAACAATCATATTTTTTCTTCCCATAGGCAGCTCGTTTGCCTAAACGTGCATTTAAATTCAGACATGGAGGCAGACTTCAAAACGGGCTAAGTACCTGTACAATATTTACTGAGTAAATAAATACAGGCATAGGTTATAGGTGGGTCTTGATTTATGTCAATAAATATAGGTATACTGTCCTTGATTTATGGCCATTCGTTTAACGACTGCTGGACGTTATAACGGGCACTGAAAAAAAACCAAACCAATAGTTGTGCATGGAGGACTATATACGCACACCACCATGGAGACTGCCGTTGTGGCGACAACAGTGGTTGTAAGTGCCCTCGCTCAGCGCTGTTATGACTTTGGTCACTAAACGAGGACTGGCTCCGTGGATCTGGCAGGGAGGAAAAGAAAGGACTTTGTGCTTCCCTGGTTCTCAAATCTGTCTTGTCTTCCTCTCTTGGGCCCTTACAGTGGCCATTTTCGCACAACCTCAGAGAACGGATGTGAGTTTGTTCGGTTTGTATCTCACAACCCCAAATGAAGACAGAATTGGCTTTCCCTGAAGTTGCTTTCCTCACTTGAGATGCTTTGTCGACAAGCCAGCTTTGAAGATTCAGCTCTGGTAAACGTTATGATTGCTACCTTTCAAACTATTTTTACCCAGACAACACTGTTTAATTGAAAATGAAACTGACATGTTCAAAAATAAAAAACTTTGAAGCAAAAGAAGATTCGGCTCTATCTCTCCATAATCACAGGTAAATATTTTAGTCCTCTTTATTAAACGCTAGAGCAGTATGTGTCAAACTTGACGGGTGTGTGGACTCCAACTCCCAGAATCCCCCAGCTGGCATGTTTTAAGAAGGCTGGACCAGACATGCTTCTTTTGGGCTAAAATCCACCTTATATAATTTAAATTCTGCTTGAACACAGGAACATGGTAAACACTTAGAACAAAAATCTCTTGAAAAAGCAAGAGATTTCCGCATCCTTCCGATGGCACGGATGTTTGGACATGTTTCACATGTTTCATGGTAGAAGAGAAACTTTCTGGATCCAGAATAATAATATGGAAGGGGTAGGAGAAATCCCCCCCCATCCCATAGAAGTTTAAAAAGTAATTTAAAAAAAATAGTATAGATGCATTTTAAACAAAGAGACTAGGATAAATTTTTGTAATCATAGTTTGTGTTAAATTGTGCTGGAATAGTTTGGTGTCGGCTTGGGGGAAGTGACGAAGGGTCATTAAGATTGAAAACCAGGTTGGTATTGGTGTTAAACGTTGGCCTAGAAACCGGGAGACGGGGAGTTCTAGTCCCGCCTTAGGCATGAAACCCAGCCTTGGGGGGCGGGGCTTGGGCCAGTCACTCTTAGCCCAGCCTACCTAACAGGGTTGTTGTGGGGGAAAGTATGCAGAAGATTTATTATGTACCTTCATCATCTCAAGGTTAACTTTCCACGTAGTAAAGGTAGAGCAAAAATCAATACGAATAAATGTGGATTTTAACTTCCTCCTCGTCTCCCAGGTCTCCCTACCTGCTTGGCTGGCGGCTTTACTGCCCATCATCCACGCCCACACCTCTCGCCCCGAAGAGGAAGCGGCCCTGGCAGCCGTCCTCTGTTCTGAGTCACTTGCAGCCCCGAAAGGGAGGAAGTTTGCGGTCAACCGATGACTGAAGGTTTCTCAGAAAAAAGGATGACGAAGACCATGCTTCCCTTCCGCCCCCTGGAGATGGGGCACGATGGGATTTTGCGCTGCTTCCAATCGAGGGTTGTGGAAGGAGATCAGTCATCAGAAGTCTCTCTTTTTCTTTCTTCCTCTCTCTCTCTCTCTCTCCCTCCCTCCCTCTCTTTCTTTCTTCCTTTCTTTCTCCCAACGGGATGACAGAATAGAGTTGGAAGGGACCTGGGAGGTCATCTAGTCCAACCCCCTGTTCAAGCAAGAGACCCTGGACCATTTTTAGGCTGGTCCTGAGCGAAGGGAGAAAGGAAGGGCCTCTTCCAAAATTTGGGGCTGTCTCTTGAGCGGGGTTTCTCCCCAACTTCTGTCCTTCCCTCAACAGAAAAACTCTTCTCTGTATCCTTAAAGAACATTTTCTGAAGAATAAATGACTCCCCGCCTCAGCCTGTCTCCCTTTCTTTCCCATGATCCGCCCAAAAACAAGAAAACAGCTAGTCCTCGGTTTTACGACCACAACGGAACCCCAAAATTTCCGCTGCTCAGTGAGGTATTCGTTAAATACGTTTTGCCCTGTTTTCTGACCCTCCTTGCCACTGTCATTAAGTGAATCCCTGCAGTTCGGTGAGTCACCAGGTTGTTAAGTGAATCCGGCTTCCTGCTTGTCAAGACGGTCACAAAACGGGATCACGTGACCCAGGGACACGGTGACCGTCATAAGCATGACTCGGCCAAGCCTCTGAATTTGGATTGTATGGGAATGCTGCAACGGTCGTAAGATTGAAAAAACGGTCATAACTCCGAGTGCTATTGTAACTGAACGGTCATTAAACGAACTCTTGTAAATCAAGGACTAGTTTAGAAATAGTCCTCGACTTACGACGATTCATTTATTAGGCCAAATCTGGTGTCCCATCGGTTAAATCTGGATTTTAAATGGACATAGTCCTTGACTTTAAAATGGAAGTTATAAAGGAACTGAAAAAAGGGACTTTGAGATCATCTACTCCAACCCACTGCACAAGCAGAAAACCCTTGGAAGACCTCGGAGGTCATCTAGTCCAATCCCCTGTTCAAGCACCGCCCCCTACAGAATGACAAGAGTTGGAAGGGACCCTGGAGGTCATCTACTCCAACCCGTTGCACAAGCAGGTGACCCTTATGGAATCAGAGTTGGAAAGGGACCTTAGAGGTCATCTAATCCAACCCTGTGCTCAAACAGGCAAAAAAATAAATAGTGGCGGTGGAAAGGATCTCAGATCATCTAGTCTGACTCCTTGCCCAGAAGACCAAAATCACATAATTGGAAGGGACCTTGGAGGTCATCTAGCCCAACCCCGTATAGGACAGTTTCACACAAACATCGAATCTCTTCTTTAAAACCTCCACCGTTTAGAGCAACTTGGTTCTCCTGGTGCATTATCCACCTCCAGAAAGATTTTAGTTAATTAGGGATTAATTTCCACACCCAATTTGGGGACACTTGCTCCCCAGCTGAGCATCTCTGAGGCGCTTCTATCCATCAAGCCCCCCCCCCCAACTCCAAAGCCATCTTGCCAACCCACGTGCACCGGCTGTGGTTCGAGGGTGGAGTAGCTACTCTTGGGAGCCCGTCTCATGAGAAAAGAGGAAATGACGTTGCCCACCGCAAGCCAAACCTCACAAGTGAGTGGCAAAACACTTCTGGAGGAAGAGGTGCAGGGCCCATGTTCGAGATGCGGGCTCAGAATAGGCGCGGTCTTCAAAGAAACTGGATCCCCATAAAAATAATATTTGTAGCTTGAGGGTGAATTGGGGGGGAGGGGGTGTCCCAGGTGCTCTAAGCTGGGTAGGTTTCTTGCAGACGTCTCGTGACCAAACTAGGGAACAGCATCAGTGCTAGAAGGGAGGGTGGGTTATGGAGAAAAGGAGGAACAGGAAGAAGAACAAAAGGACTGTGGGGTCCTTGGTGCCCTCTGAGCTGGGTGGCTTTCTTGCAGACATCTCATGACCCAACTAGGGAACGTAATCAGTGCCAGAAGGGAGGAGGAAGAAAAGGACAGTGGGATCCTTGCTCTCTGAATTTAATACTTGAGAACTTATTTCTTAGCTCTACCTGATGTTTCTTTGCTCGATTGATTTGATTTTTTTTATTTTTTTTTATTTTACTTTACTTTACTTTATTTTATTTTATTTTATTTTGTTTTATTTTTTTATTTTTTTTTATACCACTCTTCTCCCGAAGGACTCAGGGTGGTGAACAGCCATAATAAAACAATATACAAGACAAATTTAAAAACCATATTAAAACAATTCAATTTTTGGCCGAATTTAAAATTCCCATTCTACAACCCCCTATAAAACCATGTTAAAAACCCGTATTTAAAACCCGATTAAAATTATTGTCCCATCAGAGCGGCTTGCTGGAATAACAGGGTCTTCAACGCATGACGGAAGGCGCGGAGGTCAGAGGATCCTTCGTATATCCGGGGGCAATTCATTCCATAGGGCAGGAGCCCCCACAGAGAAGGCCCTCCCCCTGGGAGTCGCCAGTCGACATTGTTTGGCCGACGGCACCCGGAGGAGCCCCTCTCTGTGGGAGGGTATCGGTCAGTAGGAGGCAGTCAGTGGCAGCAGGCGGTCCTGTAAATATCCAGGCCCTAAGCCATGGAGCGCTTTAAAGGTAGTGACCAACGCATCCGGAAGACCACCGGGAGCCCGTGCAGCTCGCGTAAGAGGTGTTACATGGGAACGACGAGTCGCCCCCATTATCACCCGCGCGGCCGCATTCTGCACCAGTTGGAGCCTCCGGGTGCCTCTCAAGGGGAGCCCCATGTAGAGAGCATTGCAGTAGTCCAGACGGGAAGTGACGAGGGCATGGATGACAGATTGGTTGTGTCTGTATGTCTGCCTTTGTGTGCGTTTGTAGTGTGTAGGTAAGAGTGGTTTCCAGAGCCACAACTAAACTCTGCAAGGTTGTCCCACACCACAGACAAAGCTGACCGATTAAAATGTAGTGAATGGCCCACGGGAATTCGTTCTAATTTTGCGTTCAGTCAAGGAGATTTTTGTGTTTATTTATTTATTTTATTAAATTTTTATACCGCCCTTCTCCCGGAAGACTCAGCCAGAGATAAAACCCACAACAATATCAAAGTTAAAAGACGAATTAAAAATATTAAATAATTTGGCCGAAAAAGCTAAAATAAAGACAACCCATTAAAATGCTTTTCTTGTTCCCCAGGTTGTCCAGATTCTCAGGGCCAGAGCCTCCGGCTGATGTTATGCAATGCCAGGTCCGTTGTTAATAAAGCCCCCCTCATCCACGATCTTATTCAGGAGGGGGAGGCGGACCTGGCGGGCATTACGGAGACCTGGTTGGGCCAGGAGGGGGGAGTCCCTCTTGTGGATATATGCCCACCAGGCTTCCGTGCATTTCATCAGCCGAGGGCTCAGGGTAGGGGCGGGGGGGTGGCGGTTATTATAAAGGAAGGTCTTGATCCGAGGGAGACCACTGTTCCACAGATAGCCGGATGTGAGTCCCTCTTTGTGAAGTGGGGTCGTGGAGTACAGATGGGCTTGTTGGTCACGTACCTGGCTCCCTGCCACGTGGCAACGGCCCTGCCCGAGCTGCTTAACGTTATAGCCGAGGTGGCGGTGGACACCCCCAGACTTGTCATCATGGGGGATTTCAACCTGCCATCTATCGGTGAAACGTCTGAAGTGGCTCGAGAGTTCATGGCTTCCATGACGGCCATGGACCTTACTCAGTTAATTCATGACCCCACTCACACAGGGGGACACACTCTGGACTTAGTTTTTGTCTCTGGTCAGTGGTTGAGTGGCCTTGATATAGGGGATATAGATACTGAACCCTTGTCATGGACTGACCACTCGCTCCTTCGACTGGACTTTCTAACCGCTGCACCCCGCCGCAGGGAGGCGGGACCGACCAGGTGGTTCCGCCCCAGGCGCCTGATGGACCCTGATAGGTTCCAGATGGAGCTTGGGCCATTTCCTGAGATTCTGGCTCATGACTCGGCTGAGGACCTGGTGGCCGCCTGGGATAGTGCGGCTGCCGGGGCTTTGGACCGAGTCGTGCCTTTGCGGCCTCTGACCCGGCACCGAACCCACCTGGCTCCTTGGTTCTCCAAGGAGCTTAGGGAGATGAAGCGCCGGAAAAGACGCCTGGAGAGTAGTTGGAGGACCAGCCGCTCCGAACCTGACCGAACACTGGTGAGGTCTCATATTAAGACCTACCTAGTGGCGATAAAAGCGGCGAAAACTAGCTATTTTGCCGCTCTTATCGCGTCATCAGATGATCGCCCGGCCGCCCTGTTTAGGGTGACCCGCTCCCTCCTCCATCTGGAAGTGCGGGATGACCCCTTGCAGGGTCGAGCTGAGGATTTTGTGCAGTATCTGTATGACAAAATCGCTCAGATTCGGGAAGGGCTGGCCTCTGACTGGGTATGTCCGGATGGGATGACTGAGGCAGGTCTTGAGAGTGTTATCTGGGGGGAGTTCGATCCTGTGGCTCCCGAGGACATGGACAGGGTCCTGGGACGGCTGAACGCGACCACATGTTTATTGGACCCGTGTCCCTCCTGGTTGGTACTGGCTTCCCGGGAGGTGACACGAGGCTGGCTCCAGAAGATTGTTAACGCTTCTTTGGGTGAGGGGGTCCTGCCGGCCGCTTTGAAAGAAGCGGTGGTGAGGCCCCTCCTCAAGAAGCCCTCTCTGGATCCAGCTGTTTTGGCTAACTATCGTCCAGTCTCCAACCTTCGCTTCGTTGCGAAGGTTGTTGAGAGTGTGGTGGCGCAACAGCTTCCCCGGTACCTGGATGAAGCTGTCTATCTAGACCCACTCCAGTCCGGCTTCCAGCCTGGGCACAGCATGGAAACGGCATTGGTCGCATTGGTGGATGATCTCTAGAGGGCCCGGGATAGGGGTTGCTCCTCTATCCTGGTCCTGTTAGACCTCTCAGCGGCTTTTGATACCATCGACCATGGTATCATGTTGCACCGGTTGGCGGGGTTGGGGGTGGGGGGCACCATTCTGCGGTGGTTCTCCTCCTACCTCTCTGACCGGTCGCAATCTGTGTTGACAGGGGGGCAGCGGTTGACCCCGAGGCACCTTGCTTGTGGGGTGCCACAAGGGTCGGTCCTCTCGCCCCTTCTGTTCAACATTTATGTAAAGCCGCTGGGTGAGATCATCCGTGGCTTCGGGGTGGAGTTCCATCAGTACGCTGATGACACCCAGCTGTACATCTCCACCCCAGGCCACCCCAACGATGCCCTTGAAGTGATGTCCCAGTGCCTGGAGGCCGTGCGGGCCTGGATGGGGAGAAACAGGCTCCGACTCAACCCCTCCAAGACCGAGTGGCTGTGGCTTCCGGCGTCCCGATATAGTCAGCTGATGCCATCGCTGGCTATTGGGGGTGAATCACTCGCCCCCACGGAGAGGGCTCGTAACTTGGGCGTCCTCCTGGACACACGGCTGTCTTTAGAAGATCATTTGGCGGCCGTGGCCAGGGGGGCTTTCTATCAGGTTCGCCTGATACGCCAGTTGCGCCCCTTTCTAGATCGGGACTCCCTACGCACAGTCACTCAGGCACTCGTCACTTCCCGCCTGGACTACTGCAACGCTCTCTACATGGGGCTCCCCCTGGGGTGCACCCGGAGGCTCCAGCTGGTCCAGAACGCGGCCGCGCGGGGGATTATGGGGGCGACGAGGCGCTCCCATGTGACACCTCTCCTGCGCGAGCTGCACTGGCTCCCGGTGGTCTTCCGGGTGCGCTTCAAGGTGTTGGTGACCACCTTTAAAGCGCTCCATGGCTTAGGGCCGGGGTACTTACGAGACCGCCTTCTGCCACCAATAGCCTCCCACTGGCCAGTACGCTCACACAGAGTGGGCCTCCTCAGGGTGCCGTCCGCCAGACAATGTCGGCTGGCGACCCCCAGGGGGAGAGCCTTCTCTGTGGTGGCGCCCACCCTCTGGAACAACCTCCCCCCAGAGTTACGTACAATAACAGACCTCCGGATTTTTCGTCGGGCCCTGAAAACCCATTTATTTCAACTAGCTGGGCTGGCTTGAGTCAAATTTTAAATTGATTTTAAATTGGAACAGTTTTAATTACGGCCAAGATATTTAATTATTTTAATCAGTTTTTAGATTTTGTATGTTTTGTATGTATGTCTTGTTTTTACTTTGGCTGTTCACCGTCCTGAGTCCTATATTGGAGAAGGGCGGTATAGAAATTTAAACAAACAAACAAATAAATAAATAAAATCACATTAGGCCAGCCCTGCTCGGTGAAACAATAGCATTTGACGGAGCAATGCCAAATGAAGAGCACACAAATGCGGGTTGTGAGGAAAAGATGGGGTGGAAGTGGTCTCCAAGACCTGCCAACGGTGGAGAAATCAAGGAAGTTTTGGATTCCGTTGCCTTGTTGTTCCCGTTGTGTTGTGATAGGGTGGTTGCCTCTCCTTATACTTCTGTGTGGTAAATGTGGTTGTGGGTTCCTTGTCACAGCATTGTGCTTCCTGTCCCACCTGGCTAAGCTCTTTGATCTTGAAGCCACAATGAAGAGGAAACAAAGGAGACATTTCAGGTGGGACCTTTCCATGCCTTGGGCTTGACATCCATCATTCAAGGAGAAATCTCTTGATCCACCTTCCAAATTTACAATGGAAAC
Source organism: Pantherophis guttatus (assembly GCF_029531705.1). The sequence continues at coordinate 1,342,392 of NW_026844094.1, read as the reverse complement.
AGACCATAGTTTATGTCTCGAACAAGTCAGAAGCGACTGTCTGAACCACAGCAGTCATGTTCCTGGACCTCTTCATAGCTTTGCTGTCTCTGGAGGATATTCGGTTTCTCTGGTGGCCTTCTATGACGTTCTCCAACTTCTCTGGGGTTTAGGGTTTAGGTTCTCTGTGGTGGACTTAGAGACCTCTTCTTAAGAGGGATCCATCCATCCTATAAAATCCATTCTGTTGAGGACATTAGATCCTATCATATCCATTCTCTGGAGGGCATTTTCTGGTGGCCTGCTATGAAATTCTCCAAGTTCTCCAGGGTTTATGTTCTCCATAGAAAACTTTGAGACCTCTTCTCCAGAGGGATCCATCCATCCTATAAGATCTTGTTCTCTGGAAGACTTTAGATGCCTTCTATGGTGGTCTCCTAATGAAGTTTTCCAAGTTTTCCAGGGATTAGGATTTAGGTTCTCCATGAAGGAGTTTGAGACCCTCCCCTCCAGAGGATCCATCCATCCTATAAGATCTGTTCTGTTGAGGACATTATATCATATCAGATCCATTTTCTGGAGGACATTTTCTGTTGGCCTGCTATAAAATTCTCCAAGTTCTCCAGGGTTTAGGTTCTCTATGGAGGACTTCTTCTCCAGAGGGATCCATCCATCCTATAAGATCCATTCTCTGGAGGACATTAGATGCCTTCTATGGTGGTCTCTTAATGAAGTTCTCCCATATTCTCCGGGGTTTAGGGTTTAGGTTCTCCATTGAGGACTTTGAGACCCTCTTCTCCAGGAGAATCCATCCATCCTATAAGATCCACCCATAGAGAAACAACGATCAAGGAAGTGAACCTGCAACAAAGCTGTTAGCTCTGCAAACCACAAGCTCCACCTTCTCACTGAGACGGAAATCACCCTACTTGACTCACCCTTCTTTCCACTGACGAGCGAGGACGGTTGTCTGTCCTGGCAAACGGACTAACTTCTCCGGGAACATGGCAGAGCAAGAGAGTCTAGAATTTGGGAAAGCTGATTTTGTCCTCTTGGACCAAGTGACCATGGAGGACTTCCTGGAGAACCTGAAGCTCAGGTAAGGTTCAGAAGGGGGAAAGGCAGCGAACGATGTGTCTTGTTTCTGAGAAGAAGTCAAGTGGTCTGGGCCATTGGTGGCTTCAAGATCTTTTGAGGGACTCAGAATAGCCAGGTAGGGATTTCTGGAAAAGTTCATAGCCTTGATGGAGATCTGTGTCATTGATGGCTTCCCAATGGAGGTCCCTCATCTTGTTCTTCAGAACCTGGAGCTTGGCAGTGTCTTTAGGGCAAAGAGTTGTAGCCCACATTAGTGGGAAAGTCCACCTTTCCGTCAAACTGAAACTTCTGGGCAGCCCTGAAACTTCTGGGCAACCCTAAACTGGAAATTAGTTTGTTCTGGTGGTTAAGGCAAGCTAGAAACTAGGCGGTGGTGAGTTCTAGTCCCGCCTTAGGCATGAAAGCCAGCTGGGTGACTTGGGGCCAATCACTGGGAGATTGTGAGTTCTAGTTCCATCTTAGGTATCAAAGCCAGTGAGGGGACTTTGGTCCAATCACCAGGCAACTGTGAGTTCTAGTCCCGCCTTAAGCAAGAAATCAAACTGGATGACTTTGGACCAATCACCAGGCAACGATGAGTTCTAGTCCCGCCTTAAGCAAGAAATCAAACTGGGTGACTTTGGGCCAATCACCAGGTGACGTGAGTTCTAATCCCGCCTTAGGTATGAAAGCCTGATGGGTGACTTTGGGCCAATCCCCCCCCCTCTCTCTCTCTCTCAGCCCAATCCACCTCACAAGGTTGTCGTTGTGGGGAAGAGAAGAGGAGGAAGGACCACAAGAGTCATTAGGATGCCTACCTGTATTCATTCTTAAAATTCAAGGTTTTCAGAGTTGTCAGTCACCACTTGCTAAAGTTGCTAAAGCCAGTTGTTAAGTGAATCAGGGGGTCATTAAGTAAATCCAGTCCCCCCCCCCCTTGGCTTTGCTTGTCGAGTTGGCCAGGAATGGTGATCTGAGGAGGCTGCGACCAAATTTTGCAGCCAAATTTTGACCATGTGACCAGAAGGATGCCGCATTGGTTATAATGCGGCATCCTGGCCTAATTTTCCCCCTCTTTTATAAAAGATTTTTAAAATTTTAAATATCTTTTAGTATTTTATATATTCAATTTTAAATTGGTTTTAAAAGTTTGGGGTTTTAAATTTGTCAGGGCCAAAATTATTTAATTTGATTTTATTCTATTTTAAATTTTGTATTGTATGTGTTTTTATTGTTTGGCTGTGCACCGCCCTGAGTCCTTCGGGAGTAGGGCGGTATAGAAATCTAATAAAATAAATAAATAAATAATAAATAAAATAATTCCCTGGGTGGTGGCATGCTTTAAGAGGGGTGGACTTCAACTCCCAGAATCCCCCAGCCGGCATCCTATAAGATCTCTGGACTTCATGCAAGCGGGGGAATTCTGGGAGTGGAAGTCCACCTTTCTTAAAATCGCTCTGTTTGAGAAACATGGCAACTAAAACAACATCAGGCAAACCCCCTTTTTCAAACTAACCGGGTTTATTCCGAGCCAGAAAGTGTTTGTGAAGTCACCTCCTTAGACGGAGGGAGTGGTGGCTCATATTGGATCCTGTCAGAGGAAGCAGAAGGCCGAGACGGAATTGAAATGACTCAAGTCAGAGCTAATTTTGAAATCAGGAAACGCGCCACTCGCACTCGGGGCCTGCCTGCCTTCGCTTCTCTTTTCCATATTTATTTTTTCATTTTATTTCTTTGTTCCATTTGCTAAAAAAAAAAAAAGCCAACTCCCCCATACTAATACGGTGAGTCCTCGACTTACAGTGGTTCATTTAAAGACCGTTCCAAGTTACGACGGCACTGGAAAAAATGACTTTTTTTCACACAACCATTTGTTTAATGACGCCGGCACTGAAAAAAGGAGCATTTTTCACACTTATGACTGTCGCAGTTCCGGGATCAAAATACAGATGCTCGGCAACCGACTTGTATTTATAACGGTTGCAGCATCCTGGGGTTACGTGATCCCTTTTTGTGACCATCTGACAAGCCCGATTCACTTAACAACCAGATTTCTAGCTTATCAACTGCCAGGATTCACTTAGCAACAGTGGCAAGGAAGGTCATACAATGAGACAAACCTCATTTAATTAAGTAAGTTCTCATTTAATGACCAAAATTTGGGGCTCATTTGTGGTCGTAAGTAGAGGACTGACTGTGGTCCCCTCTGAATGTCTAGAATTGTGTCCCAAATTTCCATCGCTAAGCGAGAAAGAAGTGCAAAGAGAATGTTGCCCTGTTTTGTGAGCTTTGTTGACACCGTTGTTAAGCGAGTGGATGAACGCATGGATAGATGCATATTGCCTCTGTACAGATAGTCCTCAATTTACGGCCGCAAATTTCAGAGTCTGGAATTTCCGTCGCTGAGTCAGACAAGTTGCTAAGTGAGTTTTGACTCACTTTATGACCTTTCCTGCTGCCATTCTTATGCAAATCCATGCAGCAGTTACGTTCGTCCCATGGTCGTTAAGTAAATTTGGCTTCCCCATTGACATTGCTTGTTTGGAAGGGGATCACGTGACTCCAGGGACGCGGCGTCCGTCATAAATACAAGTCAACTGCCGAGCTGAATTTTGCAATGTGTGAAAAACGGTCACGGGTCCACTCAACGAACGGTTGTAAGTCAAGGACTTCCTGTCTCGTCTCAGGGACAGAAGGACTAGGGGGGTCTTTCCTGTATTCCCGTATGGAGAGGGATCCATCCAGGGGTGAAATGCTTATCAGTTCGGGCCGGTTCGCCTGAACCGGTAATAAAAAATGTTTTAAAATAAATTCCAACGATCAGCTAAGGCAGTGTTTCTCAACCTTGGTAGCTTGAAGATGGATGGACTTCAACTCCCAGAATCCCCCAGCCAGCGCTGCTGGCTGGGGGATTCTGGGAGTTGAAGTCCACCCATCTTCAAGCTTCGAAGGTTGAGAAACACTGAGCTAAGCAATGCGAGATTGTCAGAATGTTTTTTCTTTTTACTTTTTTAGCATTTTTTTTTACTACCGGTTTTCCGGAACCAGTAGTTAAAAATGCTTTAAAATTTTAAATAAAAAAAGTTCCGACGATCCAGCTGATCGTTGGAACTTATTTTTTTAACTACCGGTTTGGGCAAATAGGTAGTAAAAAAAATGCTTTACAAAAGTAAAAAAAAAAAAAAAAGGCTCCGCCGATAACAGCTCTGCCGCGCGATCCCCGGAGCCTTTTTTTTTACTTTTTAAAAGCATTTTTTACTACCTATTCGCCCGAGCAGGTAATAAAAAATGCTTTTAAAAAGTTTTTTAAAAGGTTCCCACATGCGCCACAGCTGATCACACACCCCCGTACTGTTCTACTTACCTTCCCAAGCTACCTTTTGGTGCGCACTGAGCATGTGGTAGTAAACCTGTTCAGATTTCACCTCTGGATCCACCTCTTCTCCAAAGCCCCTGAAGGCAGAAGTAGAAGCAACAGATGGAAACCCATCCAGGAGAGAAGCAACCTAGAAGGAAAGAGGGATTTCCTCACGGTGAGGGAAATTAACCCTTGCCACCAGAAGTGGTGGTTTGTCCCTCACCGTGGATAGATTGAGCGACCGTTAGTCCAGCACGAAACAACACAACGATCCAAAGATTGTTCCCCGATTCTGGGCACGTGGAGTTCTCCTCGCTGTGACCCCACCACAAACGTGGTCAACCTGTAAGATGCCTCCTTAACCATGTCTCCACCTTTGGCCAAACCAGGTTTGAGAAGGGACGCATCTACACCTACATCGGGGAAGTTGTGGTCTCCGTCAACCCGTACAAACCTCTGTCGCTCTACGGGAAGGACGCGATCGAGCATTACCGGGGTCGGGAACTCTACGAGAGGCCGCCTCACCTCTACGCCGTGGCCGACGCGGCCTACAAGGCCATGAAGAGACGGGCCATGGACACCTGTGTGGTCATCTCAGGTAGGGTTCCCACATCTCTCTTTCCCCATCCAAGAAAGGGTTACCCAGTCGTAACGACCATCTTGATCTGTCAGGTTGGAGGTTGGCTTGACGTGGATTACGGAGGTGGGTTCAAGTCAGAACAGGAACGGAGCTGGAAGGGACCTCGGAGGTTATCTAGTCCAGCCCCCTCCTCAAGCAGGAGACCCTAAAAGAATGACACAGTTGGAAGGTACTCCAAAGGTCATCTAGTCCAACACCTTGCTTGAGCCAGAGACCCTTATAGAATAACAAGAGTCATTCTGCTATTCTGTTATTCTATGATTCTTTAAGGCTGTCCTGCTAGAAGACCTCCAAGCTCCCTTCCAGCTCTATTCTGATTGAGTGTTTGATGGTTTGCAAGCCTCAGTGGGGCATTGGCCCATCTAGAGGGCATCCAAACAGACCAGTGCAGGAAGGAGATGGACCAACTCAAGAATGTTTAGCTACGTCGTTGAATAGATTCAGCATTATGATGATGTTCTCTTATATAAGCTGCATGCAGTTATTGCTGAGAATAGAGCTGGAAGGGATCTTGGAGGTCAAGTAGTCCAACCCTCTGCTTGAGCAGGAGACCCTTACCGAATCACAGAATGACAGAATTGGAAGGGATCTTGGAAGTCTTCTAGTCCATCCCCCTGCTCAAACAGGAGATCCTATTTCAGACAAGTGACTGTCCAGTCGTAATTCATCAATCAATCAATGAATTAAGTTAATAATCATTAACTAAATGATTAAGCTCATCTCTGAATCTTTGTGGGGTCCTCGGTGCTCTCGGAGCGGGGTGGTTTTCTTGCAGACGTTTCATGACCCAACTAGGGAACGTCATCAGTGCTAGAAGACAAAGGGCATGGGGAGGAAGAAGAGGAGAATGACTGCTTTCTGAGCTTGGTGGTAATTAGATAAAGAAAGGTCTGCAAGGAAACCACCCAGCTCTGAGAGCACCGAGGACTGCAAAGTTCTCCTCCTCCTCCTCCTCTTCCTCCTCCTTTTAGCCCTGATGATGTTCTCTAGTGGGTCATGAAACATCTGCAAACGTTGTCAAATTTCTCACCGAGATCCACGTCTTTTCTTGGTCTCTTTTAGGAGAAAGTGGGGCTGGAAAAACAGAGGCCAGTAAATACATCATGCGATATATCGCCGCCATCACCAATCCGAGCCAGAGGGCCGAAGTGGAAAGGTAAGTTGAGTCCAGGTAGTCCTCAACTTACGACCCTTCGTTTAGCGACTGTCCGAAGTTACAGCCGCCCTAAAAACAGGGACTTAGCACCGTTTTTGCACCCTTACGACTGCCGCAGCATCTCCGCGGTCACTTAATCAAAATTAGGCGCCTGGCCACTGACTCATATTTATGACGGTCGCAGTGTCCCCGGGGTCACGCGATCCCCTTTTGCAACCTTCTGACGAGCGAAGTCCAAGGGGAGGCTGAATTTGCTGAACAATGGTGTGACTCACTAAAGAACTGCAGGGATTCGCTTAACGACGGCAAGGAAGGTTGTAAAACGGGGTGAAAGTCACTTAACAAAGGTCTTGCTTTGCAAGGGAAATTTTGGGCTCCGTTGTGGTCGTAAGTCGAGGATTAGCTCTATAGAGGTAATACCCATTCGTCCATCCATTTGTTTCACAACCTTGGCAATTTGGTGGACTTCAACTCCCAGAATTCCCTAGCCAGGAAGCTTTAAGATGGGTGAGCTTCAACTCCCAGAATCCCCCAGCCCATCTTTAAGCTGCTAAGGTTAACTAGAATGGTTAACTACCATTCTAGATCCAGGAATACGTAAAATAAAATATCTGATCCGCCACCATTTTTTAAACATCTTCCTAACAACCCTGTGAGGTAGGATCGGCAAAACAAAAGCAGAATACGCCAGTGGAGGGCTTCGTTGGGGGGGAACGGCAGGAGGAGCCCTAAAATCCCCCATGAAGGCCAGATGTAACCGCTACTTGCTTCCCTCCCTCCCCTAAGTCATTTTTTGGTGTTTCTCGGACTTTCTACAGGGTGAAAAATGTTCTGCTCAAATCAAATGGCGTTCTGGAGGCCTTTGGCAACGCCAAAACTAACCGCAACGACAATTCCAGCCGGTTCGGCAAATACATGGACATCAATTTCGACTTCAAGGGAGATCCTACGGGAGGACACATCAGCAACTACCTGTTGGAAAAGGTATGGTGTGTGTGTGTGTGTGTGTGTGTATCAAACTGGGAGTTTTTGAGTCAGAATCAAATCACGGGGTCACCCAAAAATCCATATTGATGGAAAAGAAATGGGGCATCTCGGAATAAGCGACTCACAATGCTTTAAGAAGGGTGGACTTCAACTCCCAGAATTCTCCAGCCAGAAAGCGTTAAGAAGGGTGGAGTTCACAGGTGAAATTCATCCGGTTCTCATCAGTTCGACCGAACTGTTTGTAAATTGCTTAGGCAGCTCGGAGAACCAGTTAAAAATAAAGTGCAAGGTTTCTCTCTCTCTCTCTCTCTCTCTCTCTCTCTCTCTCTCTCTCTCTCTCTCTCTCTCTCTCCCTCTCTCTCTCTCTCTCTCTCTCTCTCTCTCTCTCTCTCTCTCTCTCCCTTCAGTTAATAGCTCCACTTAACAGTTGCAGCTGGAATGCGGCCGATACATGCTGAATCTTCAATAAGCAACAGAAACTGACAGGATCAGGGCAGGGAAACCCATCAATCACCCATCCTGCCTTTCAGGAAGAAGGACAAAATTACAAATATTTTCATTATAAAGAGTATTAAGTAACACTTCTGTGATCAGCTGATACTCCCTGGAGTTTCCCAAGATCTTTCATAGCTGCTGGAGTGTTGGCTACTTCTTGTTTCTTCCTGAGGGAAAAGATACAGGATTGGACAATGATGCAGCTTTAATTTAATGCAAGTGTGATCCAGTATTGCTTCTGCTGTAAAGCACCCAATTTAGAACATAGAGAACATAGAATAATAGAGTTGGAAGGGTTAATGGCTTTTGGCAGCATGCCCAGGCTTTCAATTAGACTGAGCAGCTGCTCTTAGTTTCCCTCTCAGCTGCTGTGTTTGCTTTGGGGTTGACTTTTTTTTTTAAAAAAGGGGAATGGCTGTTTTAAGTTTTCTGCATTGTTTTAGTGGTTCCTGGCACTGTCCTTTTGGGGTGTTCTTCCCTCACTCTTTTTGAAAGCATCTAGTGATGGAGCACGCACAACTTCTGAAGGCAAGCTATTCCATTGGTTGATTGATTTCACCCTTAGGATATTTCTCCTAAGTCCTAGGTTGCTTCTCTCTTTGGTTAGTTTCCATCCATTGTTTCTTATTGTGCCTTTTGGTGCTTTGGAAAATAGATTAACTCCCTCATTTTTGTAGGAGCCCCACAAATTTCCTGACAGTTAGAATAATTAATCAGTAGAAGAACTTGTCTCCAGAAGCTGTGAATGCTCCAACACTGGAAGTTTTTCAGAAGATGTTGGATAACCATTTGTCTGAAGTGGTGTAGGATTTCCTGCCTGGGCAGGGGGTTGGACTAGAAGACCTCCAAGGTCCCTTCCAACTCTGTTATTCTATTCTATTCTATTCTATTCTATTCTATTCTATTCTATTCTATTCTATTCTATTCTATTCTATATATTTTTTTAAATTTGATTTATATGCCGTCCTTCTCCGGAGACTCAGGGCGGCTTACAATGCGTTAAGCAACAGCCTTCATACTTTTGTACAGTATATTTATACAAAGTCAGCTTATTGCCCCCACAAACTGGGTCCTCATTTCACCTACCTTTGAAAGGATGGAAGGCTGAGTCAACCTTGAGCCTTGGCGAGATTCGAACCTGCAGTAATTGCAGGCAGCTGTTCTTAATAACAGGGTGCTTTAGACCACTGTACTACCAAGGAACAATACTTGGAACAATACTATTTTATTGTGAGTTGGACTAAGGAGAAATTTCCTACGGGTGATACCAATCAAGTTGGCCACACCCACCCAGTCACATGGCCACCAAGCCACGCCCACAGAAGCGGTAGGGAAAAATTTCGAATTTCACCCCTGATGGAGTTCAACTCCCAGAATTCCCCAAGGTGGCATCGTTTCAGAAGAGTAGACTGCAACTCCCAGATTAGGACCTCGGAAGGTGGGATTGCCTTCCTTGGTGTCCGTAGCTGCCATATTGTACGTGTTGACTTTGGGAACCAAGGCCCGTCTCCACCCAAGTCGTCTTACCTTCTCCTTCTCTTGCAGTCGCGGGTCCTCAAACAGCAACCGGGCGAGAGGAACTTCCATGCCTTCTACCAGGTGAGTTGACTTCTACTATGGTAGAGGAGGCATAAATGTCCTTCTTTCTTCTTGCTTTGGTTCTTGGAGGACACCTGGCCAATCAGCTGAGCCAGAATGTTCTGGATGAGATTCAGATCTCACCAGGGTGGCCATCGTGGTCTAAGCTGAGATGTCCAGCTGAGGGATTCCTCAATTGGAACATGGACTTACCCTCTTCGATGGAGTTGTCCTTTCGTGAAACTCTCACTCCTTGGGAATATTGTGGTGGCCAGACAAGATCCCGTCACATGTCCTCTAAATGGGGATCATTCTGGGGTACTAAAATGTTTGCTAGATCTAAGGAGGATGATCAAGTTGAAAAAAACCAAGAAAGGCATATTGAGATCGTTCTAAGTAGTTTCCTTGATAGGTAGTCCTCAACTTACGACAACAATTGAGACCAAAATTCCCGTTGCAGACAGTTGTTTAAGCGAGTTCCATCAGAATGTCGCAAAAGGGGATCACACGATCCCCTGCAACCGTCATAAGTATGAGTCAGTTGCGAACCGTCTTGAATGTTGATCCCGTGATCACGGGGATGCTGCAACGGTCATAAGTGTGAAAAACGATCCTAAGTCACTGTTGTAATGTCTCTTTGTTTATTTTTAATCCTGCAACTTCCCCATAGTCATCTATTTCCTTCGTTAATTTGGGTCCAGTTGTTTGCGGTTCCTCTATGATAAATCCCAGGTCATCTGCAAATGCCTGTAGTTTGTATTTTTCTTTTTTTATCCGCATCCCTTCTATTTCTGCGTCACGCTGAATATTTCTATTTAGCACTTCCAATGTCAACATGAATAGTAAAGGGGACAATGGACATCCCTGTCTTCTGCCTTTTTTAATATTAACTTTCTCTGTTATGCCGCCATTTACAATCATTTCTGCAGTTTGTTTAGTATATTTTGCCTTGATCATATTAATAAATTTTTCACCAAATCTAGGTGCTGTTGTAATGTCGAATGGTCACTAAATGAATCGTTGTAAGTCGAGTCATTTTTCCCCCCCAGTTGCTTCTTGGTGCCTCCGACGCTAAGCTGAAATCTCTCCACCTGGTTGGAGACCCAATGGCCTACAGGTTTACCAAGGAAGGTGGTAGTAATAACAGGGTAAGTACCACTTCGCTGAATCTATGGCAAGTCCTTCTGATGATAAGAAATAGAGAAACGTGGATTGTCTGTAAACAAGTGAGGAAAATAATCACAGAAAATTGGAAAATGTTACGAAGAGGCAGATTCGTGTACAGGTAGACTTCTGACCACGATCGAGCCCCAAACATCTGTTGTTAATCAAGACAGTTGTTAAGTGAATTCTGCCCCATTTTATGACCTTCCATGACACGGTTGTTAAGTGAATCGCTGCCGTTAAGTTAGCAGCACGGTTGTGAAGTGAATATGGCTTCTTCATGAGCTTTGCTTGTCAGAAGGTCACAAAAGTGGATCATGTGACCCTGGGACACTGCGTCCGTCATAAGTACGAGTCAGTTGCCAAACATCTGAATTTTGATCCCATGACCATGGGGATGCAGTAATGGTCATAAAGTGTGAAAAACGGTCATAGGTCACTTTTTTCAATGCCGTTGTAACTTTGAAATGGTCACTAAATGAATGATTGTAAGTTGAAGACTGACTGTAAGTACCTCTCAGTTAATCTGGAAATCTCAGAAGTTGTGTTAGTATTTGTATTGGGGCAGCTAGTCCTCGATTTGCAGCGGTTCATTTAGTGACCATTTCAAAGTTACAACAGCACTGAAAATGCGACTCACAACCGTTTTTCACACTTATGACTGCTGCAGCCTCCCCATGGTCACATAATCAAAATTCAGACTCTTGGCAAGCAAAGTCAATGGGGAAGCCGGATTCACTTGACAATCGCGTGACTAACTTAATGTAGTGACTCACTTAACAGTGGCAAGAAAGGTCGTAAAGTGGGGCACAATTCACTTAACAACTGTCTTGCTCAGTCACAGAAATTTCAGACTCCATTGTGGTCATAAGCCGAGGACTATCTATATAGTCCACTAGGAGAAGGGCGGTATATAAATTGAATTGAATTGAATAAATAAATATATCAGTTTAGACAGCCCAAGGCTGAATGCACCCCAAATTAATTCATAAGTAAGGTGAATAAGTAGCGAATATCCAAGGTCCCCCAATTAATTCTTGTTCTTATTTTACCCCTTTGGTTGTTCTCCATCGACGGCGTTGTACCTTCTGCCCTCCCAAGTCTTTGGAGAGTGAGAAAAGCAACTATCAATCCGTCCTGGATGCCATGAAAGTGATCGGTTTTACTTCTGAGGAGATCAATTCCGTGCAGAAGATCCTGGCAGCCATTTTACACTTGGTAAACAACCTTGATTTGACATTTTATCGGCTCACCCTTCGAGGTGGGCCTGCCGGGGTCAGTAAACCAACATCATTTGAACAAACTAGAATATCACTTTCTGGTATTAGGGTTTGATAACGTGATCTTGAAAACTGACAAGAGATACTTCCCGTCTCTTTTTATCCTGAAGAAAATCAAGATGAGTCAATCTTCAATTTCTTCCTCAACTTTTCCTGCCTAGTTGGAAGTAGCCCAATGTGTCATGGCCCCGAGCTGGAACGGGAGATGACAGAGAACGAGCGGTCGGCTTCGTTGACTTCAGAGGAAAACGGGGAAGGGCAAAGCCAGTCAGGCCAGGGCTTTTCAGGATTAGAATGGCTTGTAGTCAGGGAGAAACAGAGGCAGGAGGACCAAGAGAAGCTAAGAAGTGAGCAGGAGAGACAGAGCTCAGGCGAGGAGCAAGGACCACCCCCTCCTGATCCTCAAGCACGGAGAGAAGAGAGAAGCTGAGAACAGCGCAGACTGAGCCAGCTACTCGGGATTGCCACGCCCTTCTTCACAAGGCACACTTGGGGACTGAGCCTTAAGGAGACGCTGTGGGGAGGGGCATTTGTCGGGAACAAGTGTTGAATTTGTGGAGCCTCGTGTGCACTTGCCGACATCTGGAGGTTACTGTGCTCTGTCTTCCGTACCTTGCCCGGTTTGCCTACCTCGCTGGACTGCTGGCCTCGGTTATTGCTTGGCTCACCTTGCTTACTGGACTACTCGCAGCCAGAGGCTGTTGAAGGTGCGAGTGAGAGCTTCGCGCCAGGATGTGTAGTTAATGTGGGGACATTTGAGGGCAAAGTTAGAGCAATAAAGGGGAGTTAGACCTGTTCTCTGGCTGCGTAGCTTCAGTGCCATGCCCCGGGTCATCACACAATGCTTACAGAACGGTTGACAAGTTCCTTCTATCATGAAGGGTACAATTAGAAGATAACTTTCTCGTAATAAGATATGATCTTGAAAGTTAATGAAGATAGTACCCGTCTCCTTTTACGCTCAAGTGCAGTGTTTCTCAACCTTGGAAGCTTGAAGATGGGTGGACTTCAACTCCCAGAATCCCCCAGCCAGGGGATTCTGGGAGTTGAAGTCCACCCATCTTCAAGCTACCAAGGTTGAGAAACACTGCTCAAGAGAATCAAGGTGGCTCAGTCTTGAGTTTCTTCCTCACCCTTTCCTGCCTAATTGAACTAACCCAATGCTTACACAACATTGGTTAAGTGAATCCCTGCAATTGTTAAATTAGTTACATGGTTATTAAGTGAACCTGGCTTCCTCATTGATTTTGCTTGTCAGAAGGTCAAAAAAGCAGATCAGGTGACCCAGTGGTGGGATTTTAACAACCAATTCTCTGCCCTAATGACCAGCTGGGTGGGCGTGGCCATTGTGGGTGTGGCCAGGAGGTGTGACAGGCAGCAGTCGGCCTCCTGAACCCCCCTGGGAGCAAAAACGGGCCGCAGAGGGGATTTGCCGGCCCCACCGCCCCCCATTTTGGGCCTAGTACGCCTCCCTGCAGCCTCTTGGGAGTAAAAACGGGTTCCTGGAAGTGGCAGGGCAGGGCTGGCCAGCAATTTAACTACCGGTTCGTCTGAACTGGCTTGAACCAGCTGAATCACACCACTGACGTGACACCAGGACCCTGCAACCGTCATTAATGTGAGCCAGTTTTCAAGAAACTGAGTGTAAATCATGTGACCCTAGGTCATAAGTGTGAAAAAAGTTCCTAAGTCCCTTTTGTCCAGTGCCATTTTAACTTCAGACAGTCACTCAATGTTGTAAGTTGAGGACTAGATGTATTTGACATCTGACGGATCTTTTCGTCTGCTGAATTTCCAGGGAAACGTGAATTTCATCTGCTCCGGCGACGAGGTGGCCGTCGAAGACCCACAACTGGTCTCCTACCTTGCGGAGTTGACTTCCACCGAGCCAGAGAGCCTCCTGAACACCCTCCTGTACCGGACGGTGGCTGCGGGCGGTGGGGAGGTGATCCAAAAAGGCCACGGTTGTGATGAAGCGAACTACGCGCGGGATGCTTGCGCCAAGGTAACGGCAGAGTTCGGCTGGACACGACGCCTTCCGTAGTCTGAGGGGGCTTTGGGTGATGTTGATGCGGTTGTTCAGGTGCCTGTTTGGGGTGTCAGCCAGGAATGTTTCTTTCCTACGGATAGAGAGACCAGGCGAGACCTGTATAGAGGTCTCAAGAATAAGCAGATATTTGGTTTCGGTTTCGGTTTCAATTTTTTCATTTCATTTCATTTTATATTTTATTTTTTTTATTACATTTTATTTATCTTAATGTAACTTAATTTTACTTTAATATTTTATTTACTTATTTATCTTGTCCTTATTTTATTTTAACTTTAGTATTTTATTCATTTTTATCTTTATTTCATTTTTATTTTATTTTATATTACTTTACATATTTTATTTATTTATCTTGATTTAATTTTATTTTACGTTAGTATTTTATTTATTTTAATCTTTATTTCATTTTTACTTTATTTTATATTACTTTACCTATTTTATTTATTTATTTATCTTGATTTTATTTTACTTTAGTATTTTATTTATTTTAATCTTATCTTCATTTTTGTTTTATTGATCTTTAATATTTTTTATCATCTTATTTTAATTTTACCTTTATTATTTTTATTTTTATTTATTTTATTACTATTTTTATTTATATCCCACCTTTATTATTTTTTTACAAATAATGTGGCAAACATACCTAATATTCCTTCCTCCTCTTATTTTCCCCACAACAACCACCTTGTAAGGTGACTTGAGCTTAGAGAAAGAAAGATGGCCCCAAGTCACCCAATTGGTTCTCGTGTCGAAAGTAGACTAGAACTCACTATCTCCTAGTGATTGGCCCAAAATCACCCAGTTGGCTTTCTTTCCTAACATGGTACTAGAACTCACTGTCTCCTGGTGATTGGTCCAGGGTCACCCAGCTGGTTTTCAGGCCTAAGACAAGACTAAAACTCATTACTCCTAGTGGCTGGCCCAAAGTCGCCCAGTTGGCTTTCCTTCCTAACATGGGACTAGAAATCACCATCTCCTGGTGATTGGTCCAGGCTTTCAGGCCTAAGACAGGACTAGAAGTCACATCTCTTGGTGGCTGGCCCAACGTCACTGAGCCGACTTACCTGGCGAAGGTGGGACTAGAACTCCCATCTCCCACTTTCTCGCATGCCTTCTTCACCATTGGACCAAACTAGCTCCGAAATCTAAAATCTTGCATTTCCTTGCTATTACCCAACTCGATGTGACTTCACGGCATCTTGAAGAAGACATTTGGGGTGGGGGGGGACCTTAAACTCGATTCATCCCTGGCACAACGACCGTGTGGTCTTGTCCCCGTGTTTGTCCGCAGGCTATTTACGAGCGGCTGTTTTGTTGGATCGTGACCCGTATCAACGCGATCATCGCTGTCAAGGACTATGATCCTCGTATCCACGGCAAAAATACAGTCATCGGTGTCTTGGACATTTATGGCTTTGAGATCTTCGACAACAACAGGTAGAAGTCACCAGGGGAATCCTCGGATCGTACAAGCAATCCTCACTTAACGACCAAAAATCGGGCTTGGAATTTTGGTCGTAAGTTGTTGCAGTTGTTTAAATGGGCCGTCGCTGGCCAGACTCAGTTTTATGACTGTGTTGTGATGATCCTAAAGGGAGTCACCAGGGTCATTCCATGAATTAAAGGGTTGTTAAGGGAACCACATGGTTGTTAAGTGAATCCATTCTCTCAAATTGACTTTTTTTGCTGGAAAGTGGCAAAAGCTAACAAAAAACAACAACGTGACAGTGACCAAGGGAATTTGAAACCGGTCGTTCTGAGAAGCTAAGACAATCGGGAAGCCTGTTTCATTTAACGACCGTGTTGCTAACTTCATAACTGCAGTGATTCACTTAGCAACGGTGGCAGGAAAGGTCATAAAACAGGGCAAAACTCGCTCAACAACTGTCTTGCTTAGCGACAGACATTTGGGGCTCCATTGTGGTCATAAGTTGAGGACTGCCTGTACAACAGCAGTTGTAACTTTGTGTACTGTTCAGCTCTCTCTCTCTCACACACACACACATACACGTAATTGTGGTTTAGTGGCTTTATCAATATTCCCCCACAATTCCCTTCACCTAAAACCCAGAACTGTCCCAATTAAATCCAGCCACAGGCAGACCAATGCTAGTCCTCAGAGCAATGGCCACGTCACTTAAAAGGTTCCCCATCCAAATAGACCCACCAAGCAAGATTAAATCCAAAATACAAGCGGGTTCCCGAGGAAAGAAAAGTCCAGAGTTCACATGGCACGATCCAAGTTCAAGACACGGTGTGGCATCCAAAGCGAGGCGGGAATCACAACGACCAAAAAATACACAGCTAGGAAATGAACATGATGTTCCCAGCATCACTTCCTACTCTCTCTTGTGCTAAATAGCCTGGTGCAGCTCGTCAAGAGCGGCGAGGCTGCCTCCTGGCGAGTGATCGGGCTGACCTTCTCTGCTCCTGCCTTTTCCCTGCCCTACCTGTTCTTGGATCAGTTGCAGAAGGCAGTTACTCTTCCTCATCACTAGCCGGCTGCAGCTGCATGCTTTCTCCACCGAAGCTGCTCTGGGCTGCTCTGCTGTAGCTGTGTTTGAGCCAAACCCCACTCAGACGGCCTTTTGCAGCCATTCACCAACTTCTTTCCTGACGTGCCTAGAACTGATTCGTCTTCCTCCGAGCTGACATCTGGAGAGATAACTGGGGAATTTATTTAACAAGGCAGAAATAAACAAAACTCTAGATATCAAGTCCTTGTTTCAGCGTCTCACCGCTGACATAGAAAGGAAGATTGTACAATTGCAATTTCAAGATAAGCCCTGGACTTTTGCCTGCTAAATCCCTTTGAAGCTCGGTCACCGTGGAAATGAAGGGAGGGGGGGACATTCCTGTGAAATGACGAGACAAGAAGTCAGGAGAGTCACTTGGAAGATAGCCAATGAGAAGCAGATAATTGGGGATCGGAAAGGGAGGGATGGGGGGAAAAGGTCAGTCTTGTCCTCATCGAGTCATAATCCGGTTGCTGTGCTCGAATAAAGAAAAGATTTCCTTAAAGATTGGCAGTTTGGAAATTCATTTATTTTGAGATAGCATTGAAGTCTGACACCTTGCATGTTTCAACAAGCAGTAGCAGTCTCTACTCACACCGGCTAAGGTCATTGCAGTGTCTCTGAATTCCCCGCAGGGAGGCTCAATTAGCACTTCAACCCCAGCACAAAAAGTCCTGACCTACCTGGGTATTGATGAAGTAATCCTGGCAAAGGAATCCAATGGAGGGACATCTCTTGTAGCACGAACGGTTGTCTACAACAACCGTTGCCTCCCATGCTCCTCCTCTTTATCTTCCAGCCAGGGAGGGGCTTGTTAATGTCTCCCTCTTTTCCTGGATAGCCAGCCCCCGGCCCTCCATTGCTCTCCTCTCTTCTCTCTGCATATACGCACATCTGGAATGGGCCCCATCTGTTCCTCCCCCTCGCTCAGCTCAGGCCCTGAAAACAGCTCTTTGTCTGCCTGAGTGTGAGTAGATGGGCACTGCTCTGCATCTGGCTCTGAGTCCTCTTGCTCCTCCTTGCCTTCCGCAGTCTCCGATGTTAACCTTGGCACCCCCTCCACCTCCTCTGACTCATCTGACTATGGAGCTGGCTGTTCTGTCCCTGTCTCAAACACGCACACAAACAATCAGCCAGGGGTTAAATAAAACTTTCAGACAATAAATTCCTTCGATAACAGGATTGGCAGCAACCTAGTAGCTGCTTTCCAAGAACTTTACTCACAGAGGGAGGTGTTCCTCCTCCGTCAGATAAACCAAAACAAATACACAAAGTCAAAGAATTGTCAAATCCAGTCCGTATTAACTCCAAGGCAGGCAGATAACGTAGTTTCAGAGATACAATGCGACTCGCTAGTTGTTTAGTTTTGTCCATCACAGAGCCTGAATGGCCACCACACCCCCTTTTATTCCCTGTGGGGTGTGGTCCAGTGACTCAGCTTAATCTCTGGCACGCCTCCTTTTCTGCTGCGTGCGCTTGTCTCTCCAACGCTGGCGTGGATCCAGCCAAGACTTATCTCCGTCACTGTCCAACTGTGACTGTTCAGAGATACCTGGCTCCTGGCCGATCTCTTCTCCCTCGGGAGACACCTGAGGCATTGCCAGAGAGGAGGGTCCTGGAGAGGGAGGCCTGGCCAACTCCTTTCCTTCACCTTCGGAGTCTTCTCCCTCTGATAAGATGGGCTCGGTGGTCAGAGTCACAACACTGGCAGTCAACGAACCACAACACATCCGGCGGAATTATCACACTTTGACAAAAAGTCATATGTAGATTTATTTGAGTGTGTCGTACTTTGGAACAGTTGTTAAGTGATCAATCATTAAGCAAGGAATTCCTGTAGAGGGATTGGCGCTTGAGGGGGGGCAGGTTTGTTGGACAATACTCCTGACCTTCTAAGTCTCTTCTTCCAGCTTCGAGCAGTTTTGTATCAACTACTGCAACGAGAAACTTCAGCAGCTCTTCATCGAGTTGATCCTCCAGCAGGAACAGCAGGAATACCAGCGCGAGGGGATCGAATGGCAACACGTAAGTCCCTTAAATGTCGACATGGCCCCCTGGAAACCCTCCAAAGTTGTTTATGATCTGAAATTAATTTTTCTCTATAAAACCAAAGAGCTCAACAATTACAGTTGAAACTGGGGTATACGGTTAGTCCTCGACTTATGATCATGAAGTGGGATCGGAATTTCCATCACTAAGCGATCCGATTGTTAAGTGAATTGTGCCCGATTTTACGATATATTTTTTTGCCACGGTTGTTAAGTGAATCATGCAGTCCTTAAGCAAATCCCATTCCCCCCATTGAATCTGGTAGGAAGGTCACAAAAGACGATCACTTGAATCCAGGACTTTGCAACCATCATAAATACATGCCAGTTGCCCAGTGCCCAGATTTTGATCATGTGATCGTGAGGGCTCTGCAACAGTCGTAAGTGTGAGGAATGACCCTAAGTCCCTTTTTATCAGCATTGTTGTAACTTTGAACCGTCATTAAATGAATGGTTGTAAGTCGAAGACTAGTCATAAGTCCCTTTTCATTAAATGAGTGATTGTAAGTCAAGGACCGGTCATAAGTCCCCTTTTTCAGAACCATCGTAACTTTGAATGGTCATTAAATGAAATGTTGTAAGTCAACATTTGTACCTATAGTGGAGAAAGCAGTTTTTCAAATTTCACACTCTCTAGAGTGGTCATTCTCAACCTGTACAACTTTTAAGATTTGTGAACTTCAGCTCCCAGAATTCCCCCGCCAGCATGATTGGGGGGAGGGGGGAATTCTGGGAGTTGTAGTCCACACACCTTAAAGCAGCCAAATTTTTTTTGGGGGGGGGAGTAATCTGCTTTAAGCCTTCCCTTGCCAAGCATCAACTCTGCCTTCTCTTGACAGATTGAATATTTTGACAATCAAATCATTGTCGATCTGGTGGAAGAGCCGCACAAGGGGATCATCGCCATCCTGGACGAAGCTTGCTTGACCGTAGGAAAAGTCACCGATGCCCTATTCTTGGAGAGCATGGATAACAGGCTTGGCAAACACCCTCATTATACCAGCAGGAAGGTAAGAGGAGTAATATCCCATAAGGAAGATAATCCGAGGATCCTTTACTGCTCCCGTAAAGGATAAGGGGAACAAAATTTGGCGATCACGTAGGGACACTTTTCGGGGAGGGAAGGTTGGGTTTGTGTTCTTTTCTGAATAATCTGGGTGACACTGCAGCAGCATAGGGACTTAGTTAAAGTTAAAGAAAGCAACAGTGCAATTCGAACCCAGGGCAGCTATAGGGAGGAAAGGGGGCAGGCAATTGGTGACAGGCAGTCCTCGACTTACGACTGTAGCATGAACCAGAATCTCCGTTGCTAAGGAAAGAAGTTTTTCAGTGAGTTGTTCCTGAGTTCCCGAGCTTTTGGGTTCAGCGAATCGCTGCCATTGTTAAACGAATCACACCGTTGTTAAGTGAAACCAGCTTCCTCAATTGACTTCACTTGTCAGAAGCTGGCTGGGAAGGTTGCAAATGGCTATCACGTGACCCCCGGGATGATGCAACCATCCTAAATACATTCCAGTAACCGAGTGCCAAAATTTGACGATGTGTTTGTGGGGAATGCCACAATGGTCTAAAGTGCGAGGACTAGTCATAAGTCATGTTTTTCAGTTTCATTGTAACTTTTGAAAAGCCACTAAACAAATGGTCGTAAGTTGATCATACTATTATATAAAGTTTTCCTTTAAAATCGGAAACAGAATCAGAATTGAACTGTAAGGGATCTTGGAGGTCTAGTCCAGCCCACTGCTGAAGCAGGAGATCTTATGCCATTTCAGACAAGCGACTGTCCAGTCTCTTCTTTAGATTTATTTATCTTTCAAAAAAACATCACTTTTGTCCTTTATTTTACAAACGGTGCCGTTGAATGCACAATTTTTCACATCCATAGGAAAAATATACAAAATTGAGTTACCTTATTAAAATAAATGTACATATACTCTTGGATTTTCGATATTTTTATTCAAATATGTAAAGTTTTTTTCTCGATTTTGCTTTTGAATTTTGAAGAAGAGACTAGACGAGCACTTGTCTGAAATGGCCTAGGGTCTCCCGCTCGAGCGGGGGGGGGGGGTTAGACTAGATGACCTTCAAGGTGCCTTCCAGCTCACTTCTGATTGATCGATTGAATTTGCTTTGTAAAAGCCAAGTTAGAAATTTCAACCGTTACAGCCAGTCTTCAATTTCCAACCACAATTGGGTCATTGGAATTTTGGTCATAGGTCGAGGTGTTGATGAAGCGGATAATCATGTGAGCTGACTCGATGTTATGACCATTTCTACGATGGTTGTAAATGGAGTCACCACAATTGTGAAGTGAAAAATGTGGTTGGTAAGTGAATCCACTTACCTTGGTGGATTCCACCAAGAGCCTTGGTGGCGCAGCAGACTAAAGTGCTGTTAAATTGCACCAGCTGCCTGCAATTACTGCAGGTTCGAATCTCACCAGGCTCAAGGTTGACTCAGCCTTCCATCCTTCCGAGGTAGGTAAAATGAGGACCCGGATTGTGGGGGCAATAAGGTGACTTTGTATAAAAAAGAACACCGCTTTTGGGGGGGGGCAAAAGCCCTACTAAGCAGGTATGTACAAAAGTATGAAGGCTATTGCTTAACGCATTGTAAGCCGCCCTGAGTCTCCGGAGAAGGGCCGCATCTAAATCGAACCAATAAATAAATAAATAAATAAATAAATCCAATCTACACAATCCCCCCTTTTTGTGCCGTTTTCGACTTTGCCACATGAAAACAATTGGGATTGTGTGAGCAGGGGAAATGATACATCCATCACACAATCACACCTTGACCAGTTCGGCTTGCGTGTTCCCACAGCTCAATTCCTCTGACAAATCCATGGAGTACGGACGCGATTTCCGGATCAAGCATTACGCAGGAGACGTTACGCAAGTGTCTTTTCTTAATCCTTTCCCTTACTTCCTCTTCTGCTGGTTGAAGAAGCATGGTGGTGGTTGGGGAATTCTGGGAGTTGAAGTCCAAGCATTCTGCCTGTTGAATTCTGGGAATTAATCTCCACCCATGCTAGCTGCGGAATTGGGAGTGGTGCGGGGGCCTAGAGGTGCAGCTCTTGCCTCACAATCAGGAGGCTGTGAGTTCGATCCTAGATAGAGGCAGATATTTCTCTCTCTGGCCCGTTGGGATTATGTCTGATGAACATAACTCCGCATTGGCGACAGGAAAGGCATCCGGCCAGTAAACACTCAGCTGCCCAGACTCCACCCCACAAGTGATTATGGGATCATTAAAAGACGATGCTAGCTAGAGAATTCTGGGAGTTGAAGTCCATGCATGCCAATTGGGGAATTCTGGGAGTTGAAGTATGCCTATGCTAGCTGTTGAATTATGGGAATTGACATCTACCCATGCTGGGACTTGAAGTCCATGCATGCTGGCTAGGGAATTCTGGGAGTTGAAGTCCATGCATGCTAGCTAGGGAATTCTGGGAGTTGAAGTCCATCCATCTTAAAGCAACCAATTTTGACAAACATAGATTTGCACTAGTTTGCTATAGAACAGAAGAGGATGGAACGGAACAGAACGGAATGGAATGGAATATGGAATAGGAGCTGGAAGGGACTTTGGAGGTCATCTAGTCCAGGCCCCTGAGCATCGTGCTACACAGGAAGGCAGTTCCCATCCATCTCGGATCCACCCCACTCAACTGCATCTCTGAATCTGGGTTTCAGGTATTCCGTGGAAGGATTTCTTGATAAGAATAAGGATACTCTGTTCCAGGATTTCAAGCGACTGCTGTACAACAGGTAGGTTGGGCGGAGGCAGTGGGAGAACCCCGGATTTCAAGAAAACCCCGGATGTCAAGTGGACAGTATGGCCATTGACCTTGGCGCACAGGTAGTCCTCGTCTTACTGTTATTCTATGATTCTCTAAGCATCTCCTGCTTGAGCAGGGGGTTGGACTAGATGACTTCCAAGGTCCCTTCCATTTCTATTATTCCATGATTCTGTAAGAGGACTGGCCCATAGACTTCCACTGCTCTCCTCTCCTCTGCCTTCTGCACATCAGGCACTGGACCCAGCTGTTCCTCCTCTTCCTTATCAGCCACCTCCAGACCTGGGGGCTGTTGTCTCTCCTTTTGGGGCCAACAGACAGCCCAGGCTCTGTTCTGTCCCCGTTCCACTCACGCACCCCCACAGACGGCCCGGAGTTAATAAGCCACACGACAAAATTCTTTGAAAATAAAGCTGGCAGCAACCCAGTGGCTAGCTGCCAATTCAGACTTTACTCACACAAAACAAAGATTAGACTGCCAGCATTCCGATAAAACAGGCAGAGTTTTCAACAATACAAGGATTAATCCAAATGCAGTCCGATAAAGCAGGCAAAGTCCAGTAACGCAGAGATCATGGATTATTTCTAGTTTTTGCTCATCACAAACTGAACCGGCCTCCACACCCACATTTATACCCTGTGGGGTGTGGTCCAGTGACTCAGCTAATCTCTGGCACGCCTTCCCCTCTGCTGCGCACGCTTCTCCCTGCGACTCTGCCGAGGGTCCAGCCAGCACTTATCTCCTTCGTCGCTGTCCACCTGTGGCTGCGGGGATGTGCTTGGCTCTGAGCCTATCTTTTGGCCTTCGGTGTCCTCCGGAGGCATTGCCAGAGAGGAGGGTCCTGGAGAGGGAGGCCTTGCCAACTCCTCTCCCTCACTCTCAGAGTCTGCATCTGTCGATAGCCCAGGCTCAGGCAACGGAGCCACAACAGGCTCCACCTCTGTCTCTCTCTCTGCCAGCTCCATTCCTTCTTCCCCCTCGGAGCTCTCAGGTTGCCTTGATGCTGGCTCTGACTCCCACACCTCCTCATCATCTAATTCAGCTACTGGCTTCCCTCATGGCTCGTCAGAAGGTCCCCCCAAAAAAGGACCACATGATTCAGTTAGTTCTTAAGTGAATCTGGCTTCGCCCGTTGACTTGACTCATCAGAAGCTCGTGAAAGGGGTTCATGGGACCTCGGGATGCTGCAACCGTCATAAACACAAGTCCGTTGCTGAGTGTGTGAATTTTGATCATGCTGCGACGGTCATAAGTGTAAAAACCGGTCCTAAGTCATCTTTTTCAGGGCCGTTGTAACTTCGAACGGTCACTAAACGAATGGTCGTAAGTGGAGATCTACCCGTGTTACTGTATTATTATTATTATTTTTTTAATGGCCATTGCTGGACTTGGTAGCAAGTCAGTTCAGGAAATTACTTGGCGTAGCTGGCAGGCCTCCAAAAACATCAGACTACAACTCCCATCATGCTAAGTCAGCCTCTAGACTCTGACGGGGAGAGGACCCAAGCTTCACTTAAGGGCGATTTCAAAAGTTTGAGCGTCGGTGCTTCTTACCGCCTCATGTCGAGAGGTGGATCTATCTGTGCAAAATCCCAACTTTGCAGCGACATTCATCTCCTCCCGGCCACCATCTTGAATTTTTTTAAACCTCTTTTGACGTCTTTTCCCAGCGCAGACCCCATCCTTCAGGAGATGTGGCCGGAGGGCAAGCAGAGCATCACGGAGGTGACGAAGCGCCCCCTGACTGCGGCCACCCTCTTCAAGAACTCCATCGTGGCCTTGGTGGACAACCTAGCTTCCAAGGTATCTCAGATCTTTCTTTTCTGGTAGTGTTCCTCAAGCTTGACCCCTTGGAGATAGCTGGACTTCAACTCCCAGAATTACCCAGTCTTCAGAACGGGGCTCCAAAAAGAGAAACGGGGCCAAACAGACTACTGGAGGACTTCCGTAGACAGTAGAGTTCAAATCATTAGACAGTAGAGTTGAAGTCCACCCATCTTCAAGTAGCCAAGCTTGAGGAGCGCTGTTCTACAGTGTTGGGGGACCCAACCTTGTTTCCTGTTCTCCATGAGGTCAACCAACTTTCTTGATCGTGGACACCTCACTCTGTTCCTCCGTTGTGCAAGGAACACGCTGTCTCTGGACCTCTGAATTTTGAGGTTCACCGACTCCCATTTTTCATGCTGTGAACACAATTCTGAAAGACAGGGTTAAACAGATCACCAGGGTAGCTCAGTAGACACTTTCTCAGTTATCTGGGATCCTCCTTCTGTGTCCTTCAAACTTAGCAGTAGACACCTTCCCAAGTATCTCAGGTCCTCCTCCTGTGTTTTTCAACCATGGCAGCTTTAAGATGGTGGACCTAGAATTCCCCAGTCTTGTGAACAGGGCTAACAAGCTACTGGAGGACCTCAGTAGACACCTTCCCAAGTATCTGAGATCTTTCTTCTATGTCCCTCAAACTTAGCAACCTGAAGACAGGTGGACTTCAACCCCCAGAATTCCCCAGTCCTATGAATATGGATCCAAAAAGGAGACTAGGGCAAACAGGACACTGAGGATCTCAGTGGACACCTTCCCAAGTATCTCAGATCTTCCTTCTATGTTCTCCAACCTTAGCAACTTTAAGATGGTGGACTTCAACTCCCAGAATTTCCTAGTACTATGAACTGGGCATGAGTCAAGAATGAGCCAGCATTCGGAGTTCCCTTCCGGTTGGGGAAGGAGGGCCTATGGATGGGGAAGAAGTGGGACTGTTGTTCATTGCTTACTGCGTTTATTTTCAGCTTCGGTGGCAGCTAAAATGAGAGGTCTGCTAGATGGCAGCTTGTGCATGATTGGAGTGCTATAAATAAGACACACTAAAATGGAGATTATAGTTAGTTTTAAAGGTTTATTATGCAACACCTCCATAAATAGAAATCCAAAGCCACAGCATTTAAAGCTCGAAAATCTTGGAAAAGTCAGTATATCGGAGACCTCCAGCAGCCAAAAATCTCTAATAAATGTGACACACTCCTTTTGGCTGTTGGCAAGTTTTTACAGGTAGTCCTCAACTTACGACTGCAATTGAGCCCAAATTTCTATTGCTAAATGAGGCAGTCGTTAAATAAGTTTTGTCCCATTTTACAACCTTTCTTGCCACCGTTGTTAAGTGAATTGTTGAGGTTGTGAAGTCAGTACCAGAGTTGTTTGGTTCAGGTAAGTCCTTGACTTACAACAGTTTGTCAAGTGACCATTCAAAGTTACAACAGCACTGAAAAAGTGACTTATGACCATTTTTCACACTTACAACCATTTCAGAATCCCTGTGGTCATATGATCAAAATTCAGACGCTTGGCAAGCGACTCATATTTATCACGGTTGCTGTGTCCCAGGATCACGTAATCCTCTTTTATGACCTTCTGACAAGCAACGTCAATGGGGAAGCCAGATTCGCTTAACAACCATGTGACTATCAATGACAGGGATTCACTTAACAATGCTGGCAAGAAAGTTCATAAAATGGGGCAGAGCTCACTTAACAACTGTCTCTCTTAGTGATGGAAATTTGAGGCACAATTGTGGTTATAAGTCAAGGACTATCAGTAGTACTTCTCAAAGCCACCCCAATTTCAAATTTACTCATTGGTGCTCATGTCACCCAAGGAAACTTGATGTTATTTCAAACCAGAAATGCAATTTTAGACAACGGGGCAAACTAAAGACATGAGATGGTCCTCGTGTAACTCCACGCATTCTCCTTTCTCAACAGGAGCCTTACTACGTTCGTTGCATCAAGCCCAATGACCAGAAGTCCCCGTTTCTGTTCGATGAGGAACGCTGCCGTCACCAAGTCTCGTATTTGGGTCTGCTGGAGAACGTCCGGGTCCGAAGGGCTGGCTTTGCCTACAGGCAACCGTACCACCGTTTCTTACTCCGGTAGGTTTGCGGCCAAGTCTTTGCAAAAGTTCCAGAAGAAGAAAAGACCCCGGTGTTAATCTTGGGCAACCTTTGGTGGAATTGGGATCTTCGGCTGTTTGCTGAGTAGACGAGAGGAGGGTCCTGGACGCAGCCAGGAAAGAATGGTGGACATCTCAAGCGGCATGTAAACATTTTGTAGCTGTTTTGGAAAAGTTGAATGGCGAAAAAGGCAAAGCACACAGTCTTCAATGCCATTCTTTTGTAGCACTGATGTGGTTACCTACTTGGGTCATGAAACGTCTGCATGAAAATAAGCAAACTCCAAGGACCCCACAGTTCTCCTTCTCCTTCTCCTGTTCCTCCTCCTCCTGTTCCTCCTCCTGTTCCTGTTCTTCCTCCTCCTCCTCCTGCTGCTGCTGTATACAATTCCACTGCTTTCTAACACTGATAATGTAACCTAGTTAGGTTGTAAAATGTCTGCAAGAATACTACTGAGGTTAAAGAGCAAAGACTTCACAATCCTTTTCTTCATCCTCCTCCTCCTCTTCCTCCTCTCACTGATAATGTTACCTAGTTGGGTCATGAAATGTCTGCAAGAAAACCACTATCAGAGAGCACCAAGGACATCATAGTCCTTTTTTCCCTTCCTCCTCCTCTCCACAAATCCCCCCTAGCACTGATGATGTTACCTAGTTGGGTCATGAAACATCTGCAGGAAAAAAAAAAAACCAAGCTCAGAGATCACTCCCGCATGGACCCCACAAAAAAAGTGATACATATCCAACAGGGTGAATCCTGGTTCCGAGCAGAGCCAAGAACGGAGCTGAGCTATCTTCTTTCTCCTCGATCTGCTAGCTTTTTCCTTGCGGGATCCCATCTTTCTTTCTTTTTTTTTTTAATTTGATTTATATGCCGCCCTTCTCCGGAGACTCAGGACAGCTTACAATGCGCTAAGCAATAGCCTTCATCCTTTTGTATATATTTATACAAAGTCAGCTTATTGCCCCCACAAACTGGGTCCTCATTTCACCTACCTTAGAAAGGATGGAAGGCTGAGTCAACCTTGAGCCTGGGGAGATTCGAACCCTGCAGTAATTGCAGGCAGCTGGTCTTAATAAGCTTAATAACAGGGTGCCTTAAACCCCTGTACTACCAAGGCTCTTGCCTTGGTGGGTTTTCATTTCCCAATCGCGAGAAACATCAAACTGAGGAAGCATTTATCTCTAGGACAAGCATCCCGAGGCTCGTGGTTTGGGATGGGAATGGCATTGTTGACTTTGAGCTGCAGAAACTCCGACCGTCTTCTGGAGAACCTCTACGGTCCGGTCAAAGCAAGTCAACTCTCCAACCTTCTTCTTCTTCACGCAGGTACAAGATGACATGTGAATACACCTGGCCCAACCACCTCATGCCCTCCGACGGCGCAGCCACCCAAGCTTTGATAGAGCAACATTGCTTCCAAGACGACGTGGCTTACGGCGAAACGAAGATCTTCATCCGAACGCCCCGGACCTTGTTCTCCCTGGAACAAGAGCGCGCCAACCTGATACCCATTATTGTGTTGTTGTTGCAGAAGGTAATGAGGGGTTGTGTGTAAGAGTTGTGGTCACCAGACAGTGGATGAAGCCACATGGATTGTTTTCTCGTCCCAGTGGAGGCCAGGACCCAAAACGCACGGAACCCAAGCAAGCACAATACATTAGCGGTTCGAATTTCAGGTGGTCTTCGATTTACGATACCTCCTTTAGCGACCGTTCAAAGTTACAACGGCATTGAAAAAAGTGACCTGCAGGCAGTCCTTGACTTATGACAGTTGGTTTAGTGACTGTTCAAAGTTACAGCAGCACTGGAAAAAAGTGTCCAACAACCGTTTCTTCACAAATAAGACCGTTGCGGCATCCCTACAGTTACATGAATTCCACTCGGATGCTTGATCGCTGACTCACATTTATGACGGTGGCAACGTCCCAGAGTCACGTGATCCTCTCTTGCAACCGTTTGGAAAGGGAAGTCAAGGGGGAAGCCTGATTCGCTTAACGACCGGGTGGCTAATTTAGGAATGGCATTGATTCACTTAACAAATATGGTGAGAAATGGAGCAAACTCACTCAACACATTTCTCACTTAAATTTGAGGCTCAATTGTGGTCGTAAATTGAGGACTATCGGTATGACTGTGTTTCACATTTAATGACCGTTGTGGCATCCCCAAGGTCAGGTGGTCAAAATTTGGATGCTTGGACGATCAGAGTATCCCGGGGTCATATAATCTCCTTTTCCGACCATCCGAGATGCAGACAACTGTGTGACTTAATTTTAACAACTGCAGGGATTCACTTAACGGTGGTGGCAAGAAAGGTCGTAAAACTGAACAGAATTCACTTAACAACTGTCTCGCTTAGGAAAAGAAATTTGGAGCTCAATTGGGGTCATAAGTCGAGGACTATCATGGATCCAAGTGGGGGATTATGGGAGCCAGAAATCTGCCTTTGTGACCCCCCCCCCAAATGAACCCCCTGTTCTGCAACTCAGGCTCAGGGTTATGACGTGTCTCTGTACCCAGGTTTGGAGGGGAGCCCTTGCCCGCAAACGTTGCCGATACCTACGGGCCATCTACACCATCATGTCCTACTACAAGCGTCACAAAGTGAAGTCTCACTTATTGGAGCTCGTACAACGCTTCCATGGGGTGCGGAACATGGCCGACTATGGCAAAACCGTTGAGTGGCCGGAGCCTCCAGCGGTGCTGACCCAGTTCCAGGAGATCAGCAAACTCATCTTTTGCAGGTAATCCCGCTGGGATACTTTCCTTAGAGGGATGGACTTCAACTCCCAGAATTCCCTAGCCAGCTAGGGAATTCTGGGAGTTGAAGTCCTCCCTATTAAAGCATAGCTGGCTGGGGGATTCTGGGAGTTGAAGTCCTTCCCTATTAAAGCATAGCTGGCTGGGGGATTCTGGGAGTTGAAGTCCTTCCCTATTAAAGCATGCTGGATGGGGGATTCTGGGAGTTGGAGTCCTCCCTATTAAAGCATTCTGGCTGGGGGATTCTGGGAGTTGAAGTCCTCCCCTGTTAGAGAATTCTGGCTGGGGGATTCTGGGAGTTAAAGTCCTTCCCTATTAAAGCATGCTGGATGGGGGATTCTGGGAGTTGGAGTCCTTCCCTATTAAAGCATTCTGGCTGGGGGATTCTGGGAGTTAAAGCCCTTCCCTATTAAAGCATGCTGGCTGGGGGATTCTGGGAGTTGGAGTCCTTCCCTATTAAAGCATTCTGGCTGGGGGATTCTGGGAGTTGAAGTCCTCCCTTGTTAAAACTTGCTGGCTGGGGGATTCTGGGAAACAAAGTCCTCCCCTCTTAAAGGCTTTAAGTTCCTGACCGTCTCAATTTCATTCACGTTGCACGTTTCAACCGTCACTAAACGAACCGTTGCATGTCGTTGTAAAACATTGTGCTTGCGGTTGTGTTGTTACAGGTGGCGAGCCAGGCAGCTGGTGACCAACATCCCTCCGTCCGAGATGGGCCAAATCAAAGCCAAAGTTGCCGCCTTTGACGTCTTGCAAGACCGGAGGAAAAATTGGGGTTGTTGCCGAAACTGGAGACAGAACTATTTAGTGTTGGTACGTACAATTGTGCGATTCTCACACCTGTTCTTTCTTTTGACGTGTTTCTCTATCAGAAAAGGCCTTTGTGTATTTACGCAGCCTTAGTTCATTCAGCATGTTCTCGACTTATAACCGTTCGTTTAGTGATGGTTCAAAGATACCAAAGAATTGTCGCTCACCAGTTTTAACTGCTTTACAACTGGTTGTAAAGCGAGGACTAGCTATGAAACATGGGGTTTTTAGTCTGATCTGCCATGAACGACAGGAATCCTCCAGTTTACCATGGTTCATTTAGCGACCCCCTCAAAGTTACAAAGGCACTGGAAAAAAGGGACTTAGGTCTGTGTCTCACATTTACGACCGTCACAGCATTCCCTCGTGATAGGTTGCTCAAAATTCGAAAACTCGGCGACTGAGTCATATTTACAATGGGCCCAGTGTCCCAGGGGTCACGTAATCCCTTTTTTGCGACCTTCTGACGAGCAAAGACAATGGGGGACCCGGATTTACTTAACGACCGGTTGACTAGCAACTGCAGTGATTCGCTTAAGAACTCTTGCAAGGAAGGTTGTAAAATGGAGCAAAAGTTGCTTCACAAAATTGAAAGATCCTTGTGAGAAGCAGAATAACAGAATCACAGAGTTGGAAGGGGCCTTGGAGGTCATCTAGCCCAACCCCCTGCTCAACCAGGAGACCCTTACAGAATCATGGAATAACAGGAATGGAAGGGACCTTAGAGGTCATCTAGTCCAACCTCCTGGTGAAGCAGGAGATGCTTAGAGAATAGTAGAATAACACTGAAGAGACCTTAAAGGTCATCTAGTCCAACCTCCTGCTGAAGCAGGAGATGCTTAGAGAATCATAGAATAACATTGAAGGGACCTTAGAGGTCATCTAGCCCAACCCCCTGCTCGATCAGGTGACCTTATGAGAGTTGCCAGATTTCTTCTTAAAAACCTCTGGCGTCGGAGTGCCCACGATCTCCGGAAAGGAAACCACATACACACCAGCTTTGAAAATGCCAGCTAATTAAAGGGCTCCGCTTAGTGACATTATAAGCGCGTCTCGGCCCACGCTTTTCTTCCCGGCTGTCGGTGGGCGAGGGTGACGAGAGAGGTGTGGGTTGTTAGTTTTTTGTGTGTTCCCCAGATTTGCCATCTGTTTACGCTTTGACGTGGGGGGTTTTGTGTGTGTGTCACGTTGAGTTGTGAGTCAAGGATCTGGAGTTACTCCAGAGTGGGGCTTTCGCTCCATCGGAGAAATCCGTGATTTATCCAAAATTGTAGGGTTGTCCCGTGTGACAAGTGTAGGATTGTGAGAGTGTCTGTCCTCCATTTCTCCTTCCTTTCATGTTGGCTTTAAAAATTAATTTTTTTAAAAAAAAAATGCATAGCCAGCAAACCCAGTTAATTTAGAAAGCACAGCAGGATGTATTCAGCATTTGGAAAGGAGACCACTAGGAGACCTCACAGCTAGCCAAAGTGGCTAATTGGGAAAGCAAAGCAGGATGTGGTTGGTATGTGGAAAGGAGACCACCAGGAGATCTCACAGCTCCCGGTAGTAAATGGGGCTGATCTAGAAAATGTAATAGGATAGTATAAGTATTTGAAAAGGAGACCACCAGGAGACCTCACAGGTAGCAAACACTGACACGTTTTCTACCTGTGACATCTGGAAAACACAGCAAGATGGTGTTGGTATTTGAAAAGGAGACCACCAGGAGATCTCACTCCTCCTCCTCCTCCTCTTCCTCCCTTCCAGCACTGATGACATTCCCTAGTTGGGTGATAAAATGTCTGCAAGAAATCCACCCTGCTCAGAGAGCACCAAGGACCCCACAGTTCAGTTCTGAGCTATTAACAGCCTCTTCTGTCTATCCTGTCCTGAGACCCCACCCCACAACCCCCACCTGCCTTGAAGTTTCCTAGGAAGCCAGAAGCAGGGTTTCTTTTTTTATTTTTTCTATCTGCCTCTGAGTTCGGGTGATGCACCCCAGGGCATCTAAGAGAATGGCTTTTTTCTTCGACGCCCCCCTCATCTCCATGGTGATGTCTTCCCGAAACCTCTTGGCTGGAGGCAGAAGATTAGGGGAGCCTCCCTCCCTCCCTTCCCCCCCCCCACAAACCTTTCGATCTATTGTGCAATTGGTGTGTAGGAAACAAAGAATAGCTTTCTCCTCGCACAGACATCCACACATGCCCAGAGGCTGCAAGGAAACACAGGCCCTTCCCTGGAGTCCCACAAGTGAGTCAAGGGTGCATTTCACTCTGGACAGGATAGATAGATAGATAGATAGATAGATAGATAGATAGATAGATAGATAGAAAATATAGATGAAAATATAAATGAAAATAGATAGATAGATGTAGATAGAAAGAAAATAGAAAAATATAGATAGAAGATAGATAGATAGATAGATAGATAGATAGATAGATAGATAGATAGATAGAAAAGATAGAAAAAGATAGAAAAAGATAGATAGAAAAAGATAGATAGAAAAAAATAGAAAAAAGATAGAAAATAGATGTAGATAGAAAGAAAAATAGAAAAAGATAGAAAAAGATAGATAAAAGTTAGATAGATAGATAGATAGATAGATAGATAGAAAATAGATAGAAAAAAATAGAAAAAGATAGATGATAGACATATAAATATAAATGAAAATAGATAGATGTAGATAGAAAGAAAATAGAAAAAGATAGATAGATAGATAGATAGATAGATAGATAGAAAATAGATAGATAGAAAAAGATAGATGATAGACATATAAATATAAATGAAAATAGATAGATGTAGATAGAAAGAAAATAGAAAAATATAGATAGAAGATAGATAGATAGATAGATAGATAGAAAATAGAAAAATATAGATAGAAGATAGATAGATAGATAGAAAATAGATAGAAAAAGATAGATCGATAGAAAAAGAAAAATATAGATGATAGACATATAAATATAAATGAAAATAGATAGATGTAGATAGAAAGAAAATAGAAAAAGATAGAAAAAGATAGAAGATAGATAGAAAATAGATAGATAGAAAAAGATAGATAGAAAAAGATAGATAGAAAAAGATAGATAGATGGATAGATAGATAGATAGAAAAAGATAGATAGATAGATATGAGAGAGAGAGAGAGAGAGAATTACCCAGCTCAGAGAGCCCCAAGGGACCCCCCCCCAGTCCTCCTCCTCCTCTTTGTCCTCTTCTCCCCCCCCCACCCCAAGAGATAACCCACCTCCTGTCCTCTTTGCTTCCTCTCCAGGCAGAGGAGAACCCAGCCTTGGCTACCCAGTTCGTCAAACAGGTCTCAGCCCTGAAAGACAAGATGCACTTCAGTTCCGTCTTGTTCTCATGCCACGTGCGTAAGGTGAGAGCAGACCTGGGTCAGGCTGGTTGGGGAATTCTGGGAATTGAAGTCCAAGCCATCCTCAAGCTGCTGAGTCTAAGACAGAAAGAGACAGAGAGAAAGAGAGAGAACGTGAGAGACAGAAAGCATGGACTAGTTAGAAACATGGCCTCCACAGGTGTGGCATTGCCAATTCCCCTAACATCTGGGAACGGCCAGATTCAAGAAGGCCGCTCTATCCCTGGAAGTCTCTATGATACCACCTCCAAAGTATCAATTCAAAGCATGGCCTCCACAGGTGTGGCATTGCCAAGTCCCCCCAACTAAGGTAGAGAAGGCCGCTCTATCCCTAGAGGTCTCTATGATACCACCTCCAAGGTGCCATTTAGAAGCATGGCATCAACAGGTGTGGCACTGCCAAGCCTCCCATCATCCGGAAGGTGCCAAGTTAGAGAAGGCCGTTCTATGCCTGGAAGTCTCTATGATAATACCTCCAGCAGATGCCAAATAGAAGCATGGCCTCCACTGGTGTGGCATTGCTGATTCCCCTAACATCTGGGAAGTGCCAGATTAAAGAAGGCCGCTCTATCCCTGGAGATTTCTATGATACCACCTCCAAGGTGCCAGTTAGAAGCATGGCATCCATAGGTGTGGCACTACCAAGTCCACCAGCCTCTGGAAGGTGCCAAGTTAGAGAAGGCCACTCTATCCCTGGAAGTCTCTATGGTAACACCACCAGCAGGTGCCAGATTCAAGAAGGCCACTCTATCCCTGGAGGTCTCTACGATGCCACTTCCAAAGCATCAAATTAGAAGGACGGCCTCCACAGGTGTGGCACGGCCAAGATTCCCCCAACCAACTTAGAGAAGTCCGCTCTATCCCTGGAAGTCTCTATGGTAACACCTCCAAGATGCCAGTAAGTAGCCCGAAGCTGGTTTCGTTGCAAGCAAGAAGCAGCCACAGGACGGCGCCTGGTCCCCCATGTCCAGGGCTCAAACAAGGTGGGCTGTCTCCCCCCCTCTTTTCCTCGATCTGGTAGGTGAGGGTGGGGGTCCCAAGTTGGTTCTTCTCAGGGTGGGGACCTTCTTGACCATTTCCCAACCTCCCCAGATCAACCGGTGTAACAAACGGACGGATCGAGCTCTACTGATCACCGACCAGCACCTCTACAAACTGGACCCCCGGAAGCAATACCGAGTCAAGAAGGCCATTGCTCTCGGCACAGTAAGAAGGGGGTTGAGGCAGGGGGGGGGTTCTCCTGATTTTGGGGGGGAGGTTGGGGGTCTGCAGAAGAGCAGAAGGTGTTTCCGGAGTGAGGGGGGCCCGATCCTCACAGAGGAGGCAAAACATTGAGAGCCTCGTTCCCAGCCTTAGAGATTGCACGGAGAACATTGCTAGGTGGGTCATGTGACGCCTGCAAGAAAACCCCTCCTCCTCCTCTCCCTCTTCTTCTTCCACTCCACAACCCCTTCCCTTCTAGCACTGATGATGTTACCTAGTTGGGTCATGAAACGTCTACCAGAAAACCACAGTGCACAAGGACCCCACAACTCCTCCTCCTCCTCCGGCGAGAGTTGCCCAAACGACCTTTCTTTAACGCTCCTTTGCCCTCACAGGTGTCCGGTCTGAGTGTCACCACAGGCGAGGACCAGTTGGTCGTTTTCCACCTGGAGAAGCAGAAGTACCTGGTGGTGTGTCTTCACAAAATGCAACCGGCCAACGACAACCGGGTCGGAGAGCTGGTTGGAGTCATGGTGGACCACTTCAGGAGGTAGGCGATTCCTCTCGCGAGCATCTCCAGCTAGTCCTCGACTTACGACCGCAATTCACCTTCCCGTCACTAAGTGAGACGTGGGCCACCGTTGTTAAGTGAATCCCTGCGGCTCTTCAGGGAATCGCAGGGCCTGCTTGTCCGAAGGCCACAACAGGGGATCCGGCGGTCGTAAGTCTGAGTCGGTCACCAAGCATCTGACTGTGGATCCACAGTGACGCGGCGACAGTCATTCAGTGGAAAAGATGGACGTCACTCGTTTCTTTTTCAGAGCCGTTGTCATGTTGGTCGCTAAATGGAACGGATGCAAGTCGAGGACTACCTGTGTTGACCCTGTGGGGGATTTCAGGATGCAGTGAAAATGTGATAAATAAGTAATAGAGTCGCATCTGATTTTTACGGCCTCTTTGGCCACGGTTGTTAAGCGAATCACTGCAGTCGTTAAGGGA